>QEPC01001291.1:34900-73978 GCA_003113815.1 Sphenodon punctatus
CACCAGGATTCCAGGCCGTGGTCAATTCGGGCGGGCGCTGTGGCCGCATTGGCCACGGCACCCGCCCGTCTCCCCAGAGAGCGGGCGGTGAGGGAGTGTGGGGGGCGTGCGGCCACATGTTCCTCCATACGGCCCCTCCCCCTCCCCAATTCCCCACCGGGATCCCCTGGCACATCTGTTGGCCGTGCCAGAGTGATCCTGGCGGGGAATCATTTGGGTGATTCCGGGACGGGGTGAATGGACCCCGTCACCTCTGAAAATACCCATTGTATGTGAAACTAGGATTGATTTCCTGATTGTTTCCTGATACTGATGCAAATGCTTGATTCTCACAGTACTGTGAGATACTGTCCTGATTTACTGACTTTCAACTTACTGTTTATCATGTGCCATTCATTTACTGCTTATCACATTGCTGAGGTACCACTTTACTGCCAGGTTTGTTTTTTCCGCATTTCTGAGTCAATCACTGTGCAAATAGCCCATCCCTTAACCTCCACTTTAGTGCCTCCAATCAGAATTGTTGTTGTGTTGTTCCCTTTGCTTTGACCAATCTGAAACTGGATTGAAGAATGGTAAGGGAATCTGCGTACCAGCCAATAAGTGACAAGGAATTACACGGGGAAATGAAGTGCATGCAATGTGGTATTGCATTGTTATTTACTTTGGGGGATTTGAAATGGACAGCAAAGAGGTTATTTACCTCTCTGCTGTCCATTTCAAATCCCCAAAAGTAAATAACAATGCAATAAATGCAGTAAAGGTAAATGGGATTCCGGTAAGCGGAAAGTTAGTAAATCAAGAAACAATGTCAGTTGAGACGTTACCAAGTACGAAGAGGTTCCTGATTTGACTAAGACAGTATCGGGAACCAGGGTTTCAACGAGATTTCCTGTTTTGACAAAATCTTGTTTCAGGTTTTAGTCCTACTTTCTAGAAACCAGCTGTGATGGAAATGAATTGGAAAGTGCAGGGGGAGAAAGAAAGATTTTCAACAAGCTTTGGGGAGGGTGGGAGGGTGGGGTGAGGGGTTTTATTTCCCCCACCTAACTTATAACATTTATATATTGCTAGCCCTGTTTAAAATATTTTAATTTTTTTGTATTGAGTGTTTAAAATTGTTTTTATTGTATTTTATTGTTGTAAGCTGCCCTGGGCTGCATGGCAGGAGGGGCGGGATATAAATCTATTAAAATAAAATAAATAAATAAAAGCTTTCCAGGGTGTGGCAGTATAAGCGGTGGCATTCCATGAAGCAGACTGTAGACATTTTTGAATCTAATACAGCAGAGCAGTAACCATGACAACTCTGTGTCCTTGAGTCTTTCATTGCAGTTACTCATTTGTCTGTATCCTCTTGTTTGTCCCCATGTAATTCTGTTAAATATAAATAAGCACATACATAAGATGAAAGAACACATCTGTCACATACCCAGGTTTTTTGTGACCCTGATTCATATAACTGCTGTCACCGTCAAGGTCCCTGTTTGGAAATGGTAGCCCTGGTCAACTTTAATCACTAGGTTTTTGGCGTTAGAAGCAGGGTGCACAGTGTCAGGTAGAGCTGTGAAATCATTATCTGGTTTACCGCTGACTAATCTGTCAAGTATCAGATATTCCTACAACTAACTGTGGGTATTTTCAGACGTTACGAGATCACGCTCAACCACAGTGAACCACGCTCAATCCCCCAATGGGGCCAAAGAGCCCTGAATGTCTGTTCAGCGCCTGCCAGATGTTCACCACGCTCAATACCCACACGGGGTCAATTTCTACCATGCTTCCCGGACTCCCCGCACCAATTCCCGTGGATGCGTAGTCAATGAGATCCCCATCGGGGATCAACCAAACGTAATGTCTGAATGGCAAACACCGCCTGGGATCAAAGTAAATGATTCCCAGCCGTGGGCAATGCATGCAATGGTGCAGTCAGGCAACCGGCATCAACACAGCTGCTGGAGGAAGATTTAAAGGGTGAACTGCAGCAGGCAAACGTCGTGGGATGGAGCGAGGAGGGAGGAGGAAGAGACCGGTGGTGGAGGAGAGAGCGAGGGGCAAGGAGGAGGTGGTGGAGGAGGCAGGGGCAGTAGTGGTGGAGGAGGAGGAGGAAGCACAGGCAGAGGTCGGGGAGCTGGGGGTCACGATGACCACGGAGGTGGTAGGGAGAGAACATCCGCAGCAGCTGGCACAGGACGCCCCGGGGACATCTTCTGGGCTGGCGGAGGAGGAGGCACCCCAGAAACAGGTAAGGGGGAGCAAGGGCTGGGGAACAGGGGGCAAAGGGGTGACAAGGGGGGGCAAGGGGAATGCCCAGCTGCCCACCGGGAGGGGGAAGGGGGTGCCCCGCGAGGGGGGCCTGACCTTGACCCAACCGTAATTCCCCACCCCCTGCCTCCCGCAGACATGGAAAACAGTGTGCTCCGGTGGGTGACCCCCCGGAGCACACTGTACCAGCCCGGCTGGAGGAGCAGCAGGAGGGGGTGGAGGAGGAGGATGAGGGAGACGACCCAGCATGGAGAAGAAGGAGGAAGGCCTACCACAGAGGGGGTCAGTGGGGGCTCCAGGAGACCCGGGACTTTATACGGATATGGGGGACCCTGGAGTACCAGCTGGAGCTCGCGCTCAACCAGAGGAACGAACAGGTCTACAGGGACATAGTGTGGGACATGGAGGTGTGGCACAGTGCTGGTCAAAGGCCAAAGAGCTGAGGAGGGGGTACAAGGCCATCCGGGACAACAATAGGAGGTCTGGGCATGGAGTCCGGACCGCCCCATACTATGATGCCCTGGACTGCTTCCTCCACATGAAGGGGTCCATAGTCGCCCAGAGACTCGTTGGGAGCACTGTGGTTCAGGGCAGGGAACGGGTCGAGGTTCCCCCTCCCCTCACTGCCTCCATGGTCGACTCCAGATCCAGGGCCCCAGACCCCCAGGAGGAAGGCCCCGGGACCTCTGGAACCTGCAGGCCCCCCCAGACAGTAGCCCAGAGATCCACCAGACCCAAGCCAGGCAAGGCAAGTCCAAGACTGGCACCCGCAGCACACACAATCCGGGGGTGCATGGGGGAGCGCTCCCACACCGAGGGCCCAGCCTTGGATGACTCTGTGACCGAGACAGAGGGTAAGTAACCACCCCACAGGGGAGAGGGCTCATGCCCACAGGGGCAATGTACAGTGGGGGGGCAACGGAAGGGCCAGGGCCAGCCACAGACCGAGGTCAGCCCCCCCCTGCACAGTGGGAGGGGGCCCTACCCCAGGTCACCCAACCACACACCCCAACACACACAACCCCCCCCTCACCCACAGGCCATGGGCCACCCTGGGACAGCACCCAGGCGACCTCAGAGGCAGCCGCCGAGGAGACCGCCTAGCAGGTGGAGGGAGCAGGTGAGGCAGGCAGTCCGTTACGGATGGCCTGCCGGGTGTCACATATGGGCTAACCGGTCATGCTGAGGAGGGGGGAAGGGAAGGGGTCCGTGGGTGCATAGGGGCTGGGTGACATGCCTTGGGGACCTCTGGGCCCCTGGCCTATCCTGGCCCGGTGCCAGGGGCCCATGCTACGATATAGCACACCCTCCTCTACCCACAGGGCAACCCCAGCAGCCAGCATCCCCTGGGCCCGTGGCTCCAGACGAGCGCATGAGGCAGCACCGGGCATGGGTCCACAGGCACAGGGAGGAGCAGGCGGAGGAGATCATCCAGACAGCGGTGGAACAGGGGGAGAGGATGATCGCGGCCATGGACTGGATGGAGGCTGCCATCGAGCGGTCCCTGGAGCGGTCAGAGGATCGTGAAAGGAGGCTCCAGGCTTAGGTGCACCTGGAGTGGAGGCGGGAGCACCAGGAGCACAGCAGGCAGGTGGAGCTGCTCAGGGGCTGAGGCAGGATATTGATGCCATGCTGCAGGTGCACTCGGACAAGATGGACAGGTCCCACGATATTGGGACCTCTTTGCTCCTGCACGCCAGCACCATGTGCACCTACGTCATGTCAGGCACCCCCCCGGGCACCCTGCCTGGCCAGGTCCCCATGCCTGGCCCCTCGGCACCCCAGCTCCCTGGCCTTCCCCCCCTGCCATCCCCATGCCCCCACAGGTCGCATGGGGACATGGTCTCGGTTTAGTTACAGGTACAGGGGGCCCCATGGGGGCCAGGAAGTGGGAGCCCCATGGATGAACATGCAGCCATGGTCCAACCGCCCAGGGAGATGAGCACCAAACTCAGGGGGCCTCACACACCTTCCAGGGCTGAGGGGCCTCCCAGGGATCCCAAGGACAGGGAAAGCGGCCACGGAACACAACATTGTAGCACAACAGAGCGAGACGTGGGGTGCGGACCCAGCACAGCTGCACAACACAATAGCTCTTACATACCAACTAATCAGCCCTCCAAGGCCATGGAGCAACCCTTCCCTTCCTTTCCTTTCTTCCGTGCCTGCGTGTGTGGGGGGTGCATGTGTGTGGGCGGGTGTGTGCTTGTGCTGTGTGTGCCCCCGTGCCCCCATTGTGTGCGTGTGTAGCTGTTGTGACTGGTACCTGGCCAGCTCTTCTCCCTCTCCCCCCTCCCTTCCCGTTTCCCTTGTGTGATTCGCATGTGCCCTGGTCCGGGGCTGAGACCGTGAGTGTGCTGTGGGTGTGCAGCCTGGGCATCTACTCGCTGTGCCTTGCTGAGGGGGGACCTGCCTTGTCCGTGTCCTACTTTGGCTGCATTCACGGGGCGCATGGGTACCAGCGCACCTGTGTGGCGGTGTATCACCGGCTTCTGGGGCTGGGGCATATTCATTGGCCCCCTGCTGCTGCCTGCTGTGTATCTGAGCCTTCTGTGACAGAGCTAATGGCCCTGGCGCGGGTCTGGTCCCATTCTGATCTCCAGTTTGGCTCTCAGTGCATGACCCCTTTGAGGCTTACTACCTGATCGCCCACCACATATCCGTGTTGGGGTACCGCCGGGGCATGATCCATTGGCCCCACCTGGTTCATCGGGCCAGGTACCCTGGGCCTGGGCCCCGAGATGGCCCCAATGGCTGCCTGTGAGCCCCTGTGTACCTCCCTGAACCCCTTTGTCCTGGCCTGTGTGGGCTTCCGGGCCTGCCTGGGGGGCCGGACCCCGGTGCCTGCCCCCTCCCTGATGTCTCTGCCGTGCTGATGTGATGCCTGCTTCCTGGAGTGCTGCTGCCCTGACTGTGGAACTGGCCCACCTCTGGGCTGCACCCCTCCCCCCTGGTTGCTTGTGTGACCCCGGGGTTCCGGGGCCCCCAGACTGCCCCTCCTGACCTCCTACAAGGGGGGGGCACCCATCCTTGGACCTGCTGTGCTGGACTGCCTCTCCTGCCTGCCGTCCATTGGCCCCTAGCTGGGGTGCGGTGTCTGCATGTGCCTCCTGGACCCTTCCTGGCCAGCTCGCTGTGCCTTTCGGGCTCTCGCTGTGCCTTGCTCCCGAGCTGCAGGGCCCCCCATTCCGGGACTGTGTGTTTTGCTGTGGGGGTGCCTGTGGGGACTGTTCTGCTGTGGGGTTTGTTGTACCTGTTGGCGGTGCCCTGCCTTGCCCCTGTGCCCATTCCTCCCCTCTTCCCGGTCCCGCGCCCCCACCCCCCCTGTGCCCGGTATGCCTTGCGTGGTGTCTGGGCGCCCGTGTCCCCCCCTTCCCTTCCTTTCCTTTCTTCCATGCCTCTGTGTGTGTGGGGGGGGGGGGTGCATGGATGTGGGCGGGCATGTGCTTGTGCTGTGTGTGCCCCCGTGCCCCCGTTGTGGGCGTGTGTGGCTGTTGTGACTGGTACCTGGCCAGCTCTTCTCCCTCTCCCCCCTCCCTTCCTGTTTCCCTTGCGTGGGCATTCCCTTGTGTGGCTTTTGGCTTCGTTTGCCCTCATGCAGCCATGTCTGTGTCCCGCCCCTGCCCAGTGGATCCTGGGTGTTTTGACCACGGCCGGGAATCGGCATCACGTCTGTTGCACTGCCCCAGTCCGTGATCTGGCGACCCGATTCCTGGCCATGGCCCCGGTCCCGTCATGTCTGTTCGGGGCTTTTATTTGCCTCGGGGGATGGTGGTTTGGTTCACCCCCACCGGGAATCCACTGTGGTGAACCGCCCGCCCGTAACGTCTGAAATCACCCTGTAGTGTTGCTAAGTTCCAAATCTACAATTCCCAGCAAGCAATGCTGAGAGCAGGAAGCAGAAAATCAATGGTCTGGTTTCAATCCCCATTTGAGCAACATGTGACTAATTTAGTATGTCATTCTATATGTTTTTTGGTATATGTATTTTCAATGTATTTTATGGAGATTGAGTTTATTCTGGTTTGTGAGAGACTGCAATTTATTTAAATTGTTACTCCTACAGGTAGGAGATTGACTTAGCACTGCTATTATAACCATTGTATTGTCCAACAACAAAGGGTTTCTGAGTTATATAAAGACATAGGAATTCTTGGAGAGGGGGCTAAATATTTGTCGAATCCCAGGCAACGAAATATAAGAGTGGCCCTGACATTGGCAATACTAAATGTATTCCCCTCGGCAGTAACGAAGGGTAGATTGAAGGTACCCCCTGGGAGGAGAGGTTCTGTCTTGATTGTAGTAAAGTAGCTCAAGGTGAGGTGGAAACAATGGGATATATCTTATTTTCTTGCCCTCAATATCATATATGGAGAGACTTATTTATTACCCCCCTCCTGGGAAATATACACCCAGGGAAATCGAAGGAATCCTATTTGCTTGGGGATTATGATAGTAACGTCTCAGTAAAGGCTGCAAAGTTTTTGACCTTGGTGTGGAAACAAAAACTTAGCAAAGAATGGGAAACATCGGAGAAGTAATTTAATTTCTTCAAAAACTTTAAAACAAGTGTTGGGGTTAGATCTGAATTAATTTTGCCCAGGAGTATACAGGGGGGCCGCTACAAACCCCGAGAAGGGTAGGAGGCTTACTTTAAATATGGAGGTGCCTAAGGGCTAAATGAGGAGCACGAAGGCTCAAGAGAAGGTATTATTCCAAATGTATTGGTATTTATGCGATTTTATATTTTGTATTTTTGTATGTATTTTTGTATTTATATTTACTGAATGTTTCTGGGTTGTATAATCATATGTTGTTATGGCCAATGGCTAAGCAAATAAATCATTTATCTATCTATCTTGTTACTCCTACAGGTAGGAGATTGACTTAGCACTGCTATTATAACCATTGTATTGTTTCATTTATTTTTAAGGATTGGTTAAAGTTATGTAGCACTTTGGCATGTTCTTTGCCTTGATATTGGAGTACAGAGGTTCTAATCCCCATTGGAGTAGAATGTGAATATTTTGTATATATAATACTCAGTTATTTGGAATGTGTATTTTTATTCATCATTGGGCATTTTTACACACACTTTAAAGTGCTGGTCTTTCAATCTTCTGGGTTTACAAGTTCACAATTAAGTTCCAGATGCATTCTTCACACGCACACACATGCACACACACACACACACTGCCCTGAGGCAGTTCCTGGATGCATTCTTAATCTACACACAAACACTGCCAACAGGCAGCCTAAATTAACCGCAGCTGTAGACGTAAGGGGCTGCCATGGAAACCAAGTGACCACAACCGCCTGGAGCAAAGCAGTTTACCAGAAGAACATTTTACACACAAACGTTCTGGGAGAAGCTCTATGCAGAAGTTCCAAGAGCTGGATGTTTAAATTAGACACACAGAAAGTTCAGGATGTAACAGCAAACATGCAGGAGAAATGTGTGTGTAAAAACACCCATTGTGAAAGATTATTGCATTACAATTACATTCATTATTTTTTGAATATGTTTTATCATATATAATAGTATTATATAGGCTATTTTTTGATTTTTTTTCTATTGTTGGAACAGTCTCTGGTGTGTCACACACATCTTTTGGTTTTGGTGTTTTGGGAGGCTTCTCCCTATTTTTTTGCTTTCTGGGTTGTGAGGGGCCTGGTTCATCCAGCCTGTCTCTGCCTGGAAATGGAGTCATCAAATGCCCACTGTGACATTCTTATTAATTACTTTGCAGACAAAATCGCTCATATTCACCATCACTTGAGTGCTACCACTTTTTCCACAGTATCAGAACTGGGGACAGAAATCCAGGGGGAGAGGCCAATACTAGGGGTGTGCATTTTGTATGCTTTCTGTTCAACTCAAATGAAATTTTGTAATTTCATTTACGGTAACCAGAAAACAGAAAATAAAAAACTGACAAAATTTTGTTTGTGTTTTGCCTGACAGTACCTGCTGCAGTGAGGCTGTCAGGCAAAACAAACAGTGTATCTGTTCAAGCCATGAGGGGAGGGAGGGAATGGGGAGAGCATGATTAGCATCTATGCTGGCCAATAGGGATCGCCAGGACATCATGCAGCACTTGACGCACACAGAGGATTCCTGTGATAGGTCTCCTTTTGGTGCTGCCAGAACTTGGCGTAGCCAACCAGAGGCATTGTGGAAGCCATATTGGGGGAGGCTGGCTGGATACTCTGGATCTAAATCTCTAGCTCCATCTCCACCATGATGCTGCAGGTGCAGGAAACATTCCAGGTTAGCACAGATAGTTACATTCAGCTAAAAAACACTTCCTCTCTGTCGCTTAGAACCTGGAGTGGTCTAGGGAAGTTGGATCATAACCGGATGGGGCACCAACCTGCTGGGGAGGGGAGAGATGCTTTAATATTTTTATTTATTTATTTATTTATTTATTTAATGTTATCTTGCCCTTCTTCAAGGACTTGGGGCAGCTTACACGTAAGAAATATAAAATACAATCAAATACCTTTTAAATCCCTTAAAACCCATATCATTCCAACCAACCACCCCATCCTTTATCCCCACCTACCACCCACTAATCCTCCTCCCCAAGCCCAATTACCCAAGCCCACTCTATTCCTGCGTACCAAATGCCTGGCCAAACAAAAAGGTCTTGCATCTCCTCCAGAAAACAAACAGGTTTGGGGTTAGGCGGATCTCCAAGGAGAGGGAATTACATAATTGTGGAGCAGCAACTGAGAATTCCTCCCTGCACCCCCTCATTGTAGCAAATTCATGGGCAGTTGGCACTTGCAAGAGGGTGCCCTCCGGCTGATCTCAGACACCACAATGGTACATAGGGGAAGAGGTGGTCTTTCAGATACCTGGGGTCCAATCTGTTTATGGCTTTATAGATTAAAACCTGCACCTTGAATTGTGTCTGGAAGACTATTGGTAGCCAGTGCAGACTTTGGAGCACCGGTGTAATGCGCTCCCTGTGATCTTCCTCTGACAGAGGGTGGGCCACTGCATTCTGCACCAGCTGCAACTTCCAAATAGCCTTCAAGGGCAGCCCCACATAGAGCACATTAGAAGTCTAGCCTTGAGGTTACGAAGACATCGAAGATGGTGGCCTAGATCAGAATCCGGTAGAAGAGGTCATAGCCTTGTCACCAGATGAAGTTGGTAAAAAATGCCCCTGGCCACCACTGCAATCTGACAATCCAGGTGCAGCAAGGGATCCAAGAGCACCCCAAGGCTGAGAACCTCAGTGAGCCAGGGAGGCCGGACACCACAAATGACAGGGGCTCCCACCTCTCCCGGGTCACAAGGTCAGCCAACCACCATAACCTTTGGGGAGACTGTGGAAGGCCATCTGTGGGGATGGGGAGGAAGTGGAGATGGGAACCTTCCATAGTCTCTAGGGAGGGAATTCAAAGTTTTCCTTTTCTCCCCTTTCCTCAACCCCCAGTTTGGCAAGAACAATCAGAACAGCGTTAGTTTTTCCTCCCTTCAAGTGCTCCTTTGCTGCCTCTTGTAGGTGCTAGATTGCACTGCATTACTCATTTCCCTAGCAAAACCACGAATGCTCATTAAAATGATGAATGGAAAATTTTAAACATAAACAAAATAAAAACAAAACAAAAAATGAAACAGAAAAAAACATTTCAAACATAAAGAAAATGAAAACAAAAATGTTTCACCCTTCACATTCTTAGCCAAGACTGTCTAAGGGTGATTTCAGATGATACGGGGCCCTTTGGTCCCGTACCGGAACCACCGGCTTCGTTCCCCGCCGGGGTCACCCCGTAACGGCACAACAGATGTGCCGGGGGGATCCCAGCGGGGAAAGTGGGAGGGGCCGCGCGGCACAACGTGCGGCCGCACAGCCCCGCCCCCTCCACGCACCCCGCCGCCCGCCCTCCGAGGAGACGGGTGGGCGGCGGGGCCATTGCGGCCGCCGCGTCGGGCCGGAAGCCCCATGGCCCGGGATCCCACCGGGGATCCCGGGCCGTGGCGCATGGCCAGACGTGACTTTTCGTTGGTCCCGGCCTGGGGTCCGTTTGACCATGCTTCCTGGGACCTTCCCCTGGCTAGCCCGGGAAGCGTGGTTCAAACGGACCCCATGTGGGGATTCACCGTGGCGAACATCTGGCGCGCCGCAAACAGACGTTCGAGACACGGTGACCACAGGTGGGTATTCACCGTGGTTCACCGTGATCTCGTAACATCTGAAGACACCCTAAGACTGTTTTTTCTCCTTAGCTGCCTTGAGTACTCCCCTTAGCCCCCTGGGATAGCAGTGACATTGGGCCATCCCCTGCCCTTGTGTCCCACCCTATTCCCATCTCATAAGCAGATGCTTCCATTTTGGTTCAGTTCTAATTGTCCAATATTCTGAAATACCATCTGGTCCCTGTCTAGAGTGTGACAAATTGTCTACTTATTAGCCCTAGGTAAAATTGTCCTGACGCCAATTCCAAGTGAATGCAGGCTCTGTGGGGAAGGCAAAAAACTGGTTCCTCTCAGCCAGTCAGGATTCTGGGAAAAAATCTCTTCCTGGCCGAAGTTATTTATTTATTTATTTTTATTTTTAAATTTTATTTATTTCAGTTTTCTTCTATTCAACAACCCTCCTGCTCACAGAGCATCTTGTGGTGGCTCACAACACACACAATCAACAGTAATAATAAAACATAATTACATAATATACATAATATACAGTTTAAAATTCATTAAAATACTAAAAAATATACTAAAATGGCAACAAAAAAACCCCTCCCCTAACTCCCCCCCCCCTGCCCATCTCCCTCTCCAAAAGCCTGGTGGAACAGCCAGGTCTTACACAGTCTTCGGAAAGAGGGGAGGTCTGTGGCCAGGTGGGCCTCCATCGGCAGGGAATTCCATAGCCCAGGAGCGTCCACTGAGAACACCCTCCCCATTGTCGCCACCCAGGAAAGCTGGGAGACTTCGAGTCGGGCATTCCCGGTCAACCACAGGGGCTGAGATACGACCTGGGGTCTGAGGCAGTACCTCAGGTAAGCAGGGCCCAGGCCATTTAGGGCTCTATAGGTCATTACCAACACCTTGAATTGGGCCCGCAAGATAATACGCAGCCAGTGTAGAGAACGGAGTACTAGTGTAATGTGCTCACGGTGACCCATCCCTGTTAGGAGACGGTCTGCCGCATTCTGCACCAGCTGCAACCTCCAGACTGTGTCCCCAAGGGCAGCCCCACATAGACTGTGTACAGTAGTATAATATAGAGTTAGTGACCAGCTTACACCCACAGTACTTCAAAAGGGGAAGGTGGCGTGGGTGCTCATGTGTCTTGTCGACTCTCCTCGCACCTGGCAATGGTGGGAGGAGCAGCTCATTTAAATAAGTGTTCAGGAATCCCCCATCTCATAGGGCAGTGGTGGGGAATCTTTTCTGTCCCGGGAGCCACATTAAAAATTAGTACGAGCTTCAAGGACCACATAGAGGTTGGGGGCGGAAGTGGTTAATGGGTGTATTCAAGAAAAGGAGGGTCAAGATTATGGATCTGGGCTGTGCATCTGTCCCGTAACCTTGTGTGCCTGCCCTCCTCTTTGCTCCCTTATCCAGGGCTCAGATTTTCAGTGCTTGGAGGTAGAGACTGGATCCAGGAGCCAGATCCAGGCACTGGAAAGGGGCTGAATAACAACGTGCTGAGGGCTGCATTTGGCTCCCAGACCTGAGGTTCCCCACCCCTGTCATAGGGCTTCCTTTTCATGCTGAGAGTGGGGTTCCCATAGCCACCTCAATCTTCAAACTCCACTGGCCCTAAGGGCCTGGGAGGTTTGCAATTGTTTCCCTCATCTCAATAGCGGGAGCGCTGACAAATGGCTCCTCCCACTGAGAAAAGTGTGGGGAGACTCATGGAGTGTGCATTTCAGCTTGAGCATTCATTAATGATGGGGAAATGCTCAGATTGGATTGACGATTTTGAAAAGGCCTACTTGCATCAGCTCTAGGAGTGAGATGGGTGGATTCAGTATGATGAGGTGAAGGAGAATCATCAAGGAGTCTGAAAGTGATAAGAGGAGGAAAGAAGTAGGTAGATTGAAGAGGAGACATAATAATTGTGACACAGAACATGGTAGTTATTTTACACAATACAGTGATATTATACACACACTGTGTCTGTGTGTATTATGCTTCCTTACCATTCCATCTTCATGGGAAATGTAGGTCAGCAGTAGATTTAAATTTGATCAAGTCCATGGAATTAATAGCTGTTCTCCAGAAAAGAATGGCCTTGAGGCCTATAAAGACCGGTAGCCAGGTCTTCGCTATTATTCTCACACAACCAAAGACTCCTTCCTCACTCCTCAAGCTAATCTTTTTAGGAAGAGAAGTAGTCAGTACTGGACTCTCCACACTACAGTTAATACAAGAGGACATATTGCCAAGCAATATTGTACACAGGTTAGGGATGGGTTGTTGGGTTTTTGTTAGCTGATGGGGAAACTCAATTAGGGGAGCCTGTTAGTTTCCAGCATCCAACGGCAGGAAATTACTGCTCATCTGACCTTAGATAGAGTAGATTGCATTTGACAGCACCAACACTGCTGGAGGGGGACGGATTTATTGACTAGTATATTTGTATCATCATAATACACAGGAAAGCCAAAATCCTGGAGACCTTCCTGCATTGCCAAGAGGTGGATCCAAGCTGAGATGTTACTTTCCAGGCTAGCAGAGACTGTGAGCCCTGTGGTGACAGTGTCATCAGCATGTGAGACAGGAAGAGCCTTATGTCGCTCTTCTGAGGTTTGCTATAATCCTCAGGAATGGACACTAATGAGGACCTGAAGTCAGGGTGAGGGGAGTGAGTTGGAAGGAATGTCCGACCTCATCCCAAGAGGTGACAGTCCCTAACTTGTTGACTGAACAATTCCATCCTCTAGCCAACCTCTGGTGCCCCTGACTCTACCCAGCCACCACATCCTCTCACCCACCCAACCACAGATCCCTGACTCTCCCACTCAGCCCTGCTACCTGACCCTTCTGACAAGTGCCTCCCCTTCACATCACCCTTCTCCCCACCACCCAATATGTATGCATTAATGTAAAAACAGATGGGGACAGAAGGGACAATCCTCCTCCCAAGTGCGGGCTGCAAAGGACTGTCTCTCCTTAATTCATGCCTGTAGCAACCTCGATCCACATTTGATTTTCCTGGAAAATGGACCAGTGGGTAAAGCTGCTGCCATTGTGGAAGGTCAGAGGATGAGGCTTTGGGAAGTTATGGGGAAGGACCTGTCCACCCCATTATTGTATCATGCACCCTTCCAACAAAAAAGAAAAAGTGAGGCAGTGCAGAACTGTAGATCAAAAAGGAATACATTTGCACTGAACTCCAAAAAGAAAACAGTAGTAGATCTGGAGAATTTCCACGTTCATTTTTATTTTCAGTTAGAAAATCTCCTTTGCTTTGGGGGTGGGGCAGGGTTATGCATAGGAAAATGTTCATTTTCATTTTTTTTTCTCCATTTATTTGTATTAAAAATAAAATTAATTTTAAAAATCATAGTGCACAAAATGGCTGCTGAACCATTCTGGGTATGCACAGCCCTTTCTCAAAATAGCACCAGTAGTGTCACTGCCATTTTGAAAAATAGTATTCAGTCTGCACATGAGCAAAATGACCGCCTAGCATGCACAGACAGGCTGTCCTTTTCCAAAATGGCTCTGGTGGCCATTTTATGCATGCATAGTTCTTTTTTATTATTTTGGTAACTAAAATGGATACTTTCCCCTTCTTTTTCATCTCTTTTTGTTGCCCTGGCCTGTTGTTTCCATATTTTAATTACTAAAATGAATGGACTATTGTATGTTTTAATAACAATAAGAAAGAAAGAAAATGAATTGCACACCCCCAGAAAATTTACAATCCTAATCAATATATTGAATTCACTGAAATTTGGTATTCATGCTGGGTATTCATTTTGGCTCCACTGCAGATAAAGAAAGGCTTATAAATCTGGAGAAGTGAGTAAAAAAGTTACTTTTGTGGGATAAATAGTTATGGGGTAAAGCCACATGAGTCAGGGCCAGCCAGATCCCCTGCCTGTCCTGGCGGAGGTGGGGACGCAACTGCCCCACTTTGTGCTGGTGGGGAGACCAGTCCAAATGGTCTGTCCCCCTCTCCCTTGCATGGGGAAACACAGTGGGTGGGCCACCATTACAAGTCCTACCACACCCCCAGGCGGGCCAATGAACCATCCACTTGGGCAGGCACCTGGCCCTGCACCCTCTTCCACCCAGACCACCCACTATCCTGCCCCCTGCCATGATGTAGAAGCACATTAGGTGAACTACACCCAAGCTCTATGCATTGCAGGCTAATAGGGTAAGGTGGCTGTAACGGGGATATCAGGGAAAGGACTGTGGGCCCTTTTAGACAGGGGGTAACCTAGCCTAAAGAAAGACTGATTAGGTTCAGCTGTGGAAAGGGCCCAGCTGGGACAAAAGGGCTGAAAGCTTTGTCTTTAGAAGGCAGCAAAGAGGAGAGGATCTGTCTTGAGTCTCTCACAGTTAAACAGACTAAATCTGGCTACAAGGACCATCTGATTGCTGGAAGGCTGGGCAACTGGAGTAGGAATTCCAACCCTGACACAGCAGAACCCACAGAAAGCAAGTAGGAGACAGGCTATGCTTGAACTTCAGGTGGGATCACTCCTATTCTTTGTGCCCCGAGAGAAGGGCTGCTAAGAGAGATGTTCCACAGAGCCTGATGAAGGTAGGAAGGCTTTGAAAACCTTGGTGGAGAAAGCCTGGCTTAAAAGGAGAGGTTTGGAGTCCAGATTCCCAAGCTTCCCCAGAGCTCTCAAAGTGCTGGAGATTTGTGCAGGAATCGGGCTTAATGAGCCCTCTTAGAGACTTGGATGATGTATTTCTACTAGGACTATTGTGGGGATTTATGTGCGCCGGGCCTTTGAGCAAAATTCCTCAAGCCTGGCAGCACCCTCTACAGGGCAGGATGGGCAACCTGATCACAGTCACCCAATGTGGGTTAACATCTCATATGGGGTGAAAACAGACATGATGCTAACCACCCTTGGTCGTTATTAATTCATGTTGCAGGACTCTATTGATGTCCTATGCAGCCCTGAAACATGCATAAATGACCACCAAGGGTGGTTAAAGGGTGGTTAGCATCATGTCTGTTTTCACCCATGGTCTTACCCATGGTTTGGGTAAGAGAGTATCTCAGGTACTGAGGGCTGGATAAATCTTAAAAGCAATCCAAAGACCCTTTCTTCACAAGCAACAATTTGATAGTCTGTCTCTAAGAGGAAGCAGAGGCATCCTTACGAACAGTGGGACTTGTCAAAAGACCGCAGTGGGACACTTCCATGCATGGCCCCATCGTGGGTCACTGCAGTAAGAGACCAAACCCTGGTGGGACCCCCCCTCCCTCAGCATGGAGCCCTGTGTAGCTTCTTTGGCTACACATGCCTAAAGATGTCCCTGGTAAAACTGTAGCATGTCAAGAGCTGAAGCATGAATGTACGCTCTACAAGTACAAAACAGACTTCAAGCAGCTGCTAGCAATAGATAGGAAAGAAAGTCTGAGTCTTTTATCATTCATCTTTTGTTCCTGTATAAGTCATGTTTCCTCTTCTTTTGCGATATATGCTGTGCTTTCCCACAAAGTTGCTTTTCTTCTACTCTACCTTCGTCTTTCCTGAGCATATGCACAGTAGGAATTGTGTGGGAGTGAACAGCTCTGTAATGCAGGAGTCTGAACCGAGCAGAAAGAGCCCTCAAACCAGATTTGTTTAATCCTTGCTTTTCACCTTCTTTGGAGCCTCTCCCATTTCCAATGTGCACACCCTGAGATTCAGTGCAGCTTCTAATAGTTAGTTACTTTGAAAGCTCCTGTCATATGGCTTCTGGATTTGCCTTTTTGTTCCTTTTGATCTATGCCTCTTTCCAATAATTTTTGTAGCTATATCCTTCTATGAGTTTGCTGGAGCTCAGGAACACTGACTTATAACACCGGCCTATGAGTCCCACTGGGACATTTTAAGAGTGTACACACCACAAATTTGGACCCTCATATCTGGAAAAGGTTGATAGAGATGAACTTAAATATTAGGACAAAATTAATCATTTGTCTACTTTACCTATTCTGATTCACTTACACAATGCAAATTCAGAAGTAGAATTTGAAACTAGTTGCATGCCAAATTTGTCATTTGCATTCTCAGTATTTTGGTACCTTGCTACTTTGTGCTGGTACTTTTTTCTTTGCAATTAAACATTGATTACTCTGTATTTTCTTATTCAGCACTTTGTCTTTGGTTATATTATTTAGTAGTGTTTTTTTAAAAATATTTTGAACGTGAATTGGTGCTGAAGCTATTAGTGGGGCGTGTGTCCGCAGATATTATTCACATTTTCAGATTGTCCTCTGAATATCGAAGTGATATCCACGACTGAAACAGTCACTTATTCAGTTGTTTGTTTTGGGCTGTTTGGTTATTTTTTTCAGCTGTCTGGATATTTGGTTATTTGTTTGTTCAGTTACTTCGTTTTTGGTTACTGCATATGTGCAAATAGCTGAAATAAAGTAACACCCCCCCCCCCCCAAATTCAGAGATTCAGACAACCAAATAACTGAACTCCTCCCCTAAACCTGAAACAGGTATCAGCAAAGATGGTCTCAAATGGTGGTCAAGTTGGTTGCGGGACATAACCTCTGACTGCCAGGAGCTAGGAATAAATAGCACGGACTAGATCTCCAAATTATACCCTGTTGTGCACTTCTCCATAGCAGCTGAAGGCAGCCACTGATGACAACATGATGCTGGGCTAGAGGTACCATTGTCTTGCCCAGTTTGACGCTTCTATGATCAAATGGTAATTATCCATTTCTGGGGATATAGCTTGAATCTGGTGAAATTGACAGATATAATATTCACCATGCATGTCCATATCAGTGGTAATGTGAATTTAAATTTTAATGTTCTGTCTGCTGAAATGCAGGCCTGTTACCAACAGGACTATTGATTCATTATTATTTGTTATTTATGGAGGCTCTAATTATATGTGTGTTACTGGGAATTTTTTCCTTTTATTATTACTGGGTTCCCCTGTTGGTTAACAACTAATTTAATTCAGAGACATTGGGTGTCTTCAGACGTTACGAGATCACGGTGAAGCACGGTGAATACCCACCTGTGGTCACCGTGTCTCGAACGTCTGTTTGCGGGGCACCAGATGTTCACCACGGTGAATCCCCACATGGGGTCTGTTTGAACCACGCTTCCCAGGCTAGCCGTGGGAATGTCCCGGGAAGCGTGGTCAAATGGACCCCAGGCCGGGACCAATGAAAAGTCACGTCTGGCCGCGCGCCACGGCCCGGGATCCCCGGCGGGATCCCGGGCCACGGCGCTTCCTGCCTGACACGGCGGCCGCAATGGCCCCGCCGCCCGCCCATCTCCTCGAAGGGCGAGCGGCGGGGTGCGTGGAAGGGGCGGGGCCGTGCGGCCGCACATTGCACCGTGCGGCCCCGGCCCCTCCCACTTTCCCCACCGGGATCCCCCCGGCACATCTGTTGTGGCGTTACGGGGTGACCCCGGCGGGGAACGAAGCGGGTGGTTTTGGTACGGGGCCAAAGGGCCCCGTAACGTCTGAAATCACCCATTGAATGAGTCAGATTTGTTTGAATAATCAACTGTTTTAGTGAAAGTAAGCATCAAATAAAGTTCCCAAGAATATTCCACTATTGCATATGTGAATACAAAGATTATAAAAACACAGGCAAAAATAACATAGTCTCAGTTCCCAATATTTCTCATCCAATTGCCCAAAGTATTTGTGAATGTTATCAGGTTCTGGTCTGTAAACTAAACTTGGTTTCTTATGCATTCCTTAACAAGCTAAATATAGTTACTAGTGGTGGGACCCCAGGCCCATTACCGGTTACCGGATTTACCGGTTACCGGTTCTACGAAAACCGGATTCCCGGATTAAATCCGGTAACCGGTACCGGTTTTATTTCATTGGTTTCAATGGGGCGCTGTGTCCCCATTGAAACCAATGAAATTTAATTCCCTCCCCCTCCCAGGCTGCGCGGGTGGAAGGGGGGGCACCCCCCACCCACCCTGCCCAGCCTGGCTTTTTGTTTTAAAAATAGAGTAAGAGACTGAGAGTGACCCAGAGGCGAGGCCCCCCCCCAGCACCAGCGGCCGCGGCGTCCCCGCAGCCGCGGGTAAGTATGACCCGATCCCTGGGGGGGGGGGGGTGTTTAACACCCCCACCCCCCCAGGGATCACCCCTACAGTGCGCTTGCCGCTTACCTTTGGGAGCTCCGGCGGCGGCGGGCGGTCCGGCGGCCTCAGCGCCGGCTGTGGCTGCCGGCGTCAGGACGCTCTAGGCCTTCCGGTGAAACCCGGAAGTTCCCCGGAAGGCCTAGAGCGTCCTGACGCCGGCAGCCACAGCCGGCGCTGAGGCCGCCGGACCGCCCGCCGCCGCCGGAGCTCCCAAAGGTAAGCGGCAAGCGCACTGTAGGGGTGATCCCTGGGGGGGTGGGGGTGTTAAACACCCCCCCCCCCCCCAGGGATCGGGTCATACTTACCGGCGGCTGCGGGGACGCCGCGGCCGCTGGTGCTGGGGGGGGGGCTCGCCTCTCAGTCTGTTTTTAAACAAAAATCCAGGCTGGGCAGGGTGGGTGGGGGGTGTCCCCCCTTCCACCCGCGCAGCCTGGACTCGGGGAGGGTTTTTTTTGTTTAAAACTTTTTTGCTGGGGCTTTAACTTTTTTTACATTGCAGCCATTTTTAAATGGCTGCAATGTAAAAAAATCCGGTATCCCGAAATCCGGTACTGGGTCCGGATTACCGGGTCAAATCCGATAATGCCGGTACGCTCGATACCGGCATTATCGGATACCGGATTGTACCGGTTTCCCACCCCTAATAGTTACCCTCCATTCAGTAGGCCAGCTTCTGAAGTGGATAGGGAAGTCAACAGGTCCAGATCAAAAGTAAAAAGACTGAAGAGGAGAGATGAAGATGAAGTGCTCTCTGCCCTTTGGTCCACTACTTTTATGACCTTAATTCTCCTCCCATGTCCACCCAGGAAACTTACGTATTCCAATAAACTTAACAATGAAAAAGGTACTAAATTTCTAAAATATGTCCACATTCTGCGATGAGCTAGCCTTCTAATGTCATGGAAAAGTTGCCATATATTACTAAACCTGCGGTGAGCAACTATTTATATTTCAATGTCAAAGTTCCAACACCTTTTCCTGTTATTGGAACTTCAGTTCCTTAAATTCTACAATGGTCCTAATCTTCACCACACACAGTTCATCCTGAAGTAACCTTGCTCTGTTTCTAGCTCACTTTAAACTCTAACATACTTAAACTTAAAATCCTATTTAATCAACACTGCAAACTCCTATATTAAACACATTATTTCTAATCAACTACTATGCACTCCAAATGAAACTATAAGTAAATATATAAATGAATATATAAGTAAATATATAAATGAATATATAAGTAAATATATGAATAATATGTGAACTATTATTTGGGTCTCAAAAGCCTGAACCTATTAACTCAAGGATCAAGGCAACAGGGTAAAGTCATGAAAAAGAATGAACAAGAACATATTAAGTACCTAAGTGAACAAAGAGATGAAGTTAATGAAATACTTTCAGTATCAAAGTACTGAAAAAATGAATACCTGAATAAAAAAAGTTATTAGTATTCATTACTGGAAGTAGATATCCAAATTATTTGTGAATTTCAAGTCACTCATTCATTTCTGCTATAATTGGGTGTCAGCCGCCGCAGCCGCTGCCTGGCGCGGTGGCCCCCCCGAGGGCTCAGGAACCCCGCTCCACTCACCCAGAGAGTAACGCCGCCTCCGTTACAGGCGCCCCCAGCCGGAGGAGAAGAAGGCAAAAGCGGCCAGGAAAATGGCTCCCGGACCGGGCGAGACGCCCTGGAGCCCCGCCCCCCGTTGCGGCGCTCTGCGTGCCTCCAGGCATGCACGGGGGGCAGAGCCAGCACTGCAAAGGCCGGCACTGCAAGGGTAGCAGCTGTCTCTTATACACATCTAGATGTGTATAAGAGACAGATGATGATAGGGGTCAACGTTCAGAGTGCGTAAGCACACGAACAGACCCACACACTATCCTGATGGGCTTCCTTTCCCCGCACTTCGCAAGCAGAGCTCCCTTGTGTGCAAGAGGTGTGAACGGGTGGTGCTTCTCCCCTTCCTACCCCCCTCCCACTGACATTGGGTAGGGTTTTCTTTTTTCCACAAACTTTTTTTTCCCCTTTAAAATATAATGGATTGTTGGAATCATGGCCTTTTGCGTAGCTCAACATTTTTGGTGTTCAGTTTCCAAAACCACAGTAATAACAGGTATCAACTTTGCAATGAACCCCGCCCCCCAAAAAATGTGTTAAAATACAGTTGCCATGTTTTTTTATTTATTTTATTTAATTTAAATTAAAATAAATATATGTTGACTAATATGCCTTCTTGTTCTCAAGAACATTTTGAAGCAAAGTTTTTTGACCATCCCTACTTATAGATATATTTTAATCACATTAAAAATGTTGCTCTTCCCCCATGTTGCTGGCAGGACAATCCTCCACCATTAAAATCAGTGGGAGTTTCTCCATTGACTTCAATGGGTGGAGGGTTTTCTAGAGGTGTGCATTAGGGAACCATGTTGTTGTTAATTTCATTTTTTGTTTTTGTAATATAAATCTTTCATTTTCATAAATATCAAAATCTCGTTTTCATTTTTGCTTTTGTTTTTGATTTCCTTGGTTTCAATAGAAAACACATTTTTGGCTCTAGCTTTTTTGTTTTTCAATATATGTGGATGAAGCTTGAACTGATTTATCTTGATTGGAAGGCATTATGGGGTGTTTTCAGATGTTACAAGATCACAGTCAACCACAGTAAACCACACACAACCCCAGCCGGCAGTCAACCACAGTGAACCACACACAACCCCGCAGCCAGGCCAAAGGGCCCTGAATGTCTGTTTGGCGGTCACCAGATGTTCACCACAGACAATCCCCAGCAGGGGACAAAACTAACCACCCTTCCAATGGGGGAGGGTGGGCTGGCAGGTGGGGGGAAAGGGGGAGGGCCGCAGGGGTGAGGCAACCCGGAAACCAACCGGCCCCCCCTTACAACCCACAGACACGGAAATGGGCCGGGGAACCTGAGTCCCCGGAGGAGACAGGCGGAGGCCATGTGGAGAAGGAGGACCAGAACCAGGAAGGCCTACGCAGAAGATGGCCCCCACTGAGGGGGGCAATGGGGGCACAGGGAAAAGGACTTCATCAGGATCTGGGGGACCCTGGAGCACCAGCTGGAGCTAGCGGTGAACCAGAGGAACAAGCACATGCACCCCTGACACCCCGGACCATGGAAAGGGGGCCCAGGGGCCACCGGGAGACAAGTTCTGCCTACCCCCACCCACCCCATTCCATATCTTCACAGGTCATGGTACGCCCCAGCGACAGGCTGGTGAGGGAGATGGTGGCGAGCAGCCCCATGAGCAGCCAGAGGTCCCAGGTGAGGCAACTTGGCAAGTGGGGGGAGAGGAGTCCAGGGGAGTCCGGGCAGGAGACCCGGCCCATGTGGTGCAGGGGAGGGGGGGCCTGGGTGCAGGGGAATGCCGGGGGAGGGCACCGGCTGTCCTCCCAAAGGAGGGGCCTCATGACCCCACAGCCGTGGCACAGGATGGGGGGCAGGTGGCTGGGGCACCTAACCAACCCCTACTGTGCACCCCAATAGGGTGACCCGCCAGGTCCCAGCAAGCCAGCCCCGTGCCCCCAGCTCAGCCGATGAGGGAGCACCATGCATGGATACAGTGCTGGAGGGAGGAGCAGGTGGAGGACATCATTCGAACCACCACCGAGCAGGGCGAGCAGATGATATCGGCCATTGACCGCATAGAGGCAGCCACCAAAAGGGCCATACAGCATGCGGAGGCAAGGGACCGGAGGCTTCAGGCAGAGGTGCAACTGGAATGGAGGTGGGAGTGCCGGGAGCACAGCAGGCAGGTGGAGGCGTTCGGGTGGCTGGAACAGGCCATTGACCATATGGTGAGGGAGCACTCTGCCAAGATGGACCGGTCCTATGACATTGGCACCTCACTGCTGCTTCACGCAGGGACCATGAGGACCTACGTGATGCCGGGCAACCTACCTGCCCCAGCCCTGATGTCAGGCCTATTGGTGCCCCCACCGCCTCCACCACCGGCCCAGCCACCTCCACACCTGCTGAGCCCGCACATCCGCCTACTAGTCCCTGTAGGCCTCTGGAGGGAGCAGCTGCCCAGGGGGGCCCCTCCAGCCCTGCGTCCACCCTTCCTCCCAACACCGCCTGCCCCTCAGGACACCAAGGCATCCCAGGACACTGTCGGGGACACGGACAGTGGGGTGGGGGGAGGGGATCTCCCAGAGATCCACAGCAGCCACAGGGCAGCTGAGAGGGAGGCCTGAGAGACAGGCAGGTTGTGGGGGAAGGGGGGGATAGGGGGGGAAGGGGGAGAGTGGCCTGAGAGGGGGGAAACGGCACTGGGAGGTGGGTTGTGGTGGTGGTACCTGTAGGAGGTATGCACAATAAATGCACGGGAACCACAGTCACAGTCGCTGTTCTGTTCACAGGCCCAGGGCTGGGGGCTGGTGGGCATCTAGGGGTGCACCCAGGGTGCTGGTGGGGACCCCGGGGTGGTGGCGATGGTGGTGTGCGGCCTCATGCCTCAGTCTCCTGGCTGATCCGCCTAGCCAGGGAAGCATGGATGCGCTTTGCATATCAGTACTCCCATGGGTTCTCAGCATTCACATAGAGAGGCATGGGGTCTGGAGGGTGCCTGTCGAGGGCAGCCCCATCGGACTCACGCACGTTGTGCAGCACACAGCAAACTCTGATCACCAGGGCCGAGGTCTCCACCGTGTAGTCCAGGTGGGCCGCGAGGCACCTCCAGCGCTGCTTGAGGGCCCCAAAGGCCCTCTCGACCATGGTCCTGCTTGCACACAGGCGGGTATTGTACAGCGCTACCACAGGGTTCCTGGGTCCCGGTTATGCCTTCATCAGCCACCGGGTGAGTGGATAGGCTGGGTCCCCCAGGATGCAGGGGGGCATCAGCACCCCCTCGATTTAGGTCATCCCCATGTTTGCGAAGTCCCTGTGGTACATCCGGGCATAGAAGGTAGAGATGGTCATGACCCAGGCCTCATGGCTGTGCCTAGAGTGGCTCATGTACATGTCTATGGACTGCCCCCAGTGGTCCAAGACCACCTGCAGCTGCAGGAAGTGGTACCATTGTCGGTTGACATACACCGCGGCCTCCCCATCGGATGGGCAGAGGATCTCGATGTGGGTGCAGTCCATGGTACCCATGCAGTTGGGGAATCCTCCAGCTGCAAAGCCATCCATCACAGCCTCCTGGTCCACCAACTGAATCGCTCAGTCCAGGAACATGCCCTCCACTGCCTCGCAGATATCCCACAGGATCCCGGCAACAGTGCTCACTCCAACGCCGATGTGCTGTGAGATGGACTGGCAGGAGTCGGGCATTGCTAGGGCCCAGACCCTGATGGCCAACCGCTGGACCATGGGAATGGGGGCCCGCATGAGGGTGTGCTTCTGTTCCAGCCAGTGCGTTAACAGCTCCGCGAGTCAAAGGAGGATGCGCCTGTCCATTCAAAAGTGTGCTCTCCAGGTGGCCTCGTCCCACTGAGCCAGCACCCTGGTGCACCACCCCTGTGCCCGCTCCATGACCCATACCCACCGGGCAATGGGCATAGAGAGCAAGACTGCATGTCCCATGGTCTCCCTCCTCCATTGGAGCCGGCTGGATGCCTCATGGAGCATAGAAGCCTGCTCCTAGGCGTGGATGAGGGCCTGTCGGGCCATCCCAGATACCCTCTGGGCCCTGAGTCAGGGCAGGGAGTGCCTGTGCCCATGGTGGGCTATCCAGGCTCTAGCAGTGCTCCTGAACATGCACACCCACAGCCAGGTGGCCAGGTGCACCTCTGCAGTCTGGATGCGCAAGAGGTCCGTGTGTGAGTAGTACCACTCTGCGCAGACTGCTAGGTGCATCCCGCAGGTGCCCAACTGTCCCAGCTCCATGGTGAATGGTGCCTTGGGTGGGTTGGAGCCGCAACCATTATAGGCTGGGGCATGTGTCGCCCCACCCTTAGGTCATGACCTGGCGACTGGGTGGTGGACCCTCGGTTGCCTCTGCTCTCCCCCCCAGCTGGCTGGCCCAGCTCCTGCAGGGCGACCAGGCTGGAAGGCAGTGGGCACCCCATTGCGCACACCTGTGGTCCCTGCACGGGGCCTGGTGCATGGTCCAGCCTGTGCCCAGGCATGCAGGCCGCAGCTGCATTCCTGCTGTCATCACCTCCCACCTCTCTGTGTTTTGGCTGCCTGTTGTCCTCATGGCCCTGATTAGTGAGTAGGCTTCCCTGTACGTGTGTTTGGTTCCAGAAGCTGGGCTGGGTCTGCACCCCATGCCTCGCTCGTTTGCCGGTCCATGTTGTGACCTGTGGCCTTATTGCTTGGCCTTGGAGCTCCCCTGCTTCCCCTCCCATCCCTCCAGGGATTGTGGAGCCCCTCTTTCCTTGCAGTTAGTATCAGCTGCTTGCTGGACCATGGCTGGCAGCACTTCCCTAGGGCTCACAGGCCCCACCACCCCTGGAGCCCCCCATAGCTGGACCTTCCATGAGACCATGGCCCTGTGTGAACTGTGACATTCCCCAGCTGTGCAATTGCTCCTGAGCTACCTGGACAGTCTCACAGGTTCCTATGCGAGTCTGAGCTCTCGTCTGCGCTACTTCGGCTATGCGGCGAGCGCCCGTGATTGCCGGCTGCATGCAGAGACACTGGGCCTGTGTCCCTTTCCCAATGGGTGCATCCCAGAGATGAGGTGCTCACATGTGGGGTGGTCTATGATGGAGACCATGTCTTCTCTCTCTGTGTGCAGCCTGGCCACCTACACAGCCTGTCTGGTGGAGGGGGCCCCTGCCCTGGCTGTGTCCTTCTTTGGCTGCGTTCACGGGGCCCGTGGGTACCAGCGGTCACGTGGGGTGGTCTATCATAGCCTGTTGGAGCTCGGTCACCTTCTGTGGCCCCCAACTGCTGACTATGGCCTTTCGGAGCCCACCAGGGCGGAGCTGATGGCGCTGGCTGGTGTGTGGTCCCAATCCAATGTCCAGGTGGGGCTTGCCATGCAGGATCCCTTTGAGGTGTACTAACTCATTGCCCACCACATGTCAGCATGGGGATACCATCGGGGCATGCTTCAGTGGCCCCACTATGTGCACGTGGTGGGCCACCTGGCCCCAGGCCCCTTTGTGCCCCCCTGCAGCTGGCTGTGAGGCCCCCTGTGCCTTCCGGGCCCTGGATGCTGGCCCCGCTGTGAGCTCCCGCCTCTGCCCTGCTGCCATGGGTCACTGCCCGCTCCCTCCATTATGTCCCAGGCTCAGTGCTGTGCTGGCTGGTTCCTGAGGTTCTGATGCCCGTGGCTGTGACTCTGGGCTTCCTCCATGGGCCCCCCTGTCTGCCTCTGCAACTGGTGTTCCCCTCCATAGCTGCCTTCTCCTGTGGCTGTGTCCTGATCCATGAGCCAGCACCCAGCACCTTGGGTGCTGCTGTCCTTCATAGTACGATTGCAATCTCTCCTGTGCCCGTGGCCCCACCCTCACCCCCTTTGGGTGACTCTGTGACCATGGGGTTCTTGGGCCCCCGGACTGCACCTCCTAGCATCCTCCTGGGGCTGGGGGGTTGGACTGGCTGTTCTGCTCCTCGGCTCCGGCTCCCCTCCATCCCATCCATCGCACCCTCACCGGTGTGTTGGGTCCCTGTCGGCCACCTGGACCATTCCTGGGCTGCTCCCTGCCCGTGTGGCCTCCCCCTGTGCCTGTGCTCTGCTCCTGAGGGGTCCACCCATGCCAGGACTGCCTGTGTATCTGTGGGGTTGCCCGTGCTGCATGTGCTATTGTTGGGGTTCTGGCCGCCATTCTTCATGTCCTGCCCTGCCCTGCCCCAGGGCTGACCCCCCCCCCCTTGCTTCCCTGGCCCTGGGTCCCCCCTGCCCCCGTGCCCATTGTGCCGTGTGTGTTGGCCGTCCCGCTGTGTTCCCCCTTCCCTTCCTTTCCCATGC
The DNA here is from genome assembly GCA_003113815.1 of Sphenodon punctatus. NCBI lineage: Eukaryota > Metazoa > Chordata > Lepidosauria > Sphenodontia > Sphenodontidae > Sphenodon > Sphenodon punctatus. The sequence continues at coordinate 61,331 of QEPC01001291.1, forward strand.
GGGTGTGTATGCGCCCGGGCATGTGTTTGTGCTGTGTGTTCTGCTGTGATGTCATTTTCTCTGTGCCTGTTGTGTGTGCCGCCTCAGCGGCTCTTCTCCCTCCTCCCTCTCCCTTCCTGTTTCCCTTGTGTGGGCATTTCCTTTTGGTCCTTCTGGCTTTGTTTGCCCTCTGTTGGCCATGTCTGCCTCCCAGCCCTCCCCGGTGCCCTTTGCGTGTATTGGCCACTGCCCGGAATTGGCATCATGTCTGTTGTGCTGCCCCAGACCGTGGTCTGTCTGACAGATTCCCTGCCGTGGTCTTTCTTCAATCATGTCTGTTTGGGGCCTTCCTGGACCACGGGCGTGGGTAGGGTTGGTTGGCTCGTCACTGCTGGTGATCCACTGTGGTGTCTCGGGGGCCCATAATGTCTGAAATCACACATGCATACCAAATGTAAGAAAGATTGGACAAAGGGATCTGATTGTATAAGCAGTTGAATTCTCTTTTACAAAAATCTGCATATACATTCCAGGCTGTAACTTCTTTGTCTCCCATCTAAGGTGGATGAAACATGGCAAATTTATACCCATCCCCAAGGTTAATATGTATGCCAATTTTCAGAAGGATTGGATAAAGGGTCCTGGTAGTATAAGTAATTAACATATAAATTTATGTCTGACTATAACATCTTTGTAGTCCAACCAGTGTACATGTAATTTGGCAGGGTGTATCTCACACCTTCAGGATCATCTCTGAAAAATATTGAAAATATTTGATAAAGGGTCCCAATTTTATAAGCCTACACAACATATGCAGAGATTGAGTCTGAGAATGAGGGATTCTCTTACATGTCACTGTGGTATAAGATCTGTTTGTGATGCCAATTGGCAAGCAGAAATGTCAGCCAAATATCCTCATTCTGTGCTGTGACCACCCAAATTTCTTTCCCCCACTTGTTACTGGGAAGTTGGAAGCATCTATTTAGGAAAGAGTCAATAGAGATTCTCTTATATCCTCTGTCACATGATGCAGGATGTGATTGTGATGATAATTGTCCAGCCTGGATGTGTAAACCATGTCTCCCTATTGTTGAAATGCTATCCCCAAAGTCCCAGTTATGTTCCTTTTTTGTCCACCTCGAGGGCACCCCCTATGCTGCCTTGAAGTGACCACTGATTGGTCCTGTAAAGCTGGAAGTATGCAGTAATTGGCCACTGAATGTGTCTACCAGTCTGTTGGGTTGCTCCCCATTCTCCCTCCTACAGCCTCCGTTCATCTGCCATGCCAGGTGCCTGCCTCTGACTGGCACTGCATGTGCTCCTATTTATCTGGATAATGGTCTTCAAGGGGACAACTTCAATTGTTTATAAAATTGGACCCTTTATCAAATTGTTCTGTATTCTGGCAGAGATGACTGGGAAGGTGTGGGATACATTCTTGCCAAATGTCTTGTAATCAGGATGGAATATAAAAATGTTACAGTCAGAAATGCATTTTCAAGTTAATGGCTTAAATACTGGTGGAGAATCTCAGACCCAGGGACCAAATTTGGCCCCTCGACAAGATTTTATGTGACCCCTTTCCAGTGCCTGGATCTGGCCCCTGGATCCATTCTCTACTCCCAAATACGGAAGAACTGAGCTCATGATACTGGAGCATAAAGGAGGACATGTACACAAGAGCAGGGGACAGATCCACAGCACAGATCCATTATCTGGGCCCTCCTTTTCTTGAATAAACCTGTTAAGCACCCCCACCCCGAACCTTTATGTGGCTCTCGGAGCTCATGCTAATATTCAATGTGGCCCCCAGGATAGAAAAGGTTCCCCACCCCGGCATATAACATCAGGACCCTTTATCCAATCTTTTTGAAATTTGGAAATATTGGTCATGTTGAGGAGCGACATAATCTTTCCAGATTTCATGCAAATTGGATAGAAGATAAATAAGTTGAAGCCAGCAATGTCTATGTAGCTTTTCTTAAAATCACAACATCCACTTGCTTATAAAATCAATTCCTTTTTTCCAATCTTTGAGAAATTTGGTACACATAGTGCCCTCCAGCGGCCGGACAATATTCCCAAGTTTCATTAAAATTAAATAATAAACAAAAAAAGTATAACCAGAAATGTGTTTTTCTGTGTTTTCCCATTATTTTGAAAACAAAAATTTGTTTTTCATTTTTGTTATTATTTGTCATTTTCATTTCAATAAAGAAAATGAAAATTTTCATTATCGTAATAACAAACTATTTGCACACCCCTAGGATTTTCAAATCCTCCATAATCTGATCCATCATAAATAATTTTCATACATTTTCAGGAAATACCATCCCGCTTACCTACCAAGTCCTATCATGTCCAGAGGTTTGAATTGATGATTTTACATCAGGAAACAAGAGGCCAGTGAAAACTAGGGGCACAGTTGCATATTAATTGATAATAAAGGATAAAAATATTGCACACAGAATTTAAGGTTCTCATTTAGAAAGTTGTTAGTCCCTCAGAGGGATATTTTTAAAAGTACTTAATTAGTTCTTCCAAATCCACATGTATTTAGATCATCGGTGGGGAACCATTTCCTTCCCAGGGTCCACTTTGAAAATTATTCGTACAAGCTCAGAGGGAGACATCGAAATTGAGGGTGGGGGTGGAAGGTCCAGATCATGGTTCTGTGTTATGGATCTCTCTTATCCTTGTGTTTGTACCGTCATCTCTGCTTCCTTACAATGAGCTCACTTTTACACTGAGTAGGAAGTAGGAACTGGATCCAGGGGCCAGATCCAGGAACTGGAAAAGGGCCATATAAAAATAGCCACATGTTGCATTATCCCTCACCCACCCCAAGCCTGAGTTTCCCCACCCCTGACCTAGGTAAATGTCTTGGTTTTCCAAAGTGCTAAGCACCTCTGAAAACTAAGTTGCTCAGCTGCTCTTAGATGGATGCATGCCTATTGGCAATGGGCACCTAAGCAGGACAACTGGGCCCTAAATCCAAATGGCATTGGCATATACAATTTGAGCAAGGAGGTATCTAATTTCTTATTTTAAGGACATAAAGTCTGTTTTTATCCAAGATGAGTCTATCGGACAACTCCAAATTAGTCTAGAAGTCATGTTTGCTATGTTGGTCCCAAATTGTGTGAGAGAAAAGAGACAAAGTATTTTAGTGTAGCGAAAGTAGGGTTTGCCATTTTGTTCCCAAATATAGGTAACAGAGACAGAATAGTAAAGTGATATCTTTTGTACAATTCCCCTTTTGTATTGGCATCTCCTCCCCACCTCATTCTCCACTCCTTCTCCCCTCTGTCTGAGTTCAATGGGCACATCCCCCAGCACTGTATATGTCTCTACTTTGGCATTGTTTCTTCATTTTGTAAGACCAGACCCACCTGACAAAAGATCCTGTGAGGTCTGAAAGCTTGCATACCTCTACCAACTGGAGTTGGTCCAATAAAAGATATCACTGTACTACTTTGTCTCTATTGTCAAAGTATTTTAGATAAATCATTTTGTTGCACCAGTTTATGATGATGAGAGATTATGCAAGCTTTAGAACTACTTGGAGAACACATTCTTCCACCCATTGAAGTCTCTGACTGAATGCCCATTGAATTTAATGGTGGAGGATTGCACCCAGATTGCAGGCAAAAGTAACCCCAAATTAGTTACACAAAATTAGAGGACATTTCAGAAGGAGGAAGGATTTTAATATCTCTCAAGATTATGCAGAAAATGTGATTGCAATAAAAAATATACTTACTCCTGAGTAAGCCTTATTGAATTAGTGGAACTTACTCAGGAGTAACTATGTTAAGGATTGTGGCCTCAAAAAATATAGAACAATGTTAAACTTCTTATGAAAGATTTGCAATAAGTAGACCCAGGAAAAGCAGTTAGTTTTGTGAAGAGTTTGTAACTGGTTGTTAAATAAGGAGTTAATCCACTTGAAGATCTTTGAGGTTTTTTCCAGAGAAGAATGACCACAAGGGACTGAAGTGCTTTGGAGAATTTCCTTCCTAAAAGACACAAGAAAAACATACGTGACAGTTTTGTGGATTTTTCCCCCTAACATCTCTAATATTTACAGTCCTCAGCCAATCCTGCTGGGCATAATCTGTCAGGGGGGGCTATTATATTCTGGCAACTAGTTGGAAAAAAACCCAGTCCCTGGAGGATCATGATCTTGAGGTTGTTTTTTTTTTAATATGCATCTTTATAGCCCACGGCCTTTTCCAGATAAGGAGACTGTAGCTCTTTTACCCATTAAGAGATATCTGTGGTAAACGAGTATGACAGGGAAGTGAGCCATCTGTACTTATTACTGGTGAAATGTCTTCTGCAGCCAAACTGCAACTGAAATTTCATCGGCATGGAAAGACTTGTTTTCTATCACTAGGATTAAAAAAAGGACAAGTAAAACCTATCACAGAATGGAAACTAAGCAGGGAAGGATGATATACAGTAATAAAACATGGCAAAATATATGAACTGTAGTCTGGAAAAGTTTTTTAAAACTGCTACAAATTGCAGCATTTGTACACAATGGGTGAAAACAGACATGACGCTAACCACCCTTTAACCACCCTTGGTGGTCATTTATGCATATTTCAGGGCTGCATAGGGCACCAATACAGCCCTGCAACATGCATAAATAATCACCAAGGGTGGTTAAAGGGTGGTTAGCGTCATGTCTGTTTTCACCCAATGTGTTACCCATCCATTTAAGCAAATGTGCTACATTTGATTTTATTTCATGTTTGTAATACTGGATGAAAAGGCCACTTTAGCTTGAACCGTTTTCACTCAGGACATTGGGTGATTTCAGACGTTACGAGATCACGGTGAACCACACTGAACCACGCTCAACCCCCCCGCGGGGCCAAAGGGCCCGGAACGTCTGAACGGCGTGCGCCAGATGTTCATCACGCTCAATACCCACATGGGGTCAGGTTCAACCACGCTTCCCGGGCTAGCCGGGGGAAGGTCTCGGGAAGCGTGGTCAAACCAACCCCCACAGGGAACCAAGCAAAAGTAACGTCTGGACGCCAATCCCCCAGCGGAACCAAAAAAATGGAGCCCCGGCCGGGGACGAGGCACGCAGCGTCGCTGCCAGGCAACCAGCACCAACACAAACACCGGAGGGAGATTTAAAGCGAGAGCAGCAGCAAGCAAGCGTGGCGGGATGGAGCGAGGAGGGAAGCGGAAGAGAGCGGAGGCACGAACAGCGACAGCGGCGGGACAGGAGGCGGAGGACGTGCAGCCAGGCCCAGCGATGCAGGCGGAGGGGGCACAGGTGCAGGAAGGGGGCACACGGGAGCACCCGACCAGGGAGGCGCCCCGGGAACACCAACCACAGCTGCAGCCGGGTCGCGCCGCCCCGGGGACAGCGGCCGGAACAGGCCCACAGGAGGCACCCAGGAAACGGGTAAGGGCACCCACTGGGAGGGGAACAGGGGGCACAGGGGAACCCCCTGTGGAGGGGGCCGGGGGGACCCCGGGCGGAAGGCAGGGGGGCAGGGGGACCCCGGGCGGAGGGCAGGGGGGCAGGGGGCCCCCGAGAGGGCCCACACCCTCACCCAGCAACCAACCACCCCCCTTCCCCCCCCCAGACACGAAAGTCGGCCCGGGCGGACGAGCCCCAGGAGGAGCCCGGCCCCCGGCCCCCGGAGGCGCACCCCCAGGAGGAGGTGGAGGAGGAGCAGAGGCAGGTGCAGCATGAGCTGCACCGGGAGGAGGAACAGCAGGGGCCCAGCCGGAGGAAGGCCTATCACAGAGGGGGACAGTGGGGCCTCCAGGAGACCCGGGACTTCATACGGATCTGGGGGACCCTCGAGTACCAGGTGGAGCTCGCAATAAACCAGCGCAACGAGCATGTCTACCGGGACATCGTGCGCGACATGGAGGCGGCGGGGCACGAGCGCACTGTCAACCAGTGTCGCTCGAAGGCCAAGGAGCTCAAGAGGGGGTACAAGGCCCTCAAGGACAATAACAGCCGCTCCGGCCACGGGGCCCGCACCGCCCCCTACTACGATGCCCTGGACCGCATCCTTCACATGAAGGGCTCCATCGTTGCCCCACGCCTGGTGGGCAGCGCTGTGGTCCAGGGCAGGGAGCGGGCCGAGGTACCCCCTCCCCTCGCCGCCCGCCCGGTAGACACGAGCTCAGGGGACCCCCACCCCCAGGAGGACCACCCGGGACCCGCAGAAGCCCCAAGGCCCCCCCCCAGCAGCAGCCCGGAGACATCCCAACGCCGGGCCGGCCAGGCGGAGTCGGAGGTCGGCACCTTCACCACCCTCAGCCAGTGGTCCCAGGGGGAGCACTCCCAGGGTGAGGCGCCGGGCTCCGAAGGCTCGGAGACGGACATAGAGGGTAAGCGGGCCCCCAGGGCAGGGGGGGGCAAGACCAGGGGGCCGGTGGCAGGGGCGGGGGTGGGGGCCCTGCTGCAGGGGCCACAACCAGCCCCCTTCACCCGCTCCCCCCTCTCCCGCCCGCAGGACATGGGGAGCCCCAGGACCGGGCCAGCGAGACGGTGCAGGCCCCCGCGGAGGGCACAGGAGAGCAGGTGCCGGACCCAGGTAAGGCGGGAGGGCTGGGATGGCGGGAGGGCCCCCCGGGCGCCAGCCCAGGGGGGCCTCCGGCCTCAGTGGGGGAGGGGGGGCAGGGGGCCCCGGGACCCGACCCCGCTAGGGGACAGGGCCCTGCACTGACCCACCCGCCCATTTCCACAGGGCAGCCCCCGCGCGCGGCGCCTCCGCCGGCCGCAGCCCCAGCCCAGCGGATGCGGGAGTACCGGGCGCGGGTCCGCAGGCGCAGGGAGGAGCAAGCGGAGGACATCGTCCGCAGGGCGGAGGAACAGGGGGAGCGCATGATCGCCTCCGTGGACCGCATGGAGGCGGCCATAGAGCGGTCCATGGAGAAGGCCCTGGAGACAGACCGCCGGCTGGAGGCGGAGGTGCGCCTGGAGCGGAGGCGGGAGCGCCGGGAGCACCAGCGGCAGCAGGGGCTGCTCAGGGGCCTCCGGCAGGACATACAGGGCATGGTGCGGGAGCACAGTGCAAAGATGGACAGGTCCCACGACATTGGGACCTCCCTGCTCCTGCATGCGGGCACCATGTGTGCCTACGTGATGGCCGGCGCACCTCCGGGCGCCCTGCCCGCCCAGGTCCCCATGCCGGGCCCCTCGGCGCCCCCGGGCCCAGCCCTGCCGCCCCTGGCGCCCCCCCGGCCCCAGGGCCCTCGCATGCGCCTCCCAGTGCCCCCGGGCCTCCGGAGGGTCCAGCCCCCCCGGGGCGCGACCGGGGCACCGGGCACAGCTGCCCATCCGCCGCCCGGCCCCCTGCCGGGGCCGGGACCGGCCCAGGACACGGCAGGGGACACGGACAGTGGGGGGGAGGGGAGCTCCCAGAGCTCGGTGGGCCCAAGCGGCCGCACGAGGGGTCGGCCCAGGAAACGCGGGGGGATGGTGGGAAGGGGGGGGAGGGGGAGGGCCACATGAGGGCGGGTGGTGGACGGGGTCACGGGCACGGGGGTGGGGAGGGGGCACAGGGTGATTGTGTGAACTGTGTGGGCAATAAAGTGTTGTAAAGAGACAGTTGTCCCCGGCCCGTTTGTGGGGGGGACAGGGCTGTGGGACCGCGTGTACAGGGGCATGGGCACGGAACGGGGGGTGGGGCCCCCAGGGGCGGGAAGGCCCTCACAGCGGGCCCCCCCGGGCGATGTGGGTTGCAAGGGCGTTCCGGATCCTTTTGGCATACCGGTACTCCCGGGGGTTCCCTGCGTTCACGTACAGGGGAACAGGACCGGGGGGCCGGTGGGGCTCGGGGTACTCCAGGGCCGCCCCCTCGGTCTCGCACACATTGTGCAGAACGCAGCAGGCACCGATCACCAGGGCGGAGGTGGGGACGGTGAAGTCCAGGCGGCCAGCTATACTCCTCCAGCGCTGCTTCAGGGCCCCGAAGGCACGCTCCACCACGGTCCGGCTCGCACACAGGCGGGTATTGTATACCTGCTCCGCAGGGGTGCTCGGGACAGGGTAGACCTTCATCAGCCAGCGGGTCAGGGGGTAGGCGGGGTCCCCCAGGATGCAGGGGGGCATGGGAACACCCTCGATCCACCTCATGCCCATGTCCGCGAAGTCCCCCCGGTACATGCGGGCATAGAAGGGGGAGATGGTCATGATCCTGGCGTCGTGACTCCGGCCGGAGTTGCCCGTGTAGATGTCTATGAAGCGGGCCCGGTGGTCCACCACCCCCTGCAGGTGCAGGGAGTAGTATCCGTGCCGGTTCACATACTCCAGGGCCTCCCCCGCGGCCGGGCGCAGGATCTCGATGTGTGTGCCGTCCACGGCTCCGATGCAGTTCGGGAAGCCCCCGGCCGCGAAGCCAGCCATCACAGCGCCCTGGTCCAGGAGCTGGATGGTCCTGTCGAGGAGCACGCCCTCCACAGCCTCGCACACATCCCGCACGATGCAGGCGACCGTGCTGAGCCCCACCCCGAAGTGCTGGGACACGGAGCGGCAGGAGTCGGGCGTTGCGAGGGCCCAGACCCCTATGGCCACCCGCTGGACCATGGGGATGGGCTCCCGCATGGAGGTGTGCTGCCGCTCCAGCCAGGGCGTGAGGAGCTCCGCTAGGCGCAGCAGGGTGGCCTTGCCCATCCGGAAGTGGGACCCCCACTCGGCCTCCCCCCAGTGGGCCTGGGCCCGCTCCCACCAGGCCTGGGGCCGCTCCGTGACCCATAGGCTCCGCGCTATGGGCATAGCCAGCAGCGCTGCCCGGCGGAGGGTCTGCGTTGCCCAGCGGAACCGCCTCGCGGCCCCTCGGAGCGCAGCGGGCCGGGTGAGGCTCCGGCAGGCGGCCAGCCACGCCCCCCAGGCCCGGCGCCGAGCCCTGAGCCGGGCACGGACTCTCCTGCGGGCCTGCTGGCCCCGGAGGCGCACGCCAGCCCGCAGGGCCAGGACATAGCGCAGGCGGACGGCCAGGTGCACCCTCTCGGTCAGGAGGCACAGCTGCTCAGTGTGGTCACGGTGCCACTCAGCCGCGAGCGCGAGGAACATCCAGTTCCCACCTGCCCTATCGCGCTCCATGGTGCTGGGGCCCCGGTGGGGGCTGGGAGCGCTTATGGCGGCCCGGTGCTGGTGGCTCCGCCCGGGGGTCGGCCTCGCGGGCCTGCGCGCGCCCTGTGCCGGTGCGTTCCGGCTGCTCCCGCCCCCAGCACCCCGGGCCCCCTCCCCTCGCTGTTTGTAGCGGGATGGCCTTGAAGGTGCGATTAGGCAGACAGAGAGCTCGCTGTTGTTCTCTGCAGCTGTGCCGGGCCCGCACCCCACGCCTCGCTCTGTTGTGCTACAATGTTGCGGTGCGGGCCCGTGTTCCCTGTCCCGGGGGCCGGGCCGAGCCTCTCCCGGCCCTGGGCAGTCTGTGTGCCCTCCGGGCTCCGTGTCCCATTCCCTGTTGTGCTGGACCATGGCTGGCTGCCCATCCATGGGGCTCCCGCTGTCCGGCCCCCAAGGGGCCCCCCATATCTGGGCCTTCCGCGAGACCATGTCTCTGTGCGACCTGTGGCACACCCCTGCCGTGCAGCTGCTCCTGGCCGGGCCGGGGAGCCGTGCAGGTGCCTACGAGAGCCTGAGCTCCGGGCTCCGTTACTTTGGCCATGTGGTGAGCGCCCGTGATTGCCGGCTGCATGCGGAGGCCCTGGGGCTGGCTCGTTTCCCCGAGGGGCGCATCCCGGAGGTGCTGTGCGCCCATGTGCCCTGGAGCGCCTCGGAGACCGTGTCAGCGCTGGTGGTGTGTGGTCTGGGCGCCTACTCGGAGTGCCTGGCCGAGGGTGGCCCTGCCTTGGCCGTGAGCTACTTCTCCTGTGTTCACGGGGCCCGTGGGTACCAGCGCACCCGTGGGGCGGCGTTCCAGCGGCTTCTGGAGCTGGGGCATCTTCCGTGGCCCCCTTCTGCTGCCTGCTGTGTGCCGGAGCCCTCCGCGGTGGAGATGTCATCCCTGTTGGCGGTGTGGGCGCGTGTGGATGTGCAGCTGGCCCTCACCATGCCCGATCCCTTCGAGGCCTACTACCTGATCGCCCACTACATGTCCTTGCAGGGGTACCGCCGGGGCATGCTGCACTGGCCCCACCTGGTCCACCGGGCGGGCCACCCGGGCCCTGGGGCCAGCGGGGCCCCCGGCAGCGGCCCGTGAGCCCCGCGTCGCTGGCCTGCCCCCCCCCGCGTGGTGCCCCCGTGTGGGCTCCCGCCCCGGCCCGGGGGGGGGCCTGGTCCCCGCTGGCCGCTCCCGACCTGCGGACCCCACCTCGGTGAGCTCCCGCCCGCCTCGCTGCTTGCTGCTGCCCCTGGCCGTGGTCCTGGGCCCCCTCCATCCCCGTGACTCCGTGGGTGCTGCCTGAGCGTCGCTGGTGCTGCGGAGGAGCACCGCTGGACCCGGCTGCCCTGCCTGTGCCAGCCTTTGACTGTGGGGCCCCCTTCCTCCTCCTCCTGGCGCCCCTCCGCCGGCCTCGCTGTGCTTTGGGGGCCCCCAACGTGCCTTGCTCCGGGGGTCCGCCCCCCCCCCCCGAGACTGCCTCTGTTCCTGTGGGGGCACCTCCTTGGACTGGACTGGACTGGGGTGGTGTGGGGGTGGGGGTTGCTGCTGTCTGTGCCTTGCCCCGTGGTGGTGCCCCCCCCTCCCTGCCGGTGTTCCGGGTGGGGTGTTCCGGGCGCCCCTTCCCCCCTTCCCGGCCTTTCCCTGGTGTGTGTGTGTGTGTGTGTGTGTGTGTGTGTGTGCCCGGGCGTGTGGCCGTGCATTGTGCCCCGCTGCGGGACCGCTGTGTGAGCCGGCTGTCAGCCTGTTCTCGCTCTTCCCCCCTCCCTTCCCGTTTCCCTTGTGTGGGCGTTCCCTTGTGTGCCTTGTGGCTTCGTTTGCCCTCAGTCGGCCATGTCTGTGTCCCGCCCCTGCCCGGTGCCTTGTGGGGGTTTAGCGCCCGCCGGGGGTTCGGCTGCACGTCTGTTGTGCTGCCACGGGCCGCGATGGTGCGGCCCGGTTCCGGCCCGTGGTCCCGTTCCCGGCACGTCTGTTTGGGTCGTTTTCCAACCCCCGGGCGTGGTTGCGCTGTTCGCCCCCCCTGGTGGTTCGCTGTGGTGAACCGGCCGCCCGTAACGTCTGAAAGTACCCATTGTAACTCAAAGTGAAACAAAGGGTATTTTCAGATGTTAAAATCCCACGCTCAACCACAGTAAATTCCCACCGGGTGAGCAAGGGACTGTAACATCTGATGCGGGGGAAACGGAAGTTCCCCCCCAAATGTTCCCCCCCATGAATCACGGCGGGGAATCACATTCACCACGTGATTGGCGGTCCCGGTGGGACCGGCCCCGATCGCGTGGTGAATGTGATTTACCCACCGTGGTGAAGGGGCTCGTCCCGTCTGGCCACCTACCACGGCCTGGAATCTGTGGCGGGATTCTGGGCCATGGTCAATGTGGACGGGCGCTCCTGCCGCATTGACTGCGGCACCCGCCCATCTCCCTTGAAGGCAGGCAGCGTGGGAGCATGGGGGGAGGGGTCATGCAGCCACACATTGTGCTGCGTGGCCCAGCCCCCTCCCCAATTCCCCGCCGGGATCAGCCGGCACATCTGTTGGACGTGCTGGTGTGATCCCCTGCCGGGATCACACCAGCACGTCCAACAGATGTGCCGGCTGATCCCGGTGGGGAAAAGGGTGATTTCATGACGGGTCCAATACAGGTCCCGTCACGTCTGAAATCACCCAAAGTGATGAGAAGATAAATGACTCCTGTAACATGTGGGGTGCACTAGGTGGGGCCAAGTGGATGGGAGACTGCTGTTGTTTCAGATGATTCCTACTTCTACTGTATGGAGGTTTCCTCCCTCCTCAGGAAACCATCTCTTGATGTTGGAGTGCTTGCCAGTTATTGTCTGGTAATCCAGTCTGTCTTAGGAAAAGTGATGGAGAAAGTTGTGGCTGTGCGGCTACAAAGACACCAGGACTCCAGCAATTTGGGGGGAAAATTCCAGTCTGGGTTCAGACCTTCCCACAGGGTAGAGACCACACTTCTCAGGGTGTTGAATGATCTGCTGATCATCTTAGATCGAGGAAAGCTGGTCATTTTGGTCACGCTAGACTTTACGGCAGCATTTGATATGATTGACCATGGGTTGCTGCTTAGGCAACTGAGGGACATCACTGGTGTGACAGGAGCTGCCAGTCAGTGTTTTCAGTCATACCTGGAAGGGAGGAGCTAATCGATGGTGATGGATGGATATGCATCATCCCCAAGGAGTCTGAATTGTGGTGTTCCTCAAAGTTCTGTTATTTCACCCATGTTGTTCAACATATACAGGCAGCGCTTTGGGGATGTCATGATTAAGCATGAGGTTGAATATGATCAGTACATTGATTATATACCAACTGTATATCTTTTGCCCTGTGAGCCCTGCCAACTCAACCTCTGCCTTGGAGGAATGCTTGAATGAAATAGCCATCTGAATGTGTCGAAACTACCTTATGCTCAATCCGGGGGAGACTGAGGTGCTGATAATTCTTCCCACTCCCACCCCTCTCCCTCCTCCCCCTCCTTCTCTCATGTCCTCCTTCTCCCCTGCCTCCCTTAAGGAAATCTCCTCTCTGCTCTCCTCCTCCAACCCTTCCACTTGCCCCCTT
>QEPC01001291.1:90100-111707 GCA_003113815.1 Sphenodon punctatus
TGATTGTATAAACCCTTTCCTTTCCCTGTATGAGCCAGATCCTACAGTCAGTTACCCTTTCTGGTACTCTGTGAGGAAATGGACCTCCTTCCCCCTGTGTGAATGTATGAGAGTGTTTGTAAATACCTAATTCCTTCCAACCTGAGTCTCTATAGATCCGTTGTTTCCAGTCAAATACTGGGACTTCTGGGACTTTAGAGGATCCTTTTGTGTTCATTTGTAAGGTCTTGTCAGTTTGTATTTTGTAAAATGTGTGTCTGTTTCCCTCACCTGTTCCAGGTATGTGGGGTAGTGCGAACACCATGAACTGTTGATTACTTGTTAATTAACAGACAGTTCATCGCTCCCTGCTGATATTCCTTTGCCTCCTCTGTCTGTCTGTCTGTTTGTCCCCTGTATAACTTTGTTATCTGTGGTTTTAGTAAATTAGTTTGTGAAACGAGTTTGGGAACTAAAAATTAAAATGGGTTCAACTGCCTCCAAATTACCCCCGGGGGATACTCCAATTAAATACATGTTGAATAAATATGGACCTACAACAGTAAAATGGGTAGCTAAATAAAAATTGTATACCTGACACTCCGTATTTGCAATTCCCTTTGGAGGGTTCTTTTTCCTTCTCGATTTTGAAATGTTTCTAAAATGATCTGATAAAAGGCTCCGAAAAATGGATGTTTGGTACCTATGGGACGCAGAGGCTTATATTCCTGCCGTCAAAAAGAGCTTTGAAATATCTATTTCCTCTGTCTGTTTTCTTTCGCCTCCTTTATATAGTTAAAAGCCCAACCTCCTCAAGTTAAATTATTCCTCTCTGGTCTCTTAACTTGAACAGAGGGGAACTCTAATATCTCAAAGCCGTTCCTACAATAATAATCATGACTGAACAGTCCAAGACCCTGGGTTTGACACCGATGCCCAACGTGCAGCGTTAGTTAAATTTTCAAATTGACTCCTTAAAGTTATTTCAAAACTAGTCCCTCCCCAACAGAACTGGCACCTTATATTCTTATTTCTCCACCAAAAAGACAACACCCCGATGATTACAGGGCTCACCTCCTCACTAAACTACAGGCGGTCCATTTTAATTGAAAAACAAGAACTCTTAACAAGATTCAAGTCTTTTGCAGCCAAATTTGGGACCAGTTACAGAGGAAAAAAGTCAGAGGCAAAACAAAAGAAAGTGAAAGTCAAACTTTGTCTCCTACAAGTTCAACAGTTAACCTACAGACGTAACCCAGGACCCAGACACCCTCCTCAGCAGTAAATTTGAAACCCGTGCTGTCTGTGGCCATGCAGAATTCCTGGAACAGTTGTACCGGTCTCGTAGAATTACAGACAGAAACCCGGACCAGTGTTCCCACCATGAACCCAGTAATCCAGAACCACCATCCTACAAACTGCAGATATGAAGCCTTCCCAGTCATTTGAAACCTTCCTGCCGCCGCCGCCATCAAAAATGGCCCCAGCCCCGTGAACACTATCTTGCGCCTAAAAACCAACTGACTCGGTCCCAGGACCCCCAAAAATGTGAGCTCATCTTGTTTGTCTGGGTTTTTTGTCTTATTTGTCTGCTTTTTGTTGTCTGTTGACCAGTCAGGCCCCATGTTCAACAGAAGCTCCCATGTTCAGACTTCTGTTGGGGGTACCCCTGTTCCCTTTCTAGTTAATACCGGGGCCACGTGTTTTATGCTCCGTAGTAATGCAGTTCTCCATTTACCTGTGTTTACTACTGTTATACCCACAATAGGAGTCACTGTAACTGTCAGGCCGCTCACTAAGAGGCATTCCTTTTACTCAGTCGGAACATCCCTGTAAATCTCTTGGCTAGAAACTTGCTCTGTAAATTAAATGCAAACATCTCCTGTACACCTGATGGAGTATTTGTCACTGTATCCAACCTCTTAATCCCATCTCTCGTGATGGCCCTCGCTACTAAGGAGGCTGGCCAGGAGTGCCTGCCTGGCCAGCAGGCCCTCCTTGACCAATTCCCGTCTGCATTGTGGGCAACCAACCCTGATCATGTTGGATTGCTGCGAGGTGTGGATCCAGTTGTCATCCAGGTTAAAACTGGCAAGTTCTTCCCTTCAGTGTCTCAGTATCCTCTTTCAACAGAAGCTATTCCTGGTATTTAACCTGTTATTTCTGTTTTCTCCTCTCTGGGGTATTGGTTTCTACTCACTCTAAAAGCCAGAAAAGTTTTACCCTGATGTTACTATCATTGCTAGTATTCCAGTTTTTGCTAAGTATTTACTATTATTAACCTTTCTCAAGGTTTTTTTCTTTGTTCCACTGTACCCTGATTCTCAGTACCTGTTTGCCTTTACTGACCCTTCCTCCTCTTCTCAGTACCCTTTTTGTCATGAATCTGATGGATTTGTCCTTGAGGTCCTTACCCAAATCCTTGCAGACTCTTTGGTAATAATGTCACCCTTCTTAGGATGTTTCCTTTAAATCCTGACTCTCTGCTACAAACCCCACTTGATGGGAGGTGAATTACCTTTCGCATGACTCTCTTACTGTCCTTTCACAAACCTGCCGGCCCCGTCCGGATCTTTCTGATTGCCCTCAGCCAAATACTGCTCTTAATTTGTTTGTGGATGGCTCCTGCTGGTGTAAAAACAACAAGCTCTTTGTTGTTTATGCTGTTTGCAATCAGTTTGAAGTCCTGGAGGTTTTTTCTTTGCCTGAACTGTGCAGTGCTCAACCTGCAGAGCTGTTTGCCCTTACCTGGGCTTGTACACTAGCTCATAAACAATCTGCTAATATTTTCACTGACTCCCTTTATGTGTTTGGTGTCTGTCACTCCTTTGGCGCCATTTGGCGAAATGGCTCATTTTGAAACACACCCTCACTGTGGCCATGCCACATGCTGTTTACTCTTTACTTAATCAGAAAAACGCAGTTCCCTTCCCATGCTTGCCTCGCTCGTTACAAACTGAACCTACTTCCCCCGCCCTGACCCTCTTTCTACATGGCTCTTGTGTTCGCCTGCCTGACTTAAAACTTTCTGTTGGCTATACTGTTTATACACAGTTTCAGGTTCTTAAAGCATACTCTTTGCCTTCTTTACACAGTGCCCAGCCTGTTACACTTGTTGCTCTTACCTGAGCCTGCACTTTGGCTGCAAACTGCTCTGCAAACATTTACACTGATTCTCACTATGCATTTGGGGTTTGTCATTCCTTTGGGTTCTATTTGAAGGGAAAGGGCTTCCTCACCTCCTCAGGTAGCCCTATCTCTCACGCTCCTTTCATTGCTGAATTGATGAATGCCCTTCTTCTTCCATCTGCTTTGGCTGTTGTTCATGTTCGGGCCCATACAGGTGCCTCCACTCTTGAGACATGGGAAAATCACCTGGTTGATAATGCTGCCCAACAAGCAGCCAGGCATGGCCCTCCTGCAAACCTCGTTATGGCAGTAACTTTTTCAGAACCGTTCCCTCCCACTCCTGATGACTCTGAACTTCACTCCCTCAAAGACTCCGCTGCTGTGGGTGAACGTCTCATTTGGATCAAGGCTGGCTGCAGTCCCGACACCGATGCCATCCTTCATCACCCTGATGGCCGACCAGTGGCCCCTTGGACTCTCCTCAAGCATCTTGTTTGTGGGGCTCAGCTTCATTCACACACAAACAAAAGGGGGGGGGGATCACCACCCAGATTTCCACTCCCTGGTTTGCTCCCTTTTGTCACCATGGAAGCTTGCCAGCTCACCCATTCTTGCACCACTTGTCATCTGTTCAACATTGTTAAGGCCACCCCAGTCCACAGGTCTTCAAAACCATGGACTGAGGATCCCTTTTTCTTCACCTACAGATTGACTTTGCTGATTTGCCTCCACCACAAGGCTACAAGCACATGCTGGTGGTCATTTGTCTCTACTCTGGCTGGACTGAGGCCTTCCCCTGTCGAAGGACCGATGTCACCACTGTTGCCAAACATCTTTTAAAAGCTTTATCCCAAGGTTTGGGATACCCCTCTCCATTGACTGTGACATGGGCTCTCATTTTACCGCCCAGCTCACTAAGACTCTTTATAAAACTTTGGATATTAGCCTTTATTTCCACATGCCCTACCATCCACAAAGTAGTGGCCAGGTGGAACGCAAAAACTCTAACCTCAAAATCAGATTTTCAAAGGTTGTGCATGACACTGGTTTGCCCTGGCCTGAGGCCTTGTCTCTCATCCTCTTTGCCACCTGTTCAAACCCCAGTCAAAAACACGGCCCGTCCCCCTTCAAGTTGGTCATGGAACAATCTATGAGGGTGGGGGTGGAACCCAAGGTGGCTGGAAAAAAGGGTCTCACTGAACTTTCTGACAGTATTGCTGATTCCCCCCCTGTTAGTGCTTGTCATTCAGAAGGGCTTACTTTGCTACACCTACAAGGGCCCCCACTTCATGAAAAACAGCACCTGTAACTACACTTTATCATGTACATGTAACACATTTATCCGAAATGTTCCCTTGTACTTTTCAGCTCCCTGTGATTTCTTTAAGGTTGGGATGCACACCTGCGTGGGGACCTATTACATCTGTGGTCACACAGCCCGCAAATGGTTGCCCGCCAACTGGGGGGGGGGCAGCTGCTATATCGGGTATGTTCTCCCAGCCATCCATGTCCTAGACACGCCCCCCAAAGGGGGGTCCCCAGAAGTCTCAGACACAAAAAAACACTGGACTGTGCACCCGCTTCAAATGAGCTGTTAAGCATGCCCATTTAAAACCCTTTAATGGTTGATGCCTGATCGTTTCCTCCAAGCCTCAAAAGGGGGGAATTATGGAAGAATCTCAATATGGCTCCTTGACCAAACTTTAGGCCAGAGATTATTGCTTTGCAAAAAAGGGACATGTCTTGACATATCCATCTCAGCTTGTCTTCTAAAGCTTCATGAGCTATAGTTAGCACCAATACTGAAGTTTCCTGTGTATGTGGGTTCTGTGGTTAGCTACATTTCCTGACAGATATCCCGCTGCACCTTTGTGCCCCCTTATCCCTAGTTCCAAGGAACTGAACTTGCTTGTATCAGCAACCCAATTTCTGCCTAGTAACAAGAGGTATTTCCTGTCAGATATGACTATCTAATACCAGCATGATTGAACCACGTATGGTTGCTTGTTCGCCACTGTGTATATAAGGAGGCTTTGTGCTGTAAGGCGTCGTCCATTGGTAGAAATACTGGTGTGTCCCACAGCTGTGTATCTGAATAAACCTGATTGAATGTTCCTGTTGCAGCCTCCTTTCATTCTCAGCCTGAAAATCCACAACAATACTCTACCCCTCTTGACACAGCAGCTCAAGGCATCTTACAATAGCAAATAACAATAAAACATTAAAACACAAAAAACAACTCATAGCAAGGAGGATTAAAAAAACCCTTCCCCACACCCTAACCCATTCCCCCCACCCTTCATCCATCTCCCCAGCCAAATGCCAGGTAGAACATCCAGGTCTTACAGCTACATCAAAAAGAGGCGAGATCTGGGGCCAATTGGGCCTCCACCGGAAGGGAGTTCCACAGCCGCGGTGTGGCAACCGAGAATGTCCTCTTCATCATTGGCCGCCAGAAGACTCAGGGGACCTTGAGGAGGTCACCCCAGGATGACCACAGGGGCCAATCTAGGATCCAAGGAGTGAGGCAGTCCTGCAAATAGGTAGGACCTAGGCTTTTCAGGGCTTTATAGGCAAGCACCAACACCTCGAATCGGGCCTGGAAGACTACAAGCAGCCAGTGCAGAGATCAGAGAACCAGTGTAATATGCTGCCAGCGACCCAATCCCACCAAGAGGTGGACTGAGCATTCTGCACCAGTTGTAGTCTCCAAACCGTCACCATGGGTAGCCCCACGTAGAGCACATTACAATAGTCCAGCCTAGAGGTGAGGAAAGCATGGATGACAGTGACCAGGTCAGAGTCAGAGACATACAGCCAAAGCCATCGCACCAGATGTAATTGACAATTAGCACTCTGTGACACAACCTCCACCTGAACATCCAAGGAGAGTTGCGAATCAAAGAGCACCCCCAGATTCCGCACCTGGGAGATCAATGGAGGACAAACTCCATCAATAATGTGGGCCACTATCTCCATTGCCTTGCCCACCAGCATCACCTCTGTCTTGTCAGGATTCATCATCAGTTGATTAGCCCTCATCCAGTCTCCCACAGCTACCAAACACCGAGTAAGCACCAAAAATGCCAGACCTGGGTCTGGTGAAAAGGAGAGATAAGCTGGGTGTCATCTGCATTCTGATGACACCGCACACCAAATTCCCTAACCACCTCACCAAGCGGCTGCATGTACCCGTTGAACAGGAGAGGGGACAGAACAGAACCCAGCAGGACTCCACACAAGAGGTCTCATCATGATGAAATATAATCCCCAAGCAGCACTTGCTGAGTTCTTCCAGCCAGGAAGGAACGGAACCACTCAAGAACCATCCTGTCCACCCCAAAATGGTCCCGTGGGTGCGTCACCAACATCTCCTGGTCAATGGTATCAAATGCAGCTGAGAGATCTAATAGAATCAGCATGGTCGAACGACCCTGATCCAGTTCCTGGCGTAGGTCATCAACCAACTCCAAAAGCGCAGTCTAGGTGCCATAGCCCAGATGGAATCCAGACTGCGAGGGATCAAGAAAACCAATATGATCCAGATGCTTCTGTAGCTGTTGAGATGCTTCAGTCCAGCCTCCCTCCACCTGGGAGTGACCTGCTCAATAACCTTCCCTAAAAAGGGAAGATTAGAGACAGGCCGATAGCTGGCAAGGGACTCAACGTCAAGCGATGGTTTCTTGAGCAGAGGCCACACCACTGCCTCTTTGAGACAGCCCAGCACTCAGCCCTCCCAAAGGGAGGCATTGATCACCCTGGCAAGCAACAGTCCCAAAGTTTACCGGCAGGTCTTAACCAACTAGGATGGGCATAGATCTAATTCACAAGAGGAGACCCTGACCACCCCAAGAACATGCTCCACATCGGTGGGTGTCACTGATTGAAATTGATCCCACAAACTCAGACAAGGCAGGGCTTCCATAACCTCTGGTTCCCCTAATGTAATAAGCGTGGTGCCAAAGTCGTGGTGAATACAAGCGATTTTATCCACAAAATATGTCACAGCGAGCACTAGATGACTCCACTCCTTCGTGGAGGGAGGCTGGACTGACCATTCCCTGCAACACCCAGAAAAGCTCTGCTGGATGTGATTTTGTGGATGCTATGAGGCAAAACTGTTTCTTTGGTACCCACATAGCCATGGAATAGGCTCGAAAACTAGTTCTATGATGCAATCGATCGGCTTCAGTAAGCGAACGACGCCACCATTGCTCCCTTCTCGCTTCAGCACCCATAGCTCCTCAGAAAACCAAGGAGGCCTGTGGTGCTGTTGCCTGGGAAGCGGATGCCTGGGAGTTGTCTGATCAATGGCTCCTGTCAACAGAGTATTCCATAATGCTATGAGGTGATCAATGAGATGGTCTTCAAGATCAGAGGTTATCTCACCCAGAGCATTCAGGAACCGTTCCGGTTCCATCAGTCTCCAGGGGTGAACCATTCGAATTGATTCTGCAACCTTCCAGGGGCAGACATATGCCAGGAGAGAGGCCAGCAGGAGGTAATGATCCATCCATGATAAGGACACAGCCGATATCTCCCCCATTAACGGAACCCCCATGGCCATGAACTCATGCTACGCATCCCCAAGTTCGGCATCGGTGTGGATATTGAAATCCCCCAAGACTAATGTCTTTGTGGACTGCAACACCACCCCTGATACCAACTCTGCTAGAACATGTAGGGAGGCTGCCATACAGGTAGGTGCATGATATACAAGCAGCACTCCCAGACTGTCTCCTGCCAAATTGATCACCAAATGGAGACCCTCAATACCTGGTATGAATTGCATTGGATACCTCCAAACAGACCATGACTCCCTAAAAATCATGGCTACAATGCTTCCCACCCCCCAGTCCCTCCAACCGTGGCTGCTGCTGCATGGAATATCTGGCTGGAACAAGATCAACCAAAATAGGCCCCGAGTCAGTGTCCAGCCAGGTTTCTGTGATACATGCGAGGTCAGCTGCATGGTCCAGGAACAATTCCTGGACAGTTGTCACCTTATTGACCACTGAACTTGCAGCATCAGAGCAAGGCCAGGTGGCCTTCTGATCATAAACCACCTTCCCAGCTGCTTGTGGGGTGATGAGAGGGACAAGTATCAAGCACCTGTCATGCCTCACTGATCTAATATCCCTCCAATGGGGCCCATGTTACCCATGTCCCATCACACCCTAATGGCTGTGTTCCTCCCCCTGGCTGTCCCCAACTCTGGCCCCCCTCTGGCTGTCCTGCCCTGGCAGCGGGGGAGACGCCCCATCCCACCCCACCCACCCCCCCCCCCCCCCCCCAAGCGCGTGCACCTGGGACCTCGCATCCTTGTGAATGTTACACTCCTTGTCTCTCCCTCTGTTCCCCTTCCTTTGTCCTCCCCCCCCTCCATTCCCATCCCCAACCAACCTCCATTTCTCCCCCTTTCACAGGAAGATATCTAATTCCCTTATAGGGACCCCCCTCCTCACACCAGAAGAACCCCACCTTAACCCAGTCCCTCTCCTCAATAACCAAAGTTAACCCTCCTAAAAAACATAACCAATAACCTCCCAATCCTCACACCTCCCGCCAACAGCTTATAACTGCCCCCAACAAAATATGCCAGTAAAACCACTGCACCCCAGCAGCCCTTCAAATCTACAGTTAGTACCAGTTACCAGTCACCCTCCTATCCCAATCTAGCAAAAAAACCCAAACCCACCAGGTCCCACCTAAGGGCCTCACCCAAGGACCCTTTGGCACGATCCTTAGGTGTGTGCCCTGCAGAGCTGACAGCAGGCACACTGCTCTTCTTTCAAGGTTCCCCAGGTCACACCCACTCAGTCCAAAAGCTGCTGGGAAGGGATCCCTGACCCTGCCCCCTCTCCCTCTGCCATAGGGAGGGGGTAAAGATTACAGCCAGGGGCCCAGGGTAAGTTCCGAGGGTAAGTTCTTTCCTGGGGGGGACTCCAGTCACTGCAGGCAGGCCCTCTGAAGAGCAGCAAAAAAACAGCCTCACCGGGTTATATTATTATATAAAAATTTAAAAAATCCCAATGCATTATCAGTACCTTTATAAAGTCATTATCCTGACTGTTGAGACTGAAAGAAACTTATCTGTAAGATAACACCAAGCAAAACATAATTTCACTAGAAACAAGTTCTGAACAGAGTGAACAGCATTCACATGACTGCAGCCAGTAGTATGTATACACCAGTTAATCTAACATGAGTTCTAATTGCCTTCCTGAGTTAAATTGACCCCGCAGAGCACACTAGCCTGTGTGTTTGCTGGGGATATGGCCAACCTGAGTGCTGTTTTTACCCAATGCAGTCAATGGCAAAGCTCCCCATTGACTTTAATGGTTGAAGATTGAACCCTTTGTCTCTTCAGTTCTCTCATATTTGTCTTCAACACAGCAACCACACTCAAGGGCAAGAACAAATTCTTTTCCCCACTTTTAAAAATTCTTTCCCCCACAGCTTGTTTACAGCCCTCCATCCCGTTGAGCTTCTTCATCCTTTATGTGCATATGCTGGTTGCCACTGGAGACATGGCAGCAAGGCAAACACAGAGACGAGATGTGGAAGGAGCAAGAGGCATAATCTGGATGTATCTAGAACAGTATGCTGAATTAGGCTGCTTGCCAACATTCAGGGAGGGGCCAGATTGTGCACTCAGATATGGATACCTAGCTCCTATTAAAGAAAAGGGACATAGCACAGATGCATCTAGGTAGTTTGGCCCTGTCTGTTAAGCAAGGCCAACAACAGTTAGGCTGCTTGCCGATGTTCAGGGAGGGGCGGGGACTAATGTGAGTTTAACTCACCTTAGTGTGGCCACATGAAATCCTGGCTCATATGTGTGGAGGTCTTAACGTTATTTTCCCATTCTCCTGTTAAATTCAACAACGTGATACAGGGCTGGATTTTGATCCCTGAATCACATTATTGAATTTAATGAGAGAACGGGAAAATAGCGCTAAAACCCAGCGCACTCGAGCAGGGATTTCATGTGACCACGCTAACGTGAGTTAAACTCACATTAGTCCCTGCCCCTCCCTGAATATTGGCTTAACACTTAGTTGCTTAACAGACAGGGCTGAACTACCTAGATACATCCGTGCTATGTCCATTTTCTTTAATAGGAGCTAGGTATCGATATCTGAGTGCACAATCTGGCTCGCACAGCCAGTGCATTTTTAAGATTCTGAGTGGTCGGGGTAGAATGTTCATTTGAGCCCCTGTCACCTCCCCTCACCCAATTTCTTCTTACTACCACCCTGTGTTAATGTCATTTTTTCACACTTGTGGGGAAAAAAATTGACATGAATATAATCTTTTTGAAAATCACATATATTTGCCATCAGAATTCAATACAGCAGTATGTTAAGATTTTATGTCTCGAAAATTGAAATACAAAAAAAAAAAGTGGATTCTGTTGCAAAGTATAGCACCTTCTGTATGTGGGATATTTGTTTCATGTTTCATCGACTAATGTAAACCTCAAATACAAAGTTAAAGAAAATGTTTATACATGATGACACAAACTATATTCAGTTTATTTCAAAAATTATAAAATCATATTTTTCCTAGTACTCTCAGCAGCAAACTTAGATATGAAATCCCTCTCAGAAGATCCTGTCCTAGAGAGAGAAGAAATAATGATGACAATCTTGACTGGTGCATTGTTGACCATAATTTTTTTTTAATAACGGTCAAAGGATAATTTGGACAATGCTCTTTCTTTTTCACAATTTAAAATGGACAGAGTTAGATAAAGCTATAGTAACGTTTGGGAAAGCATCAACCAATTCCTTATTATAAATTATCTTCAAAACTCACTGCACAAATCCATCACATCCACCTGTATTATCTAAGAAGTGAATGAAATGTTTTAGTTCAGAGGAGAGAGAAATTTGAAATTCTTTTGGGTAAGCTGTCACTAAAGCTTCTGCATCCTTTCCAGTGTATCCTGATTTTGGGAAGCCTGGTCCAGTCTTGGCAGGAAATCAAATAAATTCACAACTTCCATGTAAGCACAGGAGCTTCTCCAGTTCATTTTGAAGTTTATCCAGGCACGGTGCCAACCCCAGGGAACCAGGGGCACTGCCCCTACTGGCTCCCACACCCCAAAACCGAGCTTACCTTGTCCTGTGGGGTCCTTGTGCTGTCCACCCATTCTGGGCCTGGTGTGGCTTTGTCAAGCAGCCGCTCCAAACATCCTGTTGGAAGTGCGCTTCAAGACTGCACATGCCCGAGCACTCTGTGCATGTGCAAACTGCAAAGTGCCACTGCAGATCCTCCCCCCCCCAATAGTTTGGTCTGGTTGGGTGAGGGGGGAGGACTCAGCTCTTCAGCATTTTAAAATTTATTTTTATTTATGTACATTTTTTACCCCACCCCTCCTGCCCATAGCGCAGCCCGGGGCAGCGAACAATATAAACAATACATTTTTTAAAAAAACAATTACAAATTCATAACTGCAGGGAAAAGAAACCCACCCTCCCACACCCCAACCATCCCCCTCCCCTTGTCAAAGGCTTGGAAGAACATCCAGGTCTTACATAAGCGCCAAAATAACAAGAGAGTGTGGGACAATCGAGCCTCTTCCAGGAGCGAGTTCCACAGCACAGGGGCGGCCACCAAAAAAGATCTAACATCGGTGGCCACCCACCTCGCTCTTTTTGGAACCTCCAAAAAGGCTCCCATGGACAATTTCAAGGGACGCACGGACACATGGGGAGTGAGGCGGTCCCACAGATAAGTAGGGCTCAGGTCATGAAGGGCTTTAAAGGTTAGAAACAGCACCTTGAACCTGACCCGGTGCTTTATAGGCAGCCAGTGCAGAGTCCGGAGCACTGGTGTCATGTGCTCCCTGCGGTCCACCCGCATAAGGAGACAGGCCACAGTATTCTGCACCTGCTGCAGCCTCTGGACCAGCTTCTCAGGCAGTCCGACATAGAGCGCATTGCAGTAATCCAGCCTCGAGGTGATGAAGGCATGGATGGCAGTGGCAAGGTCGGAGTCTGAGAGACACGGTCGAAGTGCTGAACAAGATGTAACTGCTGAAACGCACTCCCTGCCACAGCTACAAGCTGAGATTCCACAGCTACAAGCTGAGATTCCACAGCTACAAGCTGAGATTCCACAGCTACAAGCTGAGCCATGAATTGAGGAGCAAACCCAGACTCCGCACTTGAGACACCATGTGAAGACAAACCCCCCAACAAGAGGAGATTCAACCATCCCCAGGTCCCACAAGCCCTCGCCCACCAACATCACCTCCATCTTGTCAGGATTCAATTGCAGAAGGCTCAACCTCATCCAAGCCCCCACAGCTGACAGGCACTGGGAAAATAGGGAGACTGCATGATCGGGGTCAATGGAAAAAGAGAGGTAGAACTGAGTGTCATCGGCATACTGATGACACTGCATGCCCTGAAACCCTCTCATGATCTGTCCTAATGGCTTCATATAGATGTTAAACAAGAGGGGGGACAGAATCACACCCTGTGGAACTCCACACGTGAGGCCCCAGAGGGAAGATGTACACTCCCAGAAGACCACCTGGTGAGTTCTCCCAGCCAGGAATGAATAAAACCAGTCCAAGACGGTTCTTCCAATCCTGGCACAGTCCCCCAGGCAAGTCACCAGCACCTCATGATCGACTGTGTCGAATGCAGCTGAAAGGTCTAGAAGGACCAGAAAGGTCTGACGACCCTGGTCCAATGCCAGATGGAGATCATAAACCAAGGCTACCAATGCAGTCTCCATACCATATCGGGATGTCCGAACACTGGGGGGTTCGGTGTTCAGCCTGTTTTAGTGATGGATGATCGCGGTTCAGAAGTTCAGAGTTTGGCCCGAACTCGGTCTGTTCGGACAACCGAACCCGAACCTGAACATACCGAACAAACCAAACACCGAACGGTGAAATGGCCGAACAGTTTGGTCAGTTCGGATCACGTTCAGGTGGCAAAAAAAGGTTCACTGGAAGGTCAAACATGACAGGGAGGTGTAGTCAGTCACTGAGGAGAAGATTTCCAGGCACCAGGGGTGGAGAGGCTTTCAAGAAACGAAACTAATTATCTGCCTCCCCTCTTCCCAACACCTTCCGAGCTAGTCACTGTTCCTGAACAGCAGGCGCTGAGTAGGATTTTTAGATTGCTTTAAGTTTCATTTCAGTTTTGTACTGAAATGAAACTTAAACCTTAAACTGAAACCTTGTGTTATGCATTTCACTGTACAGACTCATTGAGTATGTATGTATTTCACTACAGACTCCTCTTCTGTTTGTGATTCCCCCCATCCCATATGTGTGTGTGTGTGTGTGTGTGTGTGTGTGTGTGTGTGTGTATATATATACACACACAAACTCCATATGGAGATGGATATGGGACGGGGGTGATAGATAGATAGATAGTAGAGAGTTGTAGGAGTTAGCTTAGTGATAGAGATAGCGTTAGTGATTTAGTTTTAGTTTTTGTAGGAGTAGGTCTGTGTACTTATTAGATAATCCATTTAGTTAATAGCATTTAGAATAGTTAATAGCAGTTACATTTAGTATAGATATATATAATATAAGATAAGAAAATAAATTTTAAAAACCCATATAAAAACAAAAAACAAAAGAAAAAACAAAAGAAAACTATATAAAACCCAATAAAAAACCAAAAAACCATATAAAAAACACCCATAACAACATTTCCCGAACGGCCGAACCGAACAGCCGAACAGCCTAACCAAATGGCCAAACAGAACGGCTGAACAGAACAGCTGAACCCGAACTTGGCAAACTAGCCAAACTGCTGAACCGAACAGCCGATCCAAACGCAGCCGAACCGAACGGACGAACCAAACGGACGAAACGAATGCAGCTGAACTGAACGGCCAAACCCGAACCGTGATCTGTGATCCCTAGCCTGTTTGAGGTTCGACTGAACCTGAAACTGTTTGGTTTGACCTGTTTGGCCCTAATGGGTTCGGGTGGGCAAACCCATTTCGGTAGGGGGCGGTTTTCCCTCCCCCCTCCAGGCTGCGCAGGTGTAAAGGGCACAGGGGAGCACCTCCCCCCTGCCCAGCCTCATACATTTTTTTTAAACCCCCCACCCCAGGGATCACCTTACCTGGTGGTGCCGGGCTCTGGCCCTGGGTCCGGTGGTGGTGGGTCCAATGGTGGGTCCAGAGGCGACAGCGCTCCGGAGTCCTTCAGGCCACTACTAGGCTTTCAGGGTCAAACCGGAAGGCCTAGGAGCAGCCTGAAGTGCTCCGGAGTGATGCCACTGCTGCTGCTACCACTTCCGGACCCGGGGATGGAGTCCCAGCACCACCAGGTAGGTTGGGCTCTGAGTCCAGCAGCGGAGGCGGGTCTGGCGAGTCCGGTGGAGGCAGCACTCCAGAGTAGTTCAGGCCACTACTAGGCCTTCTGGTTTGACCCAGAAGGCCTAGTAGAGGCTTGAAGCACTCTGGAACACCACCGCCTCCAGACCCTCTGTGCCAGACCCGGGGCTGGAGCACCAGCACCACCAGGTAGGGCAATTCCTGGGGTGGGGGTTAAAAAAAATTGCGAGGCTGGCCAGGGTGGAGGGGAGGTGCTCCCTGGCTCCTCTTACACATGTGTAACCTGGAGGGGGAGGGAAAACAGGGTTCCTCCATGCTCCCTGCGCCCCTGCCCGAACTGGTTCGGAACCTGAAATTTGTTCAGCCGGTTCGGGAAGGGGGCGGTTTGGATTCAGGGTGTTCGTGAATTGTCCAAACACCCCAAGTTTGGGCCAAATGCCGAATGCCTGAACCGCATTCACACATCCCTAGTACCATACCCAGTCTGAAAACCAGACTGAAAGGGGTCAAGAAAACCAGTGTGGTCCAGATGTCCCTGGAGCTTCCATGCCATGTCCCGTTCAATAACCTTCCCTAAAAAGGGAAGGTTAGAGACCGGCAAATAACTGGCAAGAGCATCAGCATCAATAGATGGTTTCTTGAGCAGGGGCCTAACCACAGCCTCCTTCAGGCAGTCAGGCATCCTGCCCTCCCAAAGGGAGGCACTAACCACCCCAGCCAGCAATGGCCATAATGTCTCCTGGCTTGTTTTCACCAACCAGGACATGCAAGGTTCTTGTTTGCAAGTGGTGGCACGAACAGATCCCAACAAGGACTTCACATCAGCAGGCGACACCATCTGAAACCAATCCCACAAAACAGGACAGGACGGGGCATCCATAGCCTCAAGATGATCCTCTGCAATAACTGTGGTACCAAAATCATGGTGGATGTGAGCAATCTTATCTACAAAGTACTCGATAAACTGGTCACTGGATTGCTCAGATCCAGGTGGAGGCACCTGGATTGCTCAGATCCAGGTGGAGGCACCTGGATTGCTCAGATCCAGGTGGAGGCAGGCAGGACTGACCAAGCCTTTCACCACCCGGAAAAGCTCAGCTGGATGTGACTTTGCAGTTGCAATAAGGGCAGCAAAGACCTGCTTCTTTGCTGCCTGCACCGCCACAGCATAGGCCTTTAAACTGCTCTTATGCTGCGATTGATCATACTTGTTGCGAGTCCGGCACCACCATTGCTCCAACTGCCTGCTCTCCCGCTTCAAACACCGCAGGCCCTCAGTAAACCAGGAGACCTGCGGGAGACTCAGGAGGGCAGCGGACTCCTGGGAGCCACTCTGTCAATGGTCTCAGCCANAGGAGACCTGCGGGAGACTCAGGAGGGCAGCGGACTCCTGGGAGCCACTCTGTCAATGGTCTCAGCCAACAAAATATTCCAGAAGGCTAGAGCTAGATCTTCGACAGAGCGGGTGTCAAGGTCCAGGGTCAAGGTCTATTGAAGGAGGAGGAGACGGTGCCTGTAAGGGTCAAACATTGGCAGAATGCAGTTGGGGCAGCTAGGGAATGCCATGCACTGTGTTTGCATAGGAAAGAGCAAAACATTGCCAGGATCACTTGGGGCAATATTTCATGGAGCTCTATGGAGAGACAACCGGCAGCAACAGTAATGTTATATGGACTGTAGCCCTTGGCACCCTGTGGGCAGGAGAGGGGGCAGAAGGGGGAGCAATGGATGTGTGTGTGTGTGTGTGTGTGTGTGTGTGTGTGACTGTTGTGTTGTGTGTTTGTGTGCGTGTGCTATTGGCCAGCGGAACAGCAACTGCGGGGGGAGCGGGGAAGTGAAGAGTGCTTGTGGTTTTTTTTAAAAAACTATTTTATTCAGTGTCTCACTCAGTTAGGGCTTTTTCTCTCACGTGGTGTGAGGGTGGGGGCTGCCTGCTGCTCCAGAGACCAGAGCATATATAAAGGTGACTCCACCAAGCATAATTTAATCTCTCTTTTAGTTCTTGAGAAAGAGAGTTTGCAGTTGGCCAGCCATCTGGTGGTCAGACTGAATCTTTTTGATTCACGGATCACTCTTTATATTTATTTATATATAATATTTTGTTAATAATAATCATCTCAAGGAAGCAAGTTAGGTAGTGCCAAGTCAGACCAAGGGTCCATCATCAAGCCCAGCATCCTGTCCTCTAGTGGGGAGGAGATGCTGCTGAGCTCAGTCTGCCCTGTCTGGGCTCGGGCCTGATGGGTGAGTACATTGGGAACCCAGCTGGGGCTTGCCCTTGGTTTTTTGGGGTACCCCCAGGGGCTGGGGGACTTGTCTTGGGAGGAGGGGGGAAGTTATAATAAATAGTGATTATTATGGGATGATATCACATATGGGTATTACATACAGATTGGTTCTGCCCTTTTAGTGTATTTTTAGTATTTTTAGGATATTTTAAATTAATTTTTAAATTGTGAGTAATAGTATGTTTTAATTATGGATTGTAATTGTTGATTTTGTGTGTGTTGTAAGCCACCCTGAGCTGCTCTGTGATCAGGAGAGTGCGGGATAAAGTTGAAATAAATAAATAAATAAATATTATTATGCTGCCAGCTGCCTCAAGACATTAATTCTTAATTTTTAATTGAGTAAAGTTGAACTTGCTGCTGTGTGGTGTACTCTAACTTAAAAGAATAGACTTTAAAAACACAAATACTTCTGCTACTAGTAGTAGCAGAAGTAGCTTTTCAGCCATTTCCATTAGGTAATGTAAAAGTGGTTTCCAAGTGCTAAAAATATCCTATGCTCACACTAGTAGTAGTATCTCTGCACTGCAAAAACCTTTAATAAAGTAAATGCTGTTGTTGCAGAGATAGATACTATTAGTAGTGTGAACAACTTGGGTTTTTCTTTCTCACTTGGAAACCACTATTGCATTTTCCTAATTAAGATAGATATGCCTTGTGTCTAAGGGTTCTTTGAAGTCAAATATTGAGCTGCTGACCTAGAATATCAAGTAGATGTTCTGAGGTGAGCAGCTGAATATTTGGCCTCTAGCTAGGTATGATCTTTGCTAGTTACAACGCATGCTGCAAGGGATGTACTGCTGGTTTCCCTCCTCTGCTCTCCCAAGCCCAAAGCATGTGCAAAAAAGACAGTGGCCATTTTGTGGAGCTGGAGCCCCCACAAAATGGTTTATTGAAGTCAGTGGTGTTCCTCCTCTTTGCTGTTTTCCAGTCTAAATTGTCTGCTTTCTCTGTGTTCGGTAGGGGGATCTAGGGGCTTTGATGGAAAAGATTTCCAATCTTTTCTGCAATATTCTCTGCATTTGAAAATGGCCCTGGTCCGCCCTTTTGATGTCTGGCCATGGGATGTTGCAGGCTTGTCTGCGAGAAAGCCATGCCACAGGGTGGTTCACTAATTAGTAGTCCTTGCAGGTTCGTTGTAGGTTACATTGCAACAGAACAGTGTGTAGCATGTTTTCTGTTTTGGGACAAGTGGAACTCCATGCTGCTGTTTTTGTGATGTGCAGTGCTAAGGACTTAATATAATACTGTTGGGTCAATGGCCTAAGATCTTATTTCTGGATTGTTTTACTTGCCAATGCTATGCCATGTCTGCCAAAAGGGTTCCCCTGGGTGTGTGTGTGTGAATGTCTGGTTTCTTAATTTTGAAACTGCTGAGCTTGCTGACTTTTGGTGGGATTTATTACTCCATGCAGTTGCACACTGTTTTGCAGGGTTGTTGTACAGCCCTAATGGAAATCATAAGTTAAGACTCCTGCCTTAGTGTTTGTGCCATGTAAGCAGTAAAAACATTGTACAGTATCACATTGTGCTTGGTTACAACTTAAGCTCCAAGCACTCACACTTTGCCTTGGTCTTTCAGCCCCAATCCTCTTCCTTTGCAGGTTAGGGGCAACACTGAAACTGGAGAGAACAAGTACATCCCTACCCCAATCTTACGTGTTTCATTTCTGTCTCCATTGTGGCCACGATTTCTCCACTTGGCTGTCCCCTCTCATACATTGGATCTGTTAGGGCCACAACTTGTGAACTGAACATATGCCCATCCTGGATGATGAAAGTCAGCAGGGACACAATGGGGATATTCTTGGTGGAGGTGGCCAATGCATCCCTTGGGGAGGGGTGACTGCTGGATTCCTTTAAGGAGGTGGTGGTTTGTCCCCTTCTCAACAAATCATCTTTGGATGCTGATTCCCTGGACAGCTATTGACCTGTCTCTAATCTTCCCTTTTTAGGGAAGGCTATTGAGGAGGTGGTGGCCCATCAGTTGCAGGCTCAGTTAGACTCCATCAGTTTCCTGGATCCCTCGCAGTCGGGCTTTCGGCCAGCTTATGGCACTGAGACTGTGCTTGTGGCCTTGGTTGACGATCTGCGGGTAGAGCTAGATAACGGGCATTTGACCTTGCTGGTTCTACTGGATCTGACAGTGACTTTTGACATGGTGAACCATGAGGTGTTGGTGACCTGTCTGCAGGACCTTGCTGGGGTGGACAGGATGGTATTGCAAAGGTTCTGTTCCTTCCTAGTGAATAGATCTCAGTGGGTGGTCCTGGGGGAGTGCTCATCCTCCCCCAGGGGCCTCCCATGTGGCATCCTGCAGGGTTCA
The DNA here is from genome assembly GCA_003113815.1 of Sphenodon punctatus. Classification (NCBI taxonomy): domain Eukaryota; kingdom Metazoa; phylum Chordata; class Lepidosauria; order Sphenodontia; family Sphenodontidae; genus Sphenodon; species Sphenodon punctatus. The sequence continues at coordinate 109,142 of QEPC01001291.1, forward strand.
ATTATGTCCCCGCTTCTGTTCAACATCTACATGCATCTGGTTGGGGAGGTCATACGCAGATGGGGAGTACATTGCCATCAATATGCTTCTGATACTCAGCTGTACCTCTCATTTTCAGCTGACCCAGGCCCTGTAGTCTTGGTGCTTTCCCGGTGTCTGGTTGTGGTGGGAGACTGGATGAGGACTAGTCATTTTTAAATTGAATCTCAATAACACAGAGGTGATGCTTGTTGGCGGGGTTGGGTGTTTGGGTGAGGGAGGGTTCCCTGTCATTGATGGAGTCTGCCCTGTGCTGTTGTTTAAGGTGCAAAGTCTGCGGGTACTCCCATCTCTGCAGCCATGCCTGGATCTCCAGGTGACAGCTTGGCCAGGAGTGCCTTCCTCCAGATACATCTGGTGGGGTGACTTCGCCTATATGTCTCGTACTCTGATCTCACCACTGTCATCCATGCATTCAACACCTCGAGGCTGGATTGCTGTAATGTGCTCTATATCGGGCTGCCCATGGTGATGTTCCAGAAGTTGCGGCTAGTGCAGAATTCAGTGGCCTGTCTGCTTACTAGGACGGGCTGCCAGGAGCACATTACACCAGTTCTCTGGGCTCTGCACTGGCTGCATATTGTCTTCTGGGCCTGATTCAAGGTTCTGGTTTTGACCTATAAAGCCCTAAACCGTTTGGGCCTTAGCTATTTGGACTGCTTCAAACCCTGGGCCCCTGGGTGACTCCTTCGGTTATCTACAGGCACCCTCCTGGAGGTTCCCTGGTATAGATGGGTGGGGACCGATAGGCCTGTGTTCTTGGCAGCCTCACCAGTGCTGTGGAACTCGCTCCCGGTGGGTGGCCGTCTCAGCCTGGATCTCTTTGCCTTCTGACACAAGTGTAAAATGTAGCTCTTCTGCCAGGCATTTGTGGGAGGAGATGGGTGAAGGGTGGGGTGGGATTTTGGTTTTGCACACCTTTTGGTTCTTAAGTGGTTAGTTGGTTTTGATATTCTGGTTTTATTACAGACACTTCCTTCACCACCCAGCTGTCCCCATTCTTGTGTCCACATACACATCCCACACCCATTAGCTTTGTTCCCCAACCCATGCACTCCCCCACTCAAAGCAAAACACATAGAAAAAGTATACATACTCTTCTCCCACACTACTAACTGCCCAAGACTTGTCCCTGAATAAACATTGTCCATCTGACAGTCTCCCCTCCCCCCATAAACATGTCCCCAGAACATGCATGCACCTTTCCCATAAAAAACCTCTTCTACACCACTGGCTGCCTCCAGCCTTGCCCGTGCATACATATCACCCATCTTTCAGGCTTGTCCACACATAAACACTCCGCCAGCATCTTGTTGGCCCCTGCACATATACACAGTTCCTTCCTCCCCCTGACCAACTGCCTCCAGTGTTTTTTCCCTGTACACATCTGGTATCAATCAAATGTTTTCCTGTATATTTATTAGAGGTGGTCTTACGGATGAAATTTGTGGTTCAGATGCATTTGCACTTCTGATCTTGCAATTTCTGGAATTAAATACAGATTCATATTTAAATCAATTAAAACCTTTAAGATATATATATTTTTTTAATCTCTGGGCATGTGTGCTCTCTTCCAGTGACAGCAGTGCTGCTATTTTGGAAAGGGCAGCCAGTCTGCACATACACAAAATGGCTGCTGTGAATGCACAGACTGGTTGCTTTTCATCTCCCCTGGGATCTCTCCCCCCTCTTAAGTCATCACAACACCCTCTCCAAGAGAACCCAGAAATCCTGCCTCCCAGTCCCCCCTCCCATGCTCTAACATTAGAAATGCTGCACTCTTAAGTGACAGAGGAAAGATCAGGGCTGTTTGATTTACAAAATGGCCTGGAACACCTTTAATCCCTGTTGCTTGGACCTAGAATGCACAGAAGAGCAAGAAATGGTCACTCCTCTGAATGCCCTTCTCAGGATTAGCAGCTCTAGCCAGGATCAAAAGGTACCTCCATTCAGATCAAAGTTCACATCTGCACAACAATTGAGGCTGACGTGTGTGAACGAAGGTATTCACAACTGCATGTCACAACATAAAATAAACCAGATCGGCTGAATATCACAGCCTATTGTTCTGTAAATTAATTAATGCTGAGTAATGTGCAAATTATTAACCCATTAATACACTAAAAGGAATGCAGTTGACAATTTAGACAACTGTCTTATGCAAACTAAGGCATCCAAACATCCTGTGAACAGAAAATATCAAAGAATATTGTGTCCTGTTCAGGGATATAGACCGTTCAGTCACTCACTCACAGCTGCCATGACTCTGTCGCATTCTGTGTCTTTTTTTTACAAAAGGAAAGAGAGCCATGTTGCCCAGCAGATCTGGTCTAACTGGATTGGGCCACTCTTTTCCAAGTTGTATAAAATGAGTTTACATTTTACTTTGATGCCATGCTAGCAAAGCAAGTATTGTAAAATGACAATATATTTATAAATAAATGGAACATGAGACTCAGAATATAATAAACATATAGGCATAGTTTACTTAAATTTAAATAGAAAATATCAGTAGCTTACATAGAAT
>QEPC01001291.1:124012-138967 GCA_003113815.1 Sphenodon punctatus
GAACGCGGGAAAAGACCGCTGATTGTATACGGCAATGGTAATGATGAAGAAATCGGCGAAACACATACATTCCGCATCTGCGAATTCTTGTAGCGAAAAAAATGCAGAATCGTGGAGTACCACGCCAAATTCTGCGAGGCGCAACCTGGGATGCCGAGGTTTAGGAATGGAATTGCAGAGCGGTAACAGCTGCTGCCACATCAGGCCTACCGCAGACCAAGCCACATGCAAGCACCTCATCTCCCGGATGCACCCATCGGGACAGGGAACCAGCCCCAGCGTCTCAACATGCAGTCGACAATCCCGGGTACTCACCTCATAGCCGAAGTAATGAAGGCCAGAGATCAGGCTTGCATAAACACCCGACAGGCTGTCCGGGCAGCTCAGCAGCAATTGCACTGCCGGGGTATGCCACAGGTCACACAGGGCCATGGTCTCGTGGAAGGACCACGGATGGGGGGTCCCATGGGGGCCGGGAGCTGGGAGCCCGGTGGAAGCACAGCCAGCCATGGTCCATAATGCCTGGGAGAATAACACCATAGACAGTGGGGCCCACATTCCCTCCAGGAGAGGGAGGGGGTTCGGAGGGGCACCAAGGCTGGCTGGAAAATCCACAGGCTGCAACAATGTATGGTAATAGAGTGAGGTGTGGGGTGCGGACCCAGCACAGCTGTAGGAACTGAGCACACATACAGGACAGCCGACACACTAATCAGGCCGGCAAGGACATGATGTTGCCAACAGGGAGAGGTGGGAGGTGATGACAGGAGATATGCAGCTGCAGCCTGAACACCCGGGTGTGCCCCTGGCCATGCGCACGGCTCCTGTCAGGGACAGCAGGTGCGCTAAATACCATGCACCCGCCGCCCTGGGCCACCTGCCCTGCAGGAGCCAGCACAGGCAGCCTGGAGGGGCTGCTCATCCCAGCCTATATCAGGGCCGCCAGCGGCCCCCCGGGGCTCACCACACCATGGAGCGGGACAGATTGGGTGCATGCGGGATGCTCCTCGCGCTCTGTGCCGAGTGGTACCATGCCCACACCAATCAGCTGTGCATCCAGACCACTGAGGTGCACCTGAGTGCCGACCTGTGGGTTACCGCGGCCTGGAGTGCTGCAGGAGCCCACAGGGCTCACCAAGCCCGGAGGCACTCCCTGGCCTGGCTCTGTGCGCAGTGGGTGTCCGGTGCGGACTTACAGGCCATGAACTGCAGCCGGACCAGGTTTGCGGCAATCCGCGAGACAGCTGGTCACCTCCAATGGAGGAGAGAGACCATGTGCCAAACCGCCCTGCTTGCTATGCGCATTTCCAAGCGGCTATGCATCATGGAATGGGCCCAGGGTTCATGGTCCCGGGAGCTAGCTCAGTGGGACGAAGCAGCTTCGAGGACACACTTCCAGATGGACAAGCTCACCCTACTGCAGCTCGTGGAACTCCTCACGCTCTGACTGGAGCGGCAGCACACCCCCATGAGGAACCCCATCGCCATGGTCCAGCGGGTGACCATCAGCATCTGGGCCTTGGCAAAGCCCAACTCCTGCCAGTCCATGCCGCAGCACTTTGGTGTTGGGGTGAGCACCATGGCCTGTATCCTCTGGGATATCTGTGAGGCTGTGGAGGGCGTACTTCTGGACCGGGTGATCAAGCTAGTGGATCAGGGGTCTGTGATGGCTGGCTTTGTGGCTGGTGGGTTCCCCAACTGCATGGATGCCATGGAAGGCACCCACATTGAGATCCTCTGCCCCTCCACGGAGGAGACCGCGGAGTATGTAAACAGACACAGGTATTACTCCCTGCAGCTGCAGGCAGTTGTGGACCACTGGGGGAGGTTCATAGACATCTTCATGAGCAACTCCAGGTGCAGCCACGATGCCCGGATCATGACCGTCTCCCCATTTTATGCCCGGACATAGCAGGCGGACTTTGCAGACATGGGGATGGCTCGGATCAAGGGGGTGCTGATTTCCCCTTGTATCCCAGGGGACCCGGCCTACCCCCTCACCCAGTGGCTGATGAAGGTATACCCGGTCACCCGGACCCTGGCGGAAGCACTCTACAATACCCGCCTGTGTGCCAGCAGGACCGTGGTTGAGTGGGTGTTTGGGGCCCTCTAGCAGCACTGGAGGAGCCTCACCAGCAGGCTAGACTACAGGGTGGAGACCTCAGCCCTGATGATCAGTGCCTGCTGTGTGCTGCACAATGTGTGCAAGACCGATGGGGCCACCCTCAAATACCCCATGCCTACCCGCCCTCCGGGCCCTGTGCCTCTGTACGTGAACACGGACAACTCGAGGGAGTACCATTACGCCAAACACATGCGTTCCACCCTAGCCAGGCACATCAGCTGGGAGGCCCAGGCATGAGGGCGCCCACCACCTGGCCTACCCTCCTGGGGACCCGGGGGATTCCCTGGGAGAGCCCCTATATGGGCCGGGTCCACCCCCCCACACACATCCGGGCTCATGAACTGACCACAGGAGGCGGCTGTGTCATCGGTGCGTTTATTAAATCATCCACTTACCCATGCCCCCCCACCATCACTGCACACACCCCTCAGACCGCCATCTTCCTTCCCCCTCATCCCCCCCGGCCCCCGCATTTCCTGGGGCACCCCATCGAGAGCCCTGTGGAAGCACAGAGCTCTGGGAGCTGCCCTCCCCCTGCTGTCTGTGTCCCCCATGGTGTCCTGGGAGGCCTTTGTGTCTGGAGGGGCAGGCAGTGGTGGGAGGGAGGACCCAGGACCCGAGAGGCCCCCCTGGGTGGTTGTGCCCTCCGGAGGCTGGCTGGGACTGGGAGGTGGATGTGGGGCCCCTGCTTGCGTGGGGGCAGCTGGGGTGGTTGGGGAGGTGGTGGGGGTTTCAAGGGCCCCGGCATGCGGTGATGGGCAGGCAGGGTGCCCATCAGCATGACTGCCATGACATAGACACACATAGTACCCACGTGCAGGAGCAGGGACATCCCAATGTCATGAGACCTGTCCATCTTGGCCCAATGCTCCTGCACCATCGCATTGATGGCCTGTTCCAGCTGCCCAAAAGCCTCTACCTGCCTGCTGTGCTCCCGGCACTTCCTCCTCCACTGCAGGTGCACCTCTTCCTGGAGCCTCTGGTCCCTTGCCTCTGTCCACTTCAGGGAGCGTTCTATGGCCACCTCCATGCAGTCCACAGCCGCAATCATCCACTCCCCGTTCTTTGGTGATCCAGACAATGTCCTCTGCCTGGTCCTTCCTCCGGTGCCATACCCATGCCCAGTGCTCCCTCATCCGCTGGGCTGGGGGCATGGGCATGGGTTGCTGTGACCCCTCTGGCTGTCCTGTAGGGTACATGGTGGTTAGTCGTTTGCCGCCCCAGGCGCCCTCCCCCCTTGGCACCTGGCCACCCCCCTTCCTGCCCCTCTTGGCCCCCCATCCCACCATGCATTTCCTGGGCCCTCCGTCCGGCCTCTCTGGGGGCCCCCCTACCCTGCCTGTGTGCCTTGCCCTGTGGGGTATGGGGTGGTGGTGGTTGGTGGAGGGCTTCTGGGTTGCCCGAGTGGCCCCTTGGCCCTGTGTCGCAGGATGGAAGGGCTGGGTGGGGTCTGCCCCCTGGCCAGGGTGTCCCCAACCTCCTCCCCCCTTGCCCCGGGTCCGTCCCCCTGTCCCGTCTGCTTGCTTACCCTCGATGTCAGTCTCTGATCCCTCTGAGGCTGGCCACTCCATGTTGCTGTTCTCCCCCTGCGACCACTGGCTGAGGATAATGAGGTTGCCAGCCTCAGAGTCCTCCTGTCCGGCCAGGGGGCAGGAGCTCTCTGGGCTGGTGTTCGGGGGGGGGTATTCTGGTCCCTGAGGTCCTTAGGTGTTCCTTCTGGGGGTCTGGGGCCCTGGATCAGGTGCCTTCTTGTGGGGCGGCGAGGGGAGGGGGTACCTTGACCCGTTCCCTGCCCTGGACTACAGCACTCCCCACGAGCCGTGGCGTGACTATTGATCCCTTCATGTGGAGTATGCGGTCCAGGGCATCATAGAAGGGGGAAGTCTGGAGTCCATGCCCGGATCGCTGGCTGTTGTCCCTGATTGCCTTGTACACCCTCTTTAGCTCTTTGGTCTTGAAGCGGCACTGTGTGACAGTCCGGTGATGCCCTGCCGCCTCCATTTCCTGCACTATCTCCCGGAACACATGCTCATTTCTCTGTTTGAGCACTAGCTCCAGATGATGCTCCAGGGTCCCCCAGATGCAGATAAAGTCCCGGGTCTCCCAGAGCCCCCACTGCCCCCTCAGTGGTAGGGTCTTCTCCCCCTTCTCCCCTATGGTTCCTCCTCCTCCTCTTCCTCCTCCTCCTGCTTCTCCTCCTCCGCCCGGGCAGGGCCCGTGTCCTCCTGTGGCTCAGGTTCCTGGGCCCATTTGTGTGTCTGCGGGACACAAGGGTGTGTGTGTGTGTTTGGTAGCTGGTCTGCCCCATTCCCGTGTCCGTGCACCTTCCCCCCCACCTGTCGCCCGGCCACCCAGCCGGTCCCCCAGCCCCCCCTTGGTGCCCCTGTGGTGCTGGGTCCGCTCCCCTTCATTCCCCTTACCCATTTCTGGCGTGCCTCCTCCCCCGGTCTGGTTGATGTCCCCGGGGAGGCCTGTCCCGGCTGTTGCTGCTGCTGCTGCTGGTTCTCCTCTCCCTCCACCTCCTGCATGTGCAGCATGACCAATTCCTCCCCCGCCTGTGCCTCCACCTCCTCCTCCTCCTCCCTCTCTCTCGCTCTCCGCTCTCCTCTGCCTCCCGCCTCGCTCCATCCCGCCACATTCTCCTGCTGCTGTGTGCCCTTTAAATCTCCCTCCACTGCCTGTGTTGTTGCTGGATGCCTGGCAGTGACGCTGCATGCTTTGTCCCCAGCTGGGAATCATTTTGATTGATTCTGGCCGGTGATTGCCGTCCAGACGTTACTTTTTATTGTTTCCCAGTGGGAATCTCTTTGACCACGCTTTTGGAGATGGTCCGGGCCAGAGGTCTGGAAGCATGGTTTATTTTGACCACATGTGGGTATTGACCATGGTGAACATTTGGCAGCTGCCGAACAGATATTCAGGGCGCTTTGGCCCCGTCACGCGATTGACTGTGGTTCACTGCGGTTGAGCGTGATCTTGTAACATCTGAAAATACCCAATGCAATATTGTTTTCTGTCACTTGTTATCAAACCCTCCGAGACTAGCTCTAAATAATGCATGCAGTTGAGCTTCTAAGACTTCTCTTGGGTGGCTGTCCCACAATGTGTTATATTACACCATGATGACTTCTTCCTTGATATTCCCCATCTCCCCCTGGAACTCAAATGAGAAATACACAATAGTATTTTGTTTGACACATTTACATAAAGATGAGTTGGAGCCTTTGATTCAGCAGAGCAGTCATTGACAAATAACTTGAAAGCAGCTCCACAACGGATTAGCTGAAGCACAGTATTGTAGTACAGTTCTCAAGAACTGTTATAATTTCAAGTTGTTTTACTTCTGAAGTGAAGTGAAGGAAAATTTCAGGTGCTGTGTGCAGGCCCTTTTGTGGGGTGGGGGCATTGTTGGCAATTGCCCTGGGACTCACACATGAATGGGGCCACATCGACAATGGCAAACAGTATTGTTTGAATGATCATATCCCATGTTTCCTTCCAAGGCAGTAAAACTTGTCAGTGACCCACAGAGTGTCAAAACACTTCACCCACATGTGTTTTCATACCCAGAAGACATTTCACGAAGTACCAAACAATAAACCTGTAGCCTTTAAACCTTTTAAACCTATAACCCTGTGAATGTACTCTGGTGGCTCCAGGGTTCTTTAGGCGTGTGCATCAGGGACCTATCCCATTACTGAATTCATAATTTCTTTATTATGTAGCTTCAGATTTCATAATTTTGTTATATATGAATTTGTTTTCATTACTGAACTTAGTTTCCCCCCCCCCCATTGATTTATATGGAAAATTGATTTCTAGGTGTAAGGTCTTCATTTTTTATCCAGTTTCCTTGAAATTTGGTTTGCCTGTACCTGCAGTCAATTTATCTGCCAAATTTCATAAAGATTGGATAAAGAGTCCTGATTAGTCAAGCACTTGAAGTTTTTTAGTTTACACACACATTTGCAGCTGTAACGTCTGTTTTCCATACAATTTGGATGACATTTTTACTCTTTGTACCCATCCTGAAAGGGATCATGCATGTCAACTTTCAGGACAATTGGATAAAGGGTCCTGATTTTATTAGCAATTAAATAATTTCATAGTTTGTACACACATTCCAGGTGTACCATCTTTGTTTCCACCCAGTTTGAATCCCTACAAGACAGAGGTGATGTTGGTTAGTAAGGTGGTGGGTGTGGCGTCCTGTCATTGATGGTGTTTGTCCCCCTCTGGTCCCTCAGATTTGTAGTCTGGGAGTGCTCCTTGATTCCCAGCTCCACCTGGATGTCCAGGTGGGGGTTGTGGTGAGGAGCACATTCCGCCAGTTACATCTTGTATGGCGCCTTCAGCCATATGTCTCAAACTCCGACCTAGCCACCAACATTCATGCTTTCATCACCTCAAGACTGAACTATTGTAACGCGCTCTAATTGGGGCAACCCATGGTAATGGTTTGGAACCTGCAGCTGGTGCAGACTGGAGCAGCCTGTCTCCTCATGGGGTGGGTCGCTGAGAGCACATTACACCAGTTCTCTGTTCCATGAACTGGATGCCTATAGTCTTCCAGGCCCACTTCAAGGTGTTCGTGCTTGCCTATAAAGCCCTACACGGTCTTGTCCCTACCTACCTGTGGGACCGCCTCACTCCTTGTGTGCTGGATAGGCCCCTGCAGTCCACTGGGAGCGCCCTTCTCAAAATCCCCCGAGTTGCTCGGCGGGCAACTATGGAGTGGAGGTTCTTGGTGGCCGCACTGAGGCTGTGGAACTCCCTTTCAGCAGAATCCAGTGGCCATTGACCTCTCCTCCTTTTGATGAATGTGTAAGACCTTGCTGTTCTGCCAGGCTTTTGGTGAGAGAGATGGGTAAAGGGTGGGGAGTAGGGTTAGGGTGGGGGGCATAGTTCTTTTGTTTTACTTCCTCCATTATTTATTGTATTTATCTGTGTTGATTTTAGCTGTTTTTATATGTTTCATATTGTTGTTTTATTTTTTGTTTGCTTCCTCGACGTGTCCAAGGCAGGATGGGAGTGGGATAAAAAATTGTTTAAATAAATAAATAAAAATTTGGATGAACTTTGGAAAGGTTGTTCCCCTCACCCAGCCTGGCACAGAGATGCCCCTATATAACAAAGAACCATGTGACTCCAAGTACCTCATTTGGCCCTACCCTGCCCTTTCCTTTCCTTTCCCTCCCCCTGTGAAGAAACCGAGATACCCCATGGCAACTCTAGCTCTCTTCTTTGCTTATCCAAGTTTTGATTGAGACCACATTCACATACCACCTTACTCAACCCCTTTCCAAGAGGCCACACAACCCCATGCACATAGGTTCCCTTGCAAACCAGCACAGTGGGGCTCAGCTACAAGAGGGGAGGTGCAATTTGTAACGTTTTATTAATTACAAAAATGAATCAAGCCCCATTCATTTTTGTAAGTAAGGTAACAAAAACAAATGAATAAGCAAATGGCATTTGTTTCCTTTCATTCGTGTTAATTTTTTTTCATTTTGTTTTATTAAAAATAATTTTAAAAATGCAAAAAAATCACTATGTGTGCAAAAAATGGCTATGGCAGCTGTACTGTGCATTGCGACCTTTTCCAAAATGGTGTTGATGCTTCTGCCACCATTTTGGAAAGGGGCAGCATGTGGGTGGTAGCCATTTTGTGCATGCACAATTATTTTTTAATTGTTAATAAAATAAAACAAAAAATAAACAAAAGTATGACTCCTTTATGAAACCTCCCCGAAAACAAACAGGTTTTTGGAAATGCAAATGATGTGCCTGCTGCACTCCCTTACCTTATTGACCTTCTAAGGGTCTCTTGATGTGACAATTTCAGTAATTAATGTGGAGAGACAGAAGCAGCAGACTTCCTGGGATATTCATGTTTGAAATCCCATATAGGGTGCTGGTGTTGTCCCTCTGTGCCACAATCACTGCCCATTCTTCACAAATACATACATGCACATGCATATGGTCTGGGTGGGAGTTCAAGGAACGGTGTTTTTATTTAATGGTAAATTGATCTTTTACGTAATCGTAAATTGACCTCCAACCTAAAGTTTTTGAGCAAAACTCCTGGTGGGAGTTTAAGGTGATCTGTGTATTGGCTGACTGAGTAATTTTTTACATCTTCAGACCGGTACAGAAAGTTGAAGGAATGAAGTCCATGCAGAAGAGTTTGTTACAATCCTCATTCTGCACTTCCGCGGTCTAGAAGAAGTCAGAAGAACAACAGAACTCTGTAGGAGTATCTCTCAATCCAATCTGAACAACAACAGTAGTGTACTAACTAACTGCGATGTCAACTCCTGCAAAGCCAATACAGCATGGTGGCATAGTTGTTAAGGTTCCCGCTTGCTGTATAATTTAAAACTGTCATTCTGCGGCTTCGAATCCCCACTACTTCATGTCACTTTAATTTTTTTTTATTTTTTTTTGCACCACTGTTATTGTATGTTAATCATAAAATTATTGCTGTGTTGTGTTGCTCATGGCATACTTTGTATGCCAAAAAAATACGCTTAGTTATTACATTAACCAATAGCCAAGACTGAGTAGCAGAGGCCAGGCGTGAGTCCTATTATGCAGCCGTAGCGCTGCCAGCATTACACTCACTTGCCGACGACGCCTGTCACTGACTTCCCTGCCCCCACCTGTCCTTATGTGCCCCCACCTTCCCTGACCTCAGAGTTAACTCCACCTTACCTGCCCCCACGCTCACTGCCTTCCCCCCCTCCTGTCCTGCCCGACCCTCCACATGACCTGACTGACCCACTGGGACACCCACCCACCACTACCATATTCACAATGTAACTTTCACAATGTAACAATGCATCACAATTCACAATGTAACACATAAGCAGCGGCTCAGTGACATGATGGGAGGACTTAGGGGAGTGCTGCAGGTATGCAGGCAATACATAAAACAGATCTGCTGGGCTGGCAGCACCCTGACTCCCCCACCCATCCATCCCCCTCTAAGCCCTCGGAGTCACAGGCACAAGAGATGAGCTGAGTGAATGACATTCATCTGCATCACACAGCCACCGCCACGTTTACCTCTTTGTTATTTTAACAGTTAACACTAAACAGTTAACTGCAGTAAGTAGGGTTGGAGTGAACGTGAACTCCCCCACCCTCAAAGCATTAGGAAACTATAAGTCCCCCAATCCCCGTGCCCTCCCCCCAGCCAAGAGTGTTTCCAATTCCAACTTGCCATCCAGTGCTGTTGTGGTCCGATCATGATACCAATGTAAGAGATGGAGGCAAAGTAGTTCAAATGATATCTTTAATTCAATGAATGTCTGTTTCTGGCTGTGAATATGCAAGCTTTCCACCCAACCTGGAAAGTTTGTGCCGGCCACTCCTATAAAACATTCTCGGGAGGGAGCCCATCCATGCATGCATGCATATGAAGTCTGAAGTTATGCATTGCCAATAGGACATGGTAGCTAGTATAGTGGTTTACATTCCCCTTTTACATTCAGTAGTTTTCATTCTGGAGGTTCTAATCTGCAGTGTTGCGGTTTACGTTTATAATTTTTTTCTGACTTTTATATTACACAGTCATTGTCTGTTAATCTCTATTAATCTTAAAATCATTGCTGTTGTGTTGCTCATGTAACATACTTTGTAATCAAAACAAATATGCTTATTGCATTAGCCAAGACAGGCTCGAGGCGAGGCTGTGTGTGTCCTATTTTCTCTCTGCTACAAGTTTCATTTATAGTTTCATTTATCATTCAGGACCCAGTCCTGACTCCTGCCTGCTGCATGACCTGCTGCTGCTGAGTCTCCTCTGTTTGAGTCTCCACTGCTATCTAGATTGCAGAAACAGTAGAGATATACAGGCAGGGACTGGGGAGAGTGGGTGTGTGACTGTTGCATTTTGCAAATTGATGCTGTGGCCCTGCCCTGGCCAAGTCTTTGAAATGAAAATAGCATTAAGCCAATGCTATTCAGTTACAGGAAACTCCTCTCTCCCCACCATACTAGTGTGTCCTCTTTCTTTAGTGTGACTGGCTGCTGGCTGGACTGGCTCAACTGGCTATGGATGGCGATATTCTTCTGCTCTCCAGGCCACACATCTACCTTGATCCCTCTGCACCCCTCCAGGCCATACATCTACCCTTTTCTCTCTGCACCCATCCAGGCCATACACCCACCCTGATCCCCCTGCACCCCTCCAGGCCATACACCCACCCTGATCCCTCTGCACCTCTCCAGGCCATAAACCCACCCTGGATGGCTATATTATTCTGCTCTCCAGGCCACACATCCACCCTGATCCCTCTGCACCCCTCCAGGCCATGCATCCACCCTTTTCTCTCTGCACCCCTCCAGGCCATACATCCACCCTGATCCCTCTGAGTCTGCACCCCTCCAGGCCACACATCCACCCTTTCCCCTCTGTATCCTTCCAGGCCATAGATCCTGTGGTTGGTGTCATGTCAGAAAATACCCTTAGTGCACTCACTGCATCTGCGTCTATCTAGATTGCAGAAACAGTAGAGATACAGGCAGGGACTGGGAGGGTGGATGTGTGACTGTTGCAATATAAATATGTGCGTGTGGTCTGGAGTATATGTGTGTGTGTGTGTGTGTGTGTGTATGTACATATGTGTATGCCTCTGTGCATATATATATATACACACACAAAGTTGCATTGTTAGATGTATTCGAAAAAGAAAAGTGAAAAATATTGGTGGTATTCATTTACAAGTGCTTTTTTATTACCGAATAAAAGATTCAGAAGTAGGTATAAAACTATACAAAACATATACAATAATATAAAATTGACTGAAAATAAATATTAGTATATAAAGAAATTAGTGAACCAGCTATAAACCTTTTTAAAACCGGTACAAAAATATACAATTGTAACAAAATAAATATAATCAACTATGAACTTTTTACATAGTACTTTAAAAAAAAAAAAAAAAAGGCCCATTTGGGGTTTTTTTTAAAAAACTAATCCGGAACCATAATAACATTAAATTTAAATGATTTCTCCCGCTTCCTTGATTAATCAGGGATCAAAATTATGAAGGGCTCATTAACCCCCTCAAGCTCCTCCTCGACTATGGCATCCTGCCTTGCAGGCTCAAGCCTTTGGAGAGTGTGTACCATCAGGGCTCGCAGGTGTTCAGTCTCCTCCCTACGGGCCTCTCGGTCTTGCTCAAATCTTTCAACTAGGAGGAAAAAAAACGGTAATGCACATTATCCAACAGCACAGACATTATACTACCACCTATTAAGGTCCATGAAGCAAGCCTGTCATACTCACCCAACCGGCACTGGAGAACTGCCAGTCCTCGCAGCACCATCACTATGTTGCCCAGCCGCTCGATGGCATACGTGGCACATCTCAAAAGCGTTTCCCCTGTTGAAGAATTAAATTCCAATTATCCAATAAACAATAAGAAAGTATGCCGCAGTCAACGTGAACACTTGAACTTGAAACTCAGTTAGAGCCAACTTACCAATCATTAGTAGGCGCTTCATCGCTGCTGCACGAATGACAGGGGGTGTGGCTTCTTGCCGTGCTGACAGTGGCACATATTGCCCTTTGTTTACTTTGCAGAAGTCATTGAAAAAGCCAACGTTGACTCCAGGAAAGCCATTGTCACTGTTGGCAAATCTCACACCAACACAAGCAGTAGTGCCCTCCCTTCCACTATGTTCTGTATTTAAAGCAACCGTTTAAGGTTCCTACTACATCACTTGCTTGAAAACTATAACATTTTCATACAGTGCATCGCAAAAACCTTACTACAGTTATGAGTAGTATTTTCAACCCCTTTCCTAACCATGAACAAATTATTACATCATTACTCTGCGTATTATGAATTTATTTTGAAAAAGTTTTAAACTTTTTTTTAAAGGAAGGGTCCTGGTTTATGACCCCAATGCTCTCTTTATTCCCCTCCAAATTATAACAGAGTTTATTTCTAATTAAAAACAGAAATGTAAACAAAGGCGGATGCTGCTAACATGTATATGTAGAAATAAACATTTGAACAGGTAAACATTGTAATGTGCCAATATTTAAATGTGTAAATATAAATGTTCAAAAATAATTATATTAATATTTTATTGATTAAATTTATAAAATGCATTAAAATTGATTTTAATTAATTGCAAGAAAATTAAATTTAAAAATATATTAAATGAATTTAAATTGGATAAAATTAAAATGATAGATCAATTTGGCAAGATTTCTGGGTACTCTATTAATAAAGACAAGTCTTTTGCGCTAGTATTTGGGCAAGACAAACAGCAGGAAGAGCAATTAAAGAAAATGTCCCCATTCCCAATTGACGAATTAGGCCTAAAATACTTGGGAGTAACAATAAAAATAAAATAAAAGATTTATATTCAGCCAACTTTGTTCCTCTAATGCGGAAGCTGAGAGAGGTGATCAAACCTTGGCAAAAGTTGATGGTGTCTTGGTTGGGAAAGATCAATCTATATAAGATGATTATCCTCCCAAAAATTCTATATAGATTTATAACCTTGCCTATCCACATACCGAACTCGTTTTATAGATTAAACAATTTGCTTATGAAAGACATAGTCTGGCATGGTAAGAAGCCAAGGATTAAAAAACTAACATTAATGAGAACGCAAGACAAAGGTGGAATAAATTTGCCGGATTGAAACTCTATGACATAGCGGTGACCTTAGGAGCGCTGCCAGAATGGTATCATGAGTTACAGGCACCTGAATGGGCAATAGTGGAGAGAAAAACCCTGCAGGTGAAATCCCTATAAAATCTAGTAGTAGACCAAGGGTCTCTAAGCTTGGAACATAGAAAAGAACATCCTTTTGCCGGCACACTCTTGAAATGGTGGGCAAAGGTGGAAAAAAACCTGGGGATAAAAAGGGGGATATTCCCATACACTGCAATAGATTCAGTGCAAGCACAGGAACAAAGTTGGCTCCCACCTTAAGGAATACCTTTAAAGCAAAGGGCATAACGAGAATGCAGCAGTTGTTTACGCGAGGAAGCTTTTTAGTCTCCCCCCCTCCAAATTAGAGGAACTAGTACAGGGGAAGGTAGATTTTTTTCAATAACTTCAGATAAGGCATCTGGGTACCTGCACACAGAACAAAGACGGGTTCAGTAGAGACCCATTTAAATTAGAAAATATACTGTTTTAGCAAAGTAAGTCATCAGGGAGACTAGGTAGAATTTACAAAGAATTAAAAAATGTAATTTACAATAAACCCATAACGTATTTGGAGAAATGGAGTAAAGACTTAAAGATAGAACTGGGTGAAAAGGAAGTAAAGAGGATTTGGCACCATATGGATAAATATGCTTCCTAGTTGGAAGTAAAAGAAATTCAAATAAAAGGAGTCACCAGATACTATCTCACACCAAATAGGGTAAAACACTGTGACCCCAGTGAAAAGGGCCTTTGTTGGAGAGGATGTGGAGAAATAGGTGACTATAGTCACTGGTGGTGGGACTGCAGCAAGGTGCGGGTCTTCTGGAGCAAAGTTTGGAAAGTAGCAAATAAGTGGTGATTTAAGACGTGACGGGGCAGCATTCGTCCCATCACGGAATCACCCTATTGATTCCCTGCTGGGATCAATAGCGGCACATGAACAGATGTGCCGGCTGATCCCGGGGGGAATCTGGGGAGGGGCGGGGCTGCACGGTGCTACGTGCGGCCGCACAGCCCTTCCCTTCCATGCTCCCCCAGCAGCCCGCCCGCCCGCCCCCTGGGAGGTTGATCATGGCCCGGAATAGGCGACGAGCACGGCTGCCGATTCCAGGCCGTGGTCAGGGAACAGATGTGATGTTGTAACGCTCAACCACGGTGAATTCCACCATGGTTGAGCATGTTAACGTCATGTCTGTTGGCGGGGAATGAATCCCACCGGGTGTTCACCCCTGGCGGGAATCACTTTGACCACGCTTTCGGAGATGGTCCCCGGACCATCCTCAGAAGCGTGGTTATTTTGATTCCCGCCAGTGGTTCACTGTGGTGAACATTTGGTGGGATTCAAACAGATGTTATGGAACCATTCGTCACCACTGCGAATTGACTGGGGTTGAGCGTGCTTTCGTAATGTCTGAAAATACCCAAGGTGGCTGGAAGAGTGATTCCATTTAAACCTGAGTTAGCCTTGTTGGGCCTATATCCTTAAACGAAAAAAATCCTTAGATTGTCAAAACTCTTGTAAGATTCTTTTTTTGGCTGCCATTAATATAATAGTAAGACATTGGAAGGCAGCTGAAGATTTGTCCGAGGAGGAATGGACCAAAAGGATTTGGTACATGTTTACTATGTATCAGGGGTAAGGGACACCTAGCACGGTGGAGGCCCCCCCGCAAGACAACCAGAGGTATGGAGGGGGGTGGCCTGGAGCCAGAGAAAACCCCACCAGCAGAAACCGCACCCGCAGAGCAAGGCCGCGCAAGCAGCAGCGGGGGCAGGGCCCCCTTACCGGAAGACGTTGAACCGCCGGGGAACAAGGGGGCAGAGCCAGCAGGGACGCTGCGGAGGTCGGCGCGGCTGCAGGTGCAACAGGGGCGGTGCTAGGGCCTCTTAAGGCGGAAGCGGGCAATGCTTCCCCGCCGGCGATCAGTTCTCTGTGAAGCTGGCCCCTGGAGAGTGGTGTGGAGCGTTGACCCCAGACTTGGAGCATTTGGCGTACGAGGCAGTGGAGTGTGGAAGGAGTGTGGACGGAGAGCGTGTGGAGCGTGCGAGGCGAGTGAGTGTGGGGTGGGGAGTGGAGTGCGTGGGTGTGGCGCACAAGCCTGTTTGTTGTCCCTTGGGCCCTATCCTTGTTTTCCTTCCTTGTGGGGT
>QEPC01001291.1:148389-160287 GCA_003113815.1 Sphenodon punctatus
CAGAGAACCCAGGAGTCCTGGCTCCCATCCACACCCTGTTCTAACCCACTAGCCTCCCACCCTTCCCAGAGAAGGACCCAGGAGCCCTGGCACCCAGCCCACCCCCCATTTTAACCCACTAGACCCCACTCCCCTCCAAGAGAACCCAGGAGTCCTGGCTCCCAGCCCCCCCTGTTCTAACCCATTAACCCCCACTCCCCTTCCCTCCCTGAGAACCTAGGAGTCCTGGCTCCCAGCCCCCACCCCCCTGTTCTAACCCACTAGCCCTCACCCCTCTCACAGAGAACCCAGGAGTCCTGGCTCCCAGCCACCCCTGTTCTAACCCACTAGCCCCCCTCCCTTCACAGAGAAGAACCCAGGATCCCTGACTCCCAGCCCCACCCCTGCTCTAACCCACTAGCCTAGTGGGTTAGAGAAGGGGGGGATAGCCCCCACTCCCCTCCCAGAGAACCCAGTAGTCCTGGTTCCCAGTGCCCCTACTCTAAACCAATAGCCCTCCCTCCCATAGAACCCAGTAGTCCTGGCCCCTATCTTCCCTCCTCCCCTCCCACCAGCCCCCTTGTCCCTGCCTGCCTGCCTGCCTCTCTGCCCCATCATCTCCCACCTTCCCCATGTATCCTCCTCTCTGCTTGTCTCCTCTGCCCCCTTCATCTCCCTCTGCCTTCTCCCTCATCTCTCACCTGCCCCCCTTGTCCCTTTGCCTGCTCCCTCATCTTTCACCTGCCCCCTTGTCCCTCTGCCTATCCCCTATCTGCTTAGAAAGGAGATATCAGTTTATAAAATTGTGAACGAGATGCATGCGTGTGTGTGAGGTGGGGAGTAAATACAGTACAGAGCTGTTACCATTTTTGGGCTTTTTTTGGTGAATGGGGCAAAGTGACTTATAAGAACTGCCCTACTGGATCATAACAACTGTCTGTTTAGCCCAGTATCCTGTCTGACAGTGGCCAGCACTGGTTGCTTCAGGGAAGTGGAGCACAGGGTCGTAAACAGAATGATACGTTCCCAGCCAGTTGTAAACGTTTGCATCAAAAGATTTGTTAGCCAAGCTGCCCTTCTTGTTTTATGTATAGAGAAATGTTAGATTGCCAGTTTACAGGGATATTTTGTGGTTCTACGCTGTGTTCAGAGACTACTTTAAAATTTTCATTTTGCTCTGGCCTAAAAATCCTGAAAAGGTTGAGTCCGTATTCATGCAAGATGCTTAGTATATAACTCCCCCCCCCTTCTGCTTTATTTTTTAATACAGGAAAGGATTAGTTTTCAGGAGACACTGGGTGCATTGCACATTAACTCCCCAAACCCCAGTGCCCACCTGTTTGACCCCCAAAAAAACCCTTGGTGGTGGGTCCTGGGGCTGGAGTGGCTGTTTCTTGGTGCAGTTGAATGAAGACTCTCGGTGTGAGTAATGATGGCCCCAGGCCCATGATAGTGGGTCCTGCGGCTAAGGTGGCAGTTTGTAGATATTGGCCACATTCCTCCCTGCCTATAACTTGGCCCCAGAACCCTGGCGGTGGGTCCTGAAGCTGGAGTGTCTGTTTCTTGATGTGATTGAAAGACATCGCCTCTGTGTGAGGAATGATGGCCCCAGATCCATGACGGTGGGTCCTGGGGCTAGAAGAGGGGCAGCTTGTAGATAATGGCCACAGCCCTTCCTGCCTGTAACTTGACCCCAGAACCCTGGAGGCGGATCCTGGGGCTGGAGTGGCTGTTTCTTGGTGCGGTGGAATGACACACCTCTGTGTGAGAAATGATGGCCCCAGACCCATGATGGTGGGTCCTGGGACTAGAGTGGCAGCTTCTAGATACATATTGGCCACAGTCCTCCCTGCTGGTAACTTGGCCCCAGAACCCTGATGGTGGGTCCTGGGGTTGGAGTGGCTGTTTCTTTATGCGGTGGAATGACATCGCCTCTGTGCGAGGAATGATGGCCCCAGACCCATAACGGTGGGTCCTGGGGCTATAGTGGCAGCTTCTGTGTATTGGCCACAGCCCTGCCTGCCTGTAACTTGGCCCCAGAACCCTGGTGGCGGGTTCTGGAGCTGAAGTGTCTGTTTCTAATATGGTGAAACAACATCGCCTCTGTGCGAGGAATGATGGCCCCAGACCCATGACGGTGGATCTTTGGGGCTAAGGTGGCAGTTTCTAGATATTGGCCACAGCCCTCCCTGGCTTTAAATTGGTCCCAGAACCCTGGTGGTAGGTTCTGGGGCTGGAGTGGCTGTTTCTTGTTGTGGATGAATGAAGTTTGTCGGTGCGAAGAATTATGGCCCCAGACCCATGATGGTGGGTCCTGGGACTAGAGTGGCAGCTTCTTGGTATTGGCCATAGCTGTCCCTGCCTGTAACTTGACTCCAGAACACTGGCAGTGGGTCCTGGGGATGGAGTAGCTGTTTCTTGATAGGGTGGAATGACATCACCTCTGTATGAGGAATGATGGGCCCCAGAGCCTGCGGCACAGACAGCATTGGCGGCATTGGCACTAGCATCAGCAGACATTGCTTTCCAGGGTACAGAACCCTTGTCACAGAGAGCATATAGGCCTGGCCTGGGGACCATTGGCACTATCAGACATTGGTAGCCAGGGTATAGAGCCCTTGGCACAGACAGCATATAGGTCTGGCCTGGGGGCCATTGGCACCAGCATACAGTGGGTTTCCAGGGTACAGAACCCTTTGCACAGACAGAATATAGGCCTGGGGGCCATTGGCACTAGTAGCAGCTGACATTGGTTGCTAGAGTAGACAGTCAGGTGTCGTGGCATGAGCAGCAGTCAGGCAGACTGAGGCAGAGTTCGAGCTTTGCAACCTTGGCAGGCAGGCAGCCAGGCAAGCAGCGTGGCATGAGAAGCAGTAGGGAAGGCGGGCTTGGCCAGGTTTTGAGCTAGGCAACCTGAGTGGGCAGAAAGGCACCTTGGAATGGCAGGCAGGAAGGCAGGCTGAGGTATGCTTTGAGCTTGGCGGCAAGCTGGGCGGGCAGACAGGCAGCATGGCATTGGAGGCAGTAGGGGAGGCAGGCTGGGATATTGGCAGCAGGGAACTCAGATAGGCTAGCAAAGACTGTGCAGCACGAGAGAGTGAGAGCGAGTCAGCGTCACATAGGAGGGCTGAAATCTTGTGGCTATAGGCCGGCTGGCAAGCTTACAGTTTGTTTCCCAATGCCATCCTGCATCATGAGGTCAGTCAGATAAGGTGCCCGAGGCTGTCTAGTATGAGAAAGAGAGAGAGAGAGAGAGAGAGAGAGAGAGAGAGAGAGAGAGGCAGGGCGGGTGCCAGGCATTGGGAGGAAGGGACAGCACCTCAGCAGCACAGGAACAGTAGCCCTATCCCAGATTGAGGAGGAGGAGGAGTCCCGTCCCAGCTGCCCCTGGCATGGGATGGCGTGTGCCACTGCACCATCACTTCTTGTCCAGGGGAAGCTCTGGGAATCCCAGCAGTAGGAGGTTCACCTTTAGGAACAACAATTGCTCCACCAATTTGGCCCTCAGTCTCAGGCATTGCGGGGAGCAAATGTCCCCCACCAGAGAGAACACCCACTTGGTGGGAACACTGGTTGGTGGGAAGGACAATAATCCCCTGGCCACTTTGAACAGGGCTGGTCACACGTCAGTCTTGCCGGCCTAGTAGGCCAAGGGATTGCTTCTGGGGTCGATGCATGGCTTCTCGTCCAGGTAGGTCTCAACTGCTGCTGAGGCACCATCGTACTCCTTCTCATAGCTGTCCCTGGGCACCACCTCCACCACTGCCCTCAGCCATGCTCTCTGCCCTTTTGTGCTGGGTCCCATGCCCTGCAGAGTGGGTTGCACAGAGGCGGAGCTGCTGGCAGTAGGGGTGCTGCTGCTGCTGCTGCTAATCCTTGAACTGCTGCTTCTACTGCTAGGTCTGGAGGCAGGGATAGACCCCGCTGACTGAAAGGGGAGACTGCTCCCACTCCCACCATCCTCAGGGGTGTCCTGCTGCTACTGCTGCCACACACTGTCAAGAGCCCGCTTTGCCTTCCGGACCCTCCCCACAAGATCATCCTTCCGAATGTCATAGAGGGATGACTTGCATTCCACGCTAACCTTGACCCTGAGGTCCAGAATTCTTCCCAAAACATATTTCCCCCCCCCCCCCCCCCAGCAGGAGCTCGTCAAACCTTCAGGCCTGTCTTGAGCTTCTGCGCCAGCCCAACTGTCTCAGCCCCTAGCTTCTTGCCCCGAGGGCTGAAATCCTGCCCCTGAAGAATCTCCTCAAGACTCCGATGGAGACTCTGGACCAGAGGGGCCACCTGGCTGATTGTGACCGTGGAAGAGCTGATGGTCTCCATCACTTCCAGGAACTTTCACAGAACAAAGACCATCTGGGAGAGGATCTCCCATTCTGCCCCATTGAAGCCTGGAGGAGCCCCGCTGTATGTATCCAATTGCACATGATGCAAGGCGACTTTCTGCTCCACAAGCCGCTCAAGCATCAGGAAGGTAGAATTCCACCTGGTGGAGACATCCTGCACCATCTGGTGCACTGGGTGTCCTTGCTCTGCCTGCTTCGCCCTGAGGAGTTCGCTGCCCTTCACGCTGTAATTAAAGAACCCAGTCAGCTCCCTCCCCCGCTGGATCAGGGCTCTAATGGTGCCTTCCCCAATCCCCTTATCCCCCAAGCCCAGAGCATCCTTGACCACCAGGTGGAGAGTGTGTGCGGTGAAAGGGATGCTTGTGAAGCCCCCATCGTGGACTGCCTTGAGTATATTGACTGCATTATCGGTGACCACACACCCCAGGGTGAACGGTGCACCTGGCATGACCCACTCTTCCACCACAGCGTTCAGGGCTGCAGCTATGTTCCTGGCAGTGTAGGGGCAGTCCATGACTTCCACCTGAAGCAGGGCCCACCTATACTCTGCTTCAGGACCCCTCAATCCGCTGTTAAATGCTGACTCTGGGTCCTGCCACCAGTGTGCCATCACCACCAGGTATGCATGCTGGGAATTCCGGCTGGACCACAGGTCAGTGGTGAAATGGACAGTGGCACCCCCAGCCCATGCCAGCTGCTCCTTCACCCGCTTCTTCAAAGCCCGGTACAGGTCTGGCACCACCGTACGACTCAGGGTGGTGCGGGACGGAAGCTTAAACTGTGGAGCCAGGAGCCCCATCAGCTGCTTAAACGTGGTGTCCCCGACAATGGAGAAGGACTGGCCACCGACAGCAATTATCTCACCCAACAGGCTGTCCACCCACCTTCACCCACCCTCCAGCTGCCAATAGCCTTGGCAGCTGCCCCCATCCCAGCTCCCCCATTGTGGGATGATGCTGCTGGTGAGACTGCTGCTCCTGCTGCTCCCTCCTTTCCGGGATGCAGCTGCTGGAGCAGGACGATTGCCCAATGAAAGAGGCAGATGACTAGCCGCTTGGGTCGGGAACCTGCTATGATCCACTGACCCTGCCTCCCTGCTTAGCAGTGCAGCACTGTGACACAATTTCAGGTGCCTCGACATGGTGGTTTATTTATTTATTTATTTATTTATTTTTCTGATTTATACCCCGCCCCTCCTGCAACGCAGCTCGGGGCAGCTTCCAACAATAAAAACAGTAAAATTCATTTTAAAACAGTCAAATATAAAATATAACATATAAAATATACAATATAAAATATAAAACAGGGCTAGGCAAATCAATCAATCAATAAATGGGTGGGGGACTAAAATCCTCCCTCCCCACCCTCCCTTCCAAAGGCCTGGGCAAACAGCCAGGTCTTACAGTTCCGCCGAAATGTTAAAAGGCTTGGTTGTCCCCAGGTTGGTGAGCACCTGCCCATGCTTCACCACCTTATTTCACAAAATGCACTGCACCTCCCATGAATCATCTGACTGCACCTTAAAATGCTCCCAGACCCATGATTTTTTATCCCCTCCTGCCTTCTGGCCTGCACCGGGTAACGCACTCCTGGGAGGGGCAGGACATGGTGGCACTGGTGACACAGCTCCCTGAGGGACAGCCATCACCTCAGCAGCACCAGATACAGAGACTCCTCCACATAAATCTCTGCATCGCTGTCCCCATCCCCAAACAGAGTGATGGAGGCTGCTGGACTCCCCATGCTGCTCCCACTCTAAGCAAGAGCAGAAATACTAACACTATAACAAAGAGCTGTTATTCTTTGTTATAGTTCCCACTCTAAGCAGCACTCTCCCCCTGCCTCCTATAGCTGCTGTTGCTGCTGCTGCTACGCTCCCTTCTTCCATTGCACAGGGATTGGGTCCTGCCTCTAGCAGCCGGGGTGAGATCCATCAGCCCTGGACTGCTTTGGGGGATTGCCTCTATAATTATGGGTGAGTCGTGGGACAATGGTGACCCCTGAGGAGCTTCAGGCACTGTGTCGCCTGTACCTGCAGCTGAAGATGAGAGAGGGGGGGGCAGGGCAGGTGCCAGGCATTGGGAGGGAGTGACAGCACCTCAGCAGCACAGGAGTAGTAGCCCTAGCCCAGATTGAGGAGGAGGAGGAGGAGCCCCATCCCAAGACTGCCCATGGCATGGGATGGCATGTGCCACTGCACCATCAATTCTTGTCCAGGGGCAGCTCGGGGAATCCCAGCAGCGGAAGGTTCACCTTCAGGAACAGCAACTGCTCCACCAACTTGGTCCCCAGTCTCAGGCGGTACAGGGAAAAAATATCCCCCATGATGGCGAACACCCTCTTGCTGAGGATGCTGGTTGGTGGGCAGGACAGGATACCCTTGGCCACTTTGGACAGGGCCAACCATACATTGGTCTTGCCGGCCCAGTAGGCCAAGGGATCACTGCTGGGATCAATGCATGGCGTAGGTCCACGTAGGTCTCCACTGCTGCTGAGGCGTCATCATGCTCCCTCTGGTAGCTCTGGGTGGGCACCACCTACCCCACTGCCCTCAGCCACGCTGCTTGCCCTTTTGTGCTGGGCCCCATGCTCCCCAGAGTGGACTGCACAGAGGAGGAGCTGCTGGCAATAGGGGTCCTCCTGATTCTGCTGCTCATCCTGCTGCTGGTACTGCTGCTACCGCTAGGACTGGGGGCAGGGATAGACCCAGATGGCTGGAAGCGGTAGCTGCTCCTACTCCCACCATCCCCAGGGGTGTCCTGTTGCATGGCCCGCTCTGCCTGCCAGACCTTCTGCACCAGTGCAACCTTACGGAGGCCATAGACCGCTGTCTCACGTGCCATGTTGCCCTTGATCCTGGGGTCCAGCATGGTTGCCAGGACATATTCATCCCGGTGCAGGAGCTCACCAAAGCTCGCACTCAGCCCTGCCTTCAGCTTCCATGCAAGGTCAATTGCCTCATCTGACATCCTCCTGCCCTGAGGACCACACTCCCACCCCCCACCCCCACCCAGAATCTCGTCCAGGCTGCTGCGGAGACTATGCACCAGAGGGGTTACCTGGCTGAGGGTGGTGTTGGAGCTGCTCAAGTTCTCCATGACGGCCAGGAATGGTCTCAGGACAAAGACCGTGTGAGCTATAATCTCCCATTACTCCCTGTTGTACCCTGGAGGTGCTTCAATGTTTGTCTCCTGTTCCACCTGATGCTGGGTGGCTTTCTGTTCAAGAAGCCACTCGAGCATCAAGAAGGTGGAATTCCACCTGGTGGAGACATCCTGGACCATTGTGTGCACCAGGGACCCTTGCTTGGTCTGCTTCTCCCGGAGGATCTCGCTGCCCTTCACGCTTCTGTTGAAGAAGCCCGCCAGCTTCCTCCCCCACTCGACCAGGGAGCTAAGGGTGCCTGGCCCAATCCCCTTCTCCCCCAAGCCCAGAGTGTCCTTTACCATGAGATGGAGGATGTGTGCGGTACAAGGGATGCTTGTGAAGCCCCCGTCATGGACTGCCTTTAGTATATTGACCGCATTGTCTGTGACCACACACCCCTTGGTGAAGGCCACCACTCCTTGGTGAAGGCCACCACTCCCACTCCCTCAACACGGTGGCCAGGGCTGCCTCGAGGTTCCTTGAGGTGTGAGAGCTGTCCATGACTTGGGCCTGAAGCAGGGCCCACCTATACCCTGTGTAAGGTCCCCTCCTACCACTGCCAAGCGCTGCCTTTGGGTCCTGCCACCAGTGTGCAGTCACTGCCAGGTAGGCATGCTGGGCATTTCTGGCAGACCACAGGTCGGTGGAAAAGTGGACCGTGACCCCCCCAGCCCCTGCCAGCAGCTCCCTTACCCACTCCTTCAAAGCCCTGTGGAGCTGTGGCACCACAGTCTGACTCAGGGTGGAGCAGGAAGGTATCTTAAAGTTGGGGGTCAGGAACCCAATCAGCTGCTGGAGGCCCTTGTCCTCCACAATTGACAAGCTCTGCCCATCCAGGGCAATCATTTCTGCCAACAGATGCTTGGCTTTCCCTTGGAAGCCAGTGCCACGGCACCCTGATGATGGCCTGGTCAGATCCCCCCACCCCATCTCCTTCATGGTATACTGATGGCGCTGCTGGGGAGGCTCCTGCTGCTGTTCTGCCCCCATACTGCTCCTGCTGCTAGAGGCAGCAGCAGTTGGTGCAGGATGCTGGCCTGCTGAAGGAGCCGGGCAACTGGCCGTTGCAGTCGGGAACCCGCTGGCATCCACTTCTCCTGTCTTCCCGCTGAGCAACAGAGCACTGTGGCATGCCTTGAGGTGCTTTGCCATTGGAGTTCTGCCAAGGTTGGTGAGCACCTGCCCACACTTCACAACCTTATTGCACAGCATGCACTGCACCTCTCTGGGGTCATCTGCCTGCACCTGCTTAAAATGATCCCAGACTGAGGATTTCCTCCCACCTCTTGCCTTCTTGACCGCCTTGGCAAATGCACTGCTGCCAGCACTGCTGGGAGAGGGAGACATTCGTGGCACTGGCGACATAGCTCTGGGAGGAGTGTCAGACATCTCCTCTGCAGCACTAGTGTCTGCCTCTTCCTCACTGTCCGTGATCATGGTGATGTCCCATGAAGGGGAGTACTGGGACCCTGAGGCTAGACTGGCTGTGCCCACAATGCTGCTGGCACTCTCCCTGTGCCCCCCTCTGTAGCTGCTAGTGCTGCTGCTGCTGCTGCTACTCTTCTCCCTACTGACATTGCCCTGCCTCTAGCAGTTGGGGTGGGATCCACCAGCTTTGGACTGCTGGGGATTGCCTCGACAGTGGGGGACATTGGTGGCCCTGGAGGAACATCAGAAGCAGCACCAGCACCTGCTCCAGCACCACCTGCAGCAGAGACAGATGCAGCCTCAAGTCCTGTAGGCCTTCCAGTGCCCTACGTGGCAGTGGAGGAGGGCACTGCCAGGAGGTGATGCTGAGATGCTGAAGCCTGTTGCCCTAAAGAAGACCTGCTGAGTTTGGGGGGAGGGGGATGTGCTCTGCCTCTGGCTACTGCTGCTGCCTGCTGCCACTCCCCTGGCCTGGCCCCACCCGCCTCTGGCACATGTCCCATTGCCTCCCCTATGGGCAGCAGACCGGCCTCTCCTTCTCCATTCCTCCCTGCAAACTAATGCTTTTATATGGGTTTTTTTTAATTTAAATTTTTTATCTAATTATATATATAAACTAAATCTAACTGCTATTAAGTATTCTCAATGCTATAAACTAAATGGATTATCTAATATGTACACAGGCCTACTCCTACAAACACTAAAACTAAATCATTAATGCTATCTCTATCAGTAAGCTAACTCCTACATCTATCTATCTATCTATCTATCTATCTATCTATGGGATGGGGGAATCACAAACAACACAAGGAGGGGTACAAAACTGAAATCAATCTAATAATCCTAATAATCCTACTCTAAATGAAAAAAAAGGGGAAGGGAAGGGAATCAGGGATGGAATATATGGGAGAGGGAAAGGATTCAATGGAGGGGGAAGGGAGGAAGGAAGATTTAAAACAGAGAACACAGGGAGGGGTAAAAACAAAAAATATCCACTAAATCTATGTAAGCTAAGCTAAATAAATGATTGAGAATATGGGGGTAGATGGGTTGGATGGGTGAAATGGGAGGAGGATGGCTGGATTGGGGAGCTGGGAAATGCTGGAAGAGGGAGCCTCCTGAAATGCCTCTTGTTCAGGAACAGTGACTAGCTCAGAAGGTGTTGGGAAGGGGGGAGGCAGACAGTTTTGTTTCTTACTGCGTCCACCTCACCGCAAGCCCCATTGGCTCCGTGCAGCCTAGCCCATGGCCAATCACAAACTGCAAAGCCAGTGGTCTGAAGCTAAAAGGGATGGTGAGTCGGCAGACTGGCTGCTACTCCAAGCCAGTCTCCACCCTCAACCCCTGGATCCTGGAAGTCTGCTCCTCAGCTGATCCAGATGACTCCCCCTCCCTGCTACGTTTGGCCTTCCAGTGACCGGACACAGTCACACCACATTTTAGTCACCCGAACTCACCCGAACACGATCTGAACTGACCAAACTGTTCGGTCATTTCAACATTCAAAATTGAGTTCGGTTCGGTCAGTTCATGTTCGTGTTCTGTCATCCAAACAGGCCGAGTTTGGGCCAAACTCCAAACTTCCGAACCGCGTTCGCCCATCCCTAGTCAGCTCTGCCATGTGCCTCATTGCCTGGCTTGCAGGCAGCAGACCAGCCTCGCCCTCTCCTACCTCCCTTCTCTATTTCTCCCACCAAAAGAATGCACAAATATAATAAAAAAACAATTTTTGAATTTATTTTTTAAAAAAATAATAAATCTAATATATATATTTTCTTCCAGCGGTAGCGGTAGCTGGAAGAAAATAGTGGCAGCTCCGTCACAAAAACTTTACACCCCAGTCAGTTTCATGTTCGTTACACAGCACCCCGCTTCCCTGCCTCCCGGAGAGGGCAGAGGAGCGGAGCCAGCAAGCGGGGCACTGTGTAGCAGACATGAAACTGAATGGAGTGTAAAGTGTGTGTGATGGAGCTGGCTTCTGAAAGATACATGATTTTCAATAGTAGGGTTTAAAATCTACTTTTTACAATCACTTATCTTTCAGAACCCAGGTATCTTTCACGTATCTTCTAGAATCACGTATCTTCCAGAATCACGTATCTTTTAAAAGAAAGGTGGTTATTTGCAGAATAGCTGCCCAGGTTTTTGCAAGAGGAGAATATGATCTTTTCTTAGGGCACTCTTTCTTTCCAGGGTGCACACAGGGTGCAGCAGCACCCAGAAGGTAGGAACCGGAATGCCTGGCAAGAGCAGCAGCAGCAGCCGCCTGCCCTGGGTGGATTACAGATTGGGGGGCAGGATTGGTGCAGAGCCAGTCCGTGCCCAGCTGGCGCTGGGCCTGCTGTTTCCCCAATTTTTGATCACCTGGCTGGCTAGCTCTGTCACACAGACTTTACTGATGCTCCTCTGCAAAGTTGCTCCGCAGCTCGGTGCAACGAAGAAAGAGGAGGAGACCCGGAGGGGCAATCATTCTCCTGCTTCTCCTCCCTGAGTGCGCCCCCACCCCTAGAAAAGTTACGTGTTTTTAAAAAGTACAGTCACTTAGCTTTCCTTAACACACAGCATAAGGAAGAGATGCAGCTAATTAATTACTGCAAACTTTTATGCAATCCCTCTACTGCCACTACCTCCTAGTGCTGCTGCTGCAGCAGCAGCACCATCAGATCGGGCTGGGAGATAAAGATGTTTGTTTACAAACAACTCCTCCCCATGTGCTGATCAGAAGGTTGTAGCCTTGTAACAAAGGTTCTTCGAGATGGCACCTAACATTCTCACAACTGGGTTATGTATACTCACCCTATTCAAATAATAGACCACATGATGGTCTTGACCTCCTCTGTTATAAAAAGTGCTCTCCCCCACAAAATGACAGATTGGGAATGGTGGGGGGTGAGGTCGGGCCTTGCTGAGGTTGGGTGGGTTAGGTCTGGGGTCGGGGCTGGCGTGGGTGGGTGGGGGATGAGGTTGGGGGTTGGGGGGATGAGATTGGGGC
>QEPC01001291.1:160359-181638 GCA_003113815.1 Sphenodon punctatus
TGAGGTCAGGGGTTGGGGGGACTGGCAGGGGGTGAGATTGGGGCTGGTGTGGGATGAGGTCAGGGGTTGGGGGGACTGGCAGGGGGTGAGATGGGGCTGGTGGGGGTGAGATATGGGGTTGGGGGTGAGATCGGAGGTTGGGGGGTGAGATTGGGACTGGGGGGTGAGATCGGGAGATCACCCCCACAATGCCCACACCCCTCCTGCTACATCCCCTGACCCTGACCTGACACCCCCCCTACACCCACGCTTACCTCCCACCCCCTCATCATAATGTCTACATTAATATCCAGATATGACATATCACACAAAACCAGAAAATTAACCAAAACAAAAAACTTGCCAGTTTAAAAAAACCTTAAATGCAGAAAAGTTTTCTTCAAATAAATAAATTTTAAAAATCTGGACAATAACAATTCA
This sequence comes from Sphenodon punctatus, assembly GCA_003113815.1. Lineage (NCBI taxonomy): Eukaryota > Metazoa > Chordata > Lepidosauria > Sphenodontia > Sphenodontidae > Sphenodon > Sphenodon punctatus. The sequence continues at coordinate 160,780 of QEPC01001291.1, forward strand.
AAAAACCTTCAACTCCATACATTGCAACAAAACATAAACACCAAAAAACATTGAAATTATTTCAAATGTTTTTACCATCATCAACATACATGTAATATATGTACTTAATTGCTTACCATACATACTTATATTCATTTTAATCAATAACTAAACTTTCACATTTTCCCATTATTAAACATGAATTTCTTATCATAATTCGACAACATACATTTTTTTCACAGTGCATTAAGTCTGTGCTTTACATGTATACAAATTTAATACAGTTAATACAATAAAGTGTTAAAAATGTGAGTGTACGTAACTATACAGTTTGTTCTAGACAATGCAGTTGTGTACAAACACACTTAATGCACTATGAAAAAATTGTATGTGGTCAAATTATGATAAGAAATTCATGTTTAATAATGGGAAAATGTGAAAATTTAGTTATTGATGAAAATGAATATAAGTATGTATGGTAAACAATTAAGTACAAACATTACATGTATGTTGATAATGATAAAATATTAAATATTGGTCAAATTTTGAAATAACTTCAATGTTTTTTGGTGTTTATGTTTTGTTGCAATGTATGCAGTTGAAGGTTTTTTGAATTGTAATTGTCCAGATTTTTATTTATTTATTTATTTGAAGAAAACTTTTGTGCATTTAAGGTTTTTTTAAACTGTTAAATCTTTTGTTTTGGTTATCTATATTATAAATCTAACTGCTATTAACTATCTAATTATTATAAAACCAATTGATCTAAACATTGGAATATCTAACACCTAGTCCTACAAACACACTCTAAAACTGAATCACTGAGTAATCTCTATAAACTATAACTGAGTTAACTTAACTAACTAATAACTAACTCCTACCTAACTACTATAATCTCTCTCTATATATAAATATACAATATTACACAGGGCTGGGGGAGGGGAACACAGATAGCTCACAACAACACAGGGAGGGGTACAAAAACTGAAATAAAACCTAAATCAATCTAATCCTACTCTAATAAATAAAAAAAAACAAGGGAAGGGAATATGGGATGGAATATGGAGGGAGAGGGAGAGAGAGAGCGAGAGGGAGAGGGTAGGGAGAGAGAACACAGAGATGGGTAAAAAATAAAAATAACAGCTAAATCTATCTAATGTAATCTAAATAAATGAAAATATTAGAGTAAATGGGTTGGATGGGTGAAATAGGAGGAGGATGGCAATGGATTAAGGAGAACGAAACTGCTGGGAGAGGTAGCCTTCTGAAACACCTGCTGTTCAGGAACAGTGACTAGCTCAGAAGGTGTTGGAAAGGGGGGAGGCAATCAGTTTTGTTTCTTGCTGCGCCCGCCTCACTGCAAGCCCCATTGGCTCCATGCAGCCTAGCCTGTGGCCAATCGCAGACTGCAAAGCCAGTGGTCTGAGGCGAAAAGGGATGGTGATTGGGAAGGTTGCCTGTGACTCCAAGCCTCTCCACCCCTGGTGCCTGGAAGTCTGCTCCTCAACTGACTCTCCCTCCCTGTCACGTTTGACTATGACTTCCAGTGACACTTTTTTTGCCACATGAACTTAACAGAACGCGATCCGAACTGACTGAACTGTTTGGTCATTTTGACGTTCGGATCTAGATCAGTTCGGTCAGTTTGTGTTCGGATTCGGGGTCGGGTTCGGTCGTCTGAACAGACTGAGTTCGGTCCGAACTTCTGAACTGCGTTCGCCCATTCCTAATAATGTTTGATCTCTTGTTCAAAAGACTCCTTAAAATTACAGGACCATAACATGCTCTATCCATTTGCCAATTATATTTAGAACGGTTACTTTGTTGGGACCATTTAAAGACTGAAATTACCACATTATGGGCTGATAAAACAAAGGATAAATAAAACACTTAGACAACTGCCACAGCAGAGATTGCTTGATAAGAATATGGTTGATCCTTGTAAAAGTATTATGTCAAAATTATGATGAATAGAAAATAATGTATAATCCAATTTATTAGGATTAAGGGTCTGCCAAGCATTCATCAAACCATACTGCTCTATAAGAGTTGCTATTTCATCTTTCCATTTATGTAATTTAGTTCTTTTAGAATGATCTTTCACTGACAATAGGGTGTTAAAATCACCCATGATAAAGAATTTACCACATATATTATTAGGAATTAATGGGATATATTTTTCAAAAAAATGTAGGACTTTGTTCGCTGGTGCATATAAACGAACTATTGTCATTAATTTAATTTTCCTTCACATTCTCCACTCACTAAAAGAAATATTCCCTCTTGATCCTTTAAGTTGTTTCTGCTTAAATACAACCTGCTCTGAAAAGCCAATCATGACCCCAGATTTCTTGCCTTTAGCTTAAGAAGCTTCAGTTCTCCCCAATTTCCTATGTTTGAATCAGTGCACATCCTTAGTAAGGATGTGCACAAATATCCACCTTTTGTGCAAGTAGTAAATAAATCACCTGTTTTCTTTTAATAGGGCTATTGAGTCCCTTAACATTAAGCGATAAAAATGTCACGGTCTCCATAATTGAATTCCAAGCTTATATAATGGAGAAAAAAACCCTAAGCAGTAGTTATTGCAAAAAACATCTCTCTTATTATCTATGCTTCTCCATAAAATAAAACATTACCCAACAACCTTGGTTATTATTAAGTTCCCTCAAAAATTTAAAACAATAAATAACTGCTTCGTTGTTGGTAGTTATGACAAATACCTTGTAAAACCAATACAATAACATAAACTTCCACTGATGGTGGAAGTAGCTCCAACAGTAGCTAGAAAAGTCTCATCTACAGACCAGCCAGAAAAAACTCATACAGAATCTGCATATGGCATGATCTTAACTCTGGCCCGGCTCCCTGGCCATATTGCAACCGTATCACTTTGGTTGATCCTCAGGCACACAGTGTACCATCCTCAGGTACACTGGCAGATTTTAACAATAGGTTATTGTTAATAATAGGTTATAAATTACCCGTTGTAGGTCTGCAATTTCATATTCAAGTTCCTCCACAACTCTGGAGTGTATACCATCTGGTCCCAGTGATTTGTTACTATTTAATTTGTCCATTTTCTCTAGAGCCCCTTCTACAGTCACATTGATCTGTGACAGCTCTTCCAATTCATTACCTACAAAGAACAGTTTTGACATGGGTATCTTCCCAACAATCTCTGCAGCGAAGACTGAAGTAAAGAATTCATTCAGTGTCTCTACAGTGGCCTTATCCTCCCTGCGCGCCCCTTTTACACCCTGGTCAACTAATGGCTCAACTGACTCTCTAGCAGGCCTCTTGCTTCTGATGTACTTTAAAAAGTTTTTATTATTAGTTTTTGCCCCTTTAGCGTGTCTCTCTTCAAATTCTCCTTTCTCCTGCCTATTTAATGGTGTAGTGGATAAGGTTCTGGACTTGGTCCTGAGATGCCATGGTTTGAATTAGGGCTGCGCCAAATAGGCCATCCGTATACTTGGAATGAGTTCTAAAGTTCCGAGGACCCAGTCTGGGTACTTGGCTGAACTTAGAACTTTGTCCGAGGGCTCGGAACTCTGGATCTTTGAAGTTTCAGGGATTTCTGAACTCCTTCCTTTAATGATTTTTAAGTTCACCTACTTTTAAATCATTATGTCAAGCAGTGCCCAAAAAATCAGGCTAACAAGAGTGAGACAACCACTAAAGAATATAAACCCAAACAGTGCAACTGCATGAAGAAAGCAAAAAAAAAGCCAGTAGTAATCAAAACATGACCTACCATCAGCAGTGCACCCACTTTAAAATCATTATGCCAACCAAGCAGTGCCCAGAAAAGCAGACTAGGAAGGGTGGGATAATCACTCAAGAAGAGAAACCCACAAAAGTGCAACTGCAGGGAGAAATAAAAAACAACAACCCAACAGTAGTGTACCCACAGCATGGTCCACCATCAGCAGTGCTCCCATTTTAAAATCATTATGCCAACCAAGCAGTGCCCAGAAAAGCAGGCTAGCAAGAGTGGAACAATCGCTCAAGAAGACAAATCCACAAAAGTGCACCTGCAGGCAGAAATCCCACAAAACCCAGCTCAACAGACATAACAACACCCACAGGAAAAGAACCACATTCACACACACACCCAAAAATCTCCATTGTGCCTACCCAGTGCCCACCTATGCAAAGCAACCCCCCTCACCATACACCATATGATTTTAACCAGAAAGAAAGTATATCTCTGTGTGCCCCAGTGGACAGTCACATCTTGGTAAAATTGGACCCACAGACAAAGTACAATCACAGTGCCCACAAAAACCACAATAAAAGTGGTTCCTCTCTGGCCTCTAGTGTGCTGCCAACTTGTTCACGGGCAGTTCAAGCAGCAGCAGCACCCAAACTTTAATTCTATTTGGCACTGGTGGCAACCGCTAGCATTGCCCCTAGTATATGGACAGCACCCAGGCCAGGGGATGTGGAGCTAGGCAGATCCCTCTAGCTACCATGATGCCAATCAGTGCAAGCAGCAGGCAGAAGTGGCACTCACTTATTTTTTTTAAAAAGGCATGGCATTGGTGTGGCATTGGTAACTTGGGGTGAAAACAGACATGACGTTAACCACCCTTTAACCACCCTTGGTGGTTATTTATGCATGTTGCAGGGCTGTATTGGTGCCCTATGCAGTCCTGAAACATGCATAAATAACCACCAAGGGTGGTTAAAGGGTGGTTAGCGTCATGTCTGTTTTCACCCTTAGACAGCCCAGGCCAGGGGAAGTGGAGTCTCCAGGAATGCGGTGTCCTGGTTGCCTCTCAAACCCCTTTTCTTGCCTACTGAGGTGCACTTCTTAACCAAGTACATTGAGGAACATAACCTCTAACTCTCATGAGCTGAAAGTGAAAAACAGGGAAAGGGTCGCTCCATTATAACCTGTTGGTTACTTCTCTGAAGCCGCTGAGATTCACCAATTTTGGAAACCGGATGCAGTGCTTCATGGACCCTTGGTCTGACCCAGTATGGCTCTTATGTTCTTACACTGCCCACGTCTGAGCCTGGAAGGATATGGGGGAGGAGGGGATCAGGGAACTTGTGTTCCAGTGAGGGCCTGGGCTGTGAACAATAGAACGGGGTCCTCCCTTATAACTTCCCCTAGTTACATCAGTTGAGTCCAGGCCTCCAAGATTGTAATGCTGACATAAAATCATGAGATTTTTTTTAAAGAATAAATTGACTTCTTTTTGTTTGATTCCTCAATATTGATTCTTTAGGGCATACGTAATATATATTTTAAAACTTTTTTTCACAATCATGAAGACCAAAAATGTACTTACTTTTTAAAAAGTCGAGATTCATGATTCCGGGAGCTGTGAAATAACTCCAAATATTATGCGATTCACAATACAAACTGTGAGAACTGGCAATACTGACAGCCAGAGTTTTGGATGGACACATTTAATGTAAAAATCACCTTTTAAAAAATTCTTCATTTCCCCCCAAAACATATGTTGTAGGGAGCTTTTTTCTATTAAAATAATTGCCAAAGATTTTAAACATATCAAATCTCCAACAACATGCTAGTGATAGTGCTGATGGAGCAGAAAACATTTGCAAAACCTATTTAATAGGCTTCTGTGAGGATGGTATTAAAAAGTAAAGGTTAAAAAAGAGGGGTGGGGGTGTAAAATTATGGTAAAAAAACCCAACCTTGACTGTTTTTTTTACCCCACCGATTTAAGGAAGGTTATTACTCAGGGTAATTCTCTCTCTCTTTTCTCAAAAGAAGCATGATGTTTTTAAAAGGGTGAAGATTAAAAAAAGTGTGTGTTTGCAAAAAGATTTGAGTGAATGTTTATGACCTGAATCAAAATGGAAGGCATATAATACTCTGTTGGCCTTTTATCTAGGTTGCCTGGTGCACTCTTTGCAGGACTCGAGCAGGATACTCATTTAAATTTAGCATTTGATTTCTTGCACATAAAGCAGTTCTAGGATCCGTTCAGTCCTTGGAAGAATATACGCAATTTAAAAGGTTCTCGATAATCCAAAAGATACTGTGCTTGATATTGCAGGCCTGGCAATCTTGAGATCTGTGGCCATGATGGGAGATGATAATAATAACAATAATAATGATAATATAGTGGAGATAACATATGTTCAAAGGGGACTCTGGTGATATGAATTCATGTTTAGAAGTGCTACTAGGGATGTGCAAATGTGGTTTGGATGTTCGGAGTTTGGACTGAACTCAGTCTGTTCGGATGTCCGAACCGAACTCGAAAACGGCCAAACAGTTCGGTCATGTTTGGGTGAATTTGGATGACTTCGGGGGCAGGAAAAATGTGACTTTGGGTAGGAAAAACGTGACTGGAAGGGGAAGGCAGCTGAGGACGAGCAGACTCACCAGGGGTGGAGACCAGGGGTTGTTTCAGCGTCAAATGGTAGCGATACCCCAAAAAATCTTCGAATTTGGTATCAGTATCGATAGCGCTATTTTCAAATGTTTGGCCAAGTTTGGCTGAACCAAATTCCACTGAACCGAACAACCGAACCCGAATTTGGGTTTCGAACTGACCGACTGAACATCCGAACATCTGAACCGCATTTTGTTTGCACATGCCTAAGTGCTGCACTGCTGAAATGAGACTTATTTTTTTCTCTCTCCAAAATTTGGTGAGAATCAAGAATTGTTACCGAGATCTCGGGACAATCTTGGTAATAGTTAAAGATCTAGGACAAGAATTTTTCTCAATTTACCATGTACCACTTACTGTGTAGCATGTTCATCATGACAATGTGCATGCATAAGATGGCCACTACAGCTGTTCTGCACATGCGCAGCCCTCTTCCAAGATGTTACTGGCAGTGTTACTGCCATTTTGGAAAAGGCCAGTCATTTTGTGCATGTGCATTACCGGGATGAACGGATTAAACAGTAAGTGGTACATGATAAATATCTATTTATTTATTTATTATTTAATAAATTTATACCCCGCCCCTCCTGCAAAGCAGGCCGAGGCGGGTTCCAACAGATAAAATACAATAAAAACAATTTTAAAATTTATAACAATAATAATAAAATATTAAAACAGGGCTAATATCATAGATATATAATAAATAACAACTCAAAATCAGGTGGGGGAGCTAAAAAACCCTCACCCTACCCTACCCCCCTCCCCAAAGGCCTGGGCGAACAGTCAGGTTTTGCAGTTTTGCCGGAATGTCAACAGGCTAGGGGTATTCTGTGAGTATTTTCAGATGTGATGGGATCGATTGGCCCCGTCACGGAAACAGCCTTCGGGATTCCCCACCGGGATCAAAGCAGCACATCCAACAGACGTGCTGCCCAATCCTGGTGGGGAATCTGGGGAAGGGGCGGGGCCACGTGATGCAATGCGCAGCTGCACGGTCCGCCCCCCCATGCTCCCCCAACAGTCCGTCCTCCCAGAGACGGGCGGGTGCTATGGCCAATGCGGACACCACGTCCGCCCACCCTGGGACATTGACCATGGCCTGGAATCGGCGGACGTACTCGCCGCCGATTCTGGGCCATGGTCAGCGGCCAGACGTGATGCTGACATGCTCAACCAAGGGGTTTCCTTGTGGTTGAGCGTGTCAATGTCACGTCTGTTTAGTGTGACACCGGGAATTCACCCCCGTGAATCGCAGGGGGAATCAGATTTAACACGCTTCCGTCCCTCCTCTGGTGAGTAGGGATGGAAGCGTGGTAAATATGAATCCCCCCCGTGATTCACTGGGGGTGAACATCTAGCATAACACTAAACAGACATTACAGGATCGCACTCACCACATAGGAATTGACCATGGTTGAGTGTGATCTCGTAACGTCTGAAAATACCCAGTATGCGGTACATGGTAAATCATGGTAAATGGTAATCACAGTAACTAGTAAATGGTGAACTGAGAAAATTCTTGACTGAAAAAGTGTTGAGAACCGGGGGTTTTCTCGATTTTCAGTTCTCACTAAAACAAGTAGAGAACCATGATTGCCACTGAGAATCGAGAAAAAATTGACATTGAGTTTCAGCCCTAATATTTCATTTTTATGGGAACATCCTCAATATGTTGGGAAGTGGATTTATTTCCCATTGTCATGTGGAAAAGAGCTGAGAGGGACAACTTGGCATAAAAATGGAGTCCGATGTCTTAGTATGGGGCTGCTTCTACTTCACGTCAGGGATCTTAGCCTTCCTCAAGTTCCTTTAACTACATAACTGCAGTTTGTTGGAAAAAGAGGGAGAGGAGTTCAGTTTCTAATTACGGTTCATGTTCATTGTTATGTTACCTGGCTTTGTAAGATAGTCAATAAAGCTTTGGGTTCTGAACAGGGCTTTTGAAAATAACCAATGAGGGCTCAGTCTGCCTAGCCGCTCAGGACTTATGTCAGCACCTAGTGGTGAATTTAATATGAGGAAGGATACATAAGCTGAGGTGATGTGCGCTAAACCTGAGGGGCTGTATACAGAAGAGGGAATTATGTAACCAGAAAGCTGTGATGCCAAGTGCATAAAGGGGCATGGCTTCTGCCTATATTAGGTGCTCCAGCCCTTAAGCTGGAGTTCAAGGCTTTTGGAGATCTCTGATCTGCCACCTAGTTGAGTGAATATGTGAAAGCCAGCTTAGGTTCCATACTGGAATCTGAGACTAGCGATGTGTGAACAGGACGGAGTTTGGCCGTTCAGCTTAAAAACTTAGTTCAGGTTTGTGGGTTCCATCTGGTGGAGTTTGGATCCACCTGAAACGTTTGGAAATTTCAGTCCTGCCACGAGGCTTGAGGTGCTCCAGGGACCCCCAGGAGTGCCCGTGTGACATGGCAGGCCATCGGAGACCCAGAAGCATCAGCAGCAGCATCAGCAGCATCAGCAGCAGCAGCAGCAGCAGCAGCAGCAGCAACCGGGAAGGCTTGCTGCTTGGCACCCTGGGTTGCCTGGGAAGGCAGGCTCGGCGCTTGGCCCCTGGGGGTGCCCCTGGTGCCAGGGATGGCCATCTGAGACCCAGCGGCAGGAGCAGCAGAGGCCAGGAAGACTTGGGGCTTGCTGGCTGGCACCCCTACTTGGCCAGGCATTGCAAGCTGGCAGGACTCCAGTTTTTCTCACTCTATGCTGGGTTCTCCATTTCTAGTCGCCATCATGGCAGGCGGTGGCTGGCTGGCCACGTGAATCACCACTGGGCAAGGCTACTTGACCAATTTGCAGACAAGTTGGTTGAGATCTGGTGAGTAGGATGCCAGCCTGCAATGCCAGGCCCTGTATGGGTGCTAGCCACCACCAAACCCAGGCCAGGCCTCTACCGTGGCTCCACCGATGCCTGGCAGCCTGCAATGATTATTTATTTAGAAGGATACCATCCTCAAGGGGAAGTGGTCTTAGTAACAGAGCAGGTAAAATAAGTTGTGTCGCAAAATATTCAGCATGAGGCCACTTCCCTGGGTGCTTTGGCACATGAGAAGTGGTCATGCACACACAGTGCTGAGTAATATTGGTTCTGATCCTTCAGGATTATGTCCAGTTAAGATGGATCCTTTGCCTGCACCTCCTCTCTTTCCCTCAATATTGGGAATGGAGGAATTTGATTGCCCCTCAAACCACTTGGGTTTTGCAACCACAGATGAAGTGGAGGGATGATGGGCAGACCCTCTAAGAAAGTCTTTTATCTCTATAGTTTTTTGGAACATTTTGAGTTGGAAAACTAAATTAATGGATAATGATTTTGGTTGTTTCATTAGATCCTTTGACATTATTTTGCTCCAAAAAATCTGGCATGCTGGGCAATTGGACTTGAATGTGTATGTGTCCTTTTTTGTGGACGTTGCTCCATCTGAAGTGAAGGGTAGGCCTAGCATGGGTTTGAGCTGTTTAATATCTTAAACAGACACACTGGAAGGTCTCAAGTTCTGCTCACTCTATTCTGGATTCTCCAGTTCTAATCACCATCATGGTCAGGCGTTGCAGGCTGCCAGGCATTGGCGGAGCAGTGGCAGAGGCACAGCCAGGGCTTAGTGGTTGACACCCCTACTTGGATGGGCGTTGCAGGCTGGCATCATACTCGACTGAGCTCAAGAAGCTCTATTGCAAATTAGGCAAGTCTTGCCCGGTGGTGAATCTTGTGGACACCCAGATCCCCCCCCCCACCGGCGCACTAATCCAAGCTATGCCCATCTACAAGAGGGAGGAGCAAATGACTGATGTGCAGTACTAGCAGCAGCAGCAGACATTGGATTGCCAGGGCACAGTAACTGCGACTGGCACCCCTGCTTGTACGGGCATAGCCGGCTGGCAGGCATCAGTGGATCAGAGGTCCAGCAGGACTTTGTGGCTGGCAGTCATGCTCAGCCAGGCATCATAGGCAGGCTGGCATCAGTGAAGCATCAGCAGAGGCCTGTCCAGGACTTAGTGGCTGGCACCCCTTCTTGGCTGAGTGTTTCAGACTGGCTGGTATCAATGGAGCAGCAGTAGAGGCCTGGCCAGGGTTCGGTGGCTGGCACCCCTACTCGGCCAGGCAATACAGGCTTGTATCCTACTCGCTGAATCTCAACAAGCTCTTCTGCAAATTGGTCAAGCCTTGCCTGGTGGTGAATTACATGGCCACCAAGTAGCAGACACTGGATTGCCATGGCACAGTACCCATGGCACAGCAGAGGCAGCAGAAGCGGACATTGGATTGCCGGGGCACAGAACCCATGACACAGACAGCAGAAGCAGCATTAGCAGCAGTGGCAGGCATTGGATTACCCAGTCTCAAAACCTGTGGCACAGCAGAAGTGGCATTGCTAGCAGCAGCGGACTTTGCATTGCCTGGGCACAGTACCTATGGCACAGCAGAAGTGGCATCATCAGCAGCAGAATCGATTGGATGGCCATGGCATAGAGCCTGTGGCACTGCAGAGGAGGCATCAGCAGCATCAGCAGACATTGGATTGCCAGGGCACAGAACCCGTGAAACAGCAGAGACGGCAGCAGCAGGATTTGCCTATGCACAGCACCCATGGATCAAGGATGGTAGGATTTGCCAGGGAAGAGCTCCCATACAGCAGCAGATGGCAGCAGCAGGATTGCGTGGGCACATTTGGATTTCCAGGGCAGAGCACCCATGGACCAGCAGACAGCAGTAGCAGTATTACCAGGCCAGTGGGGCACATCACCCAGGGTTGCCAGGGCATGCAGACAGGTACCTTGGCATGAGAGGCAGACAGGTTGGGACAGAGCTTCAGCTTTTCCCACAGGGCAGGCAGACAGGTACTTTGGCATAAGCATCAGAAGGCAGGCAGAAAAATCACCATGCATTGTGAGGGTGTTAAATGTGTAATGACTGAATGTTTGAATAAGGAAGGCAGGCAGAAGCAGGGTTTGAGGTTGGCAACCAGGGCGGGCAGACCGGCAGCATGGCATGAGCATGGGAAGGCAGACTGAGGTAGGCTTTGATCTTGGCAACCTGGGCATGTGGGCAGACAGGCAGCATGGCATGAGCATGGGAAGGCAGACTGAGGAAGGATTTGATCTTGGCAACCTGGGCATGTGGGCAGACAGGCAGCATGGCATGAGCATGGGAAGGCAGGCTGAGTCAGGGTTTGATCTTGGCAACCTGGGTGGGTGGGCAGACAAGCAGCATGGCATGAGCATCGGAAGACAGACTGAGACAGGGTTTGATCTTGGCAACCTGGGTGGGTGGGAATACAGGCAGCATGGCATGAGAGGCAGGCTGGGACCTTGGCAGGGCACTCAGATAGGTTGGCAAATACTGTGCAGCATGCGCGAGAGAGAGCCAGTCAGATAGGTGAGTTGAGATTGTCTAGCCAGAGGCCGGCAGGCAGGCTTACACCGTCCCAATGCCACCCTGCATTATGAGGTCAGTCAGATAGGCCGGATGAGGCCGACTAGTCAGAGAGAGAGGCAGTGTGGATGCCGGGCATTGGGAGGGAGGGACAGCACCTCAGCAGCAGCAGTCTGAGGAGGAGCCCCATCCCAAGACTGCCCCTGGCATGGGATGGCGTGTGCCACTGTGCCATCAATCCATGTCCCGGGGCAGCTCAGGGAATCCCAACAGCAGAAGGTTCACCTTCAGGAACAGCAAATGCTCCACCAACTTGGCCCCCAGTCTCAGGCGGTGCGGTGAGCAAATGTCCCCCACCATGGAGAACACCCACTTGCTGGGGACACTGGTTGGTGGGCAGGACAAGAGACATTTGGCCACTTTGGACAGGGCCAACCATACGTTGGTCTTTCTGGCCCAGTAGGCCAAGGAATTGCTGCTGGGTTTGATGCATGGCTCCTCCTCCAGGTAGCTCTCCAGTGCTGCTGAGGCACTTTTGTACTCCCTCACGTAACTCTGCCTGGGCATCACCTTCACCACTGCCCTCAGTCATGCTGTTTGCCCTGCTGTGCAGGAGTCCATGCTCGCCAGAGTGCCCTTCACATACAAGCCTCTGCTGACAATATTTATTTATTTATATGCCGCCCTCCCCCCCATGCCTACAGCATCTCGGGGCGGCTTCCAACATAATATAAAATAATTTTTTAACAAAAAAAGTCTAAACCATCTTAATTAAAACAAATTTAAAACATCCCCCACAGAAATTAACCCACCCCCTCACCCTCCCCTCCAAAGGCCTGGGTGAACAGTCAAGTCTTACAAATACGTTGAAAGGCCAACAGGCCCGAGGCCAGGCGAGCCTCCTCCTGGAGGGAGCTCCACAACCATGGCCCGGCCACCGAGAATGCCCTCTACATTGTGGCCCCCCGTCTTACATGGGGGACCTCCAGAAAGGTGCCCCCGGTGGACCGAAGGGATCGCTGTGAGGCGTGGAGGGCGAGGTGGTCCCTGAGATATGAGGGGCCCAGACCATGCAGGGCTTTGTAAATCAACACTAACACCTTGAATATGGTTCGGTATGCTATAGGCAGCCAGTGCAGAGCGTGGAGCACCGATGTTATGTGCTCACGCCGCCCCGGCCCCCGTCAGGAGACGGGCTGCTGCATTGTGCACTAGCTGCAGTAGGGGTGCTGCTATTGCTCAGCCTGCTTCTGCTGCTGCTACTTCTGGGCTGGGGGCATGGATAGACCCCACTGGTTTAAAGGGGTGGCTGCTCCCACCATCCCCAGGGGCATCCTGCTGCTGCTGCCACGCATTCTCAAGATCCCTCTCTGCCTGCTGGACCCTCTCCACCAGGTCACCCTTCCAGTGCCCATAGAGCGCTGTCTGACGTGCCATGCTGCCCTTGACCCTGGGGTCCAGCATCATTGCAAAAACGTATTCCTTCTGCTGCAGGAGCTCATCGAACTGTGACTTCAACCCTACCTTCAGCTGCCGCACCAGGGCAACCGCCTCGTCTGACAACTCCCTGCCCTGAAGGCCACAATTCCACCCCTGGAGAATCTCCTCCAGCCTCCTGAGGAGACTCTGGACCAGAGGGGTCACCTGGCTGATGGTGTCCGTGGAGGAGTTGATGGTCTCCATCACGGCCAGGAACCATATGAGCACGAAGACCATGTGATCCAAAATCTCCCATTCCACCCCATCGTACCCTGGAGGTGCCCCGCTGTCCATCACCAGTTGCACCTGATGCAAGGCGGCTTTCTGCTCGAGAAGCTGTTTGGGCATCAGGAACATCAAATTCCATCGGGTGGACACGTCCTGCACCAGCTAGTGCACTGAGGATTCTTGCTCTGCCTGCTTCACCCGGAGGAGGTCGCTGCCCTTCACACTCCAGTTAAAGAAACTGTCCAGCTTCCTCCCCCGCTCGATCAGGGAGCTAAGGGTGCTGGCCCCAATCCCTCTCTTCTCCAAGCTCAGAGCATCCCTGACCACCAGGTGAAGGGGGTGTGTGTCGCAAGGGATGCTGATGAAGCCCCCTTGTGGATTGCCCTCAATATGTTGGCTGCGTTGTCCATCACCACGCACCCCTTGGTGAAGGGTACACATGGCGTGACCCACTCCCTCACCATGGTGGTCAGGGCTGCCTCGATGTTCTGAGCGGTGTGGGGGGCATCCATTACTTCTGTCTGAAACAGGGCCCACCTATACCCAGGGCCCCGATTCTTCTGCAAAAAAAATTCTGAAATTCTGCGACCCAAAATGGAAAATTCTGCGACCCAAAATGGAAAATTCTGCGACCCGAAATGGAAAATTCTGNATACCCTACTTTGGGACCTCTCCCGACACTGCCAAATGCTACCTCTGGGTCCTACCACCAGTGCAGCGTCACTGCCAGGTAGGCATGCTGCGCATGGCGTGACCAACTCCCTCACCATGGCGGTCAGGGCTGCCTCGATGTTCTGAGCGGTGTGGGGGGCATCCATTACTTCTGTCTGAAACAGGGCCCACCTATACCCTACTTTGGGACCTCTCCCGACACTGCCAAATGCTACCTCTGGGTCCTACCACCAGTGCAGCGTCACTGCCAGGTAGGCATGCTGCGCATTCCTACTCAACCACAGGTCTGTGGTGAAGTGAACGGTGGCACCCCCAGCCCTTGCCAGATGCTCCCTCACCCGCTCCATTAAAGCCTGGTACAGGGCTGGCACCACCTGCCAACTCAGGGTGGTGCACGAGGGCAGCTTAAACTGGGGGTCCAGGCAGCCAATCAGGCGCCTAAACCCCATGTCCCTGACCACCGAGAAGGGCTGCCCATCCATCGCTATCTTTTCCCCCAACATGTGCGTGGCTTTCAATTGAAAGCCATGCCACCCTCCACGTCCTGCAGCTGTCGATGGACTTGGCAGCTGCCCCACCCCAGCTCCTCCATGGTGCACTGACGCTGCTGCTGCTGCTGCTGCTGCTGCTGCTGCTGCTGCTGCTGTGGCTACTCCCCCTAACAGTGATACCGCTCCTGCTGCTAGAGGCAGCTGTTAGAGCATGATGCCTCCCCGCAGATGGAGGCGGACAACTGGTTGCTGCAGTCGGGAACCCGCTGGTGTCCACTGCCCCTGCATGCCTGCTTAGCAGCACAGTGCTGCGGCATCCATTAAGGTGCCTCGCCATGGCAGTTGCTCGCCACGCCAAGGTTGGTGAGCACCTGCACATGCTTCACCATCTTCTGGCATAAACTGCACTGCACATCCCTGGGATTATCCGCCCGCACCAACTTAAAATGCAGCAATAAGGAGGATTTTTTGCCCCCTCCTGCCTTCTGATCTGTACCGGGTGATGCATTGCTGAAAGCACTGCTGGGAGGGGAAGAACATGGTGGAGACACAGCTCTCAGAGGGACAGCCATTGCCTCAGCACCAGACATCTCCTCTGCAGGACTAGTGTCTGCCTCGCTGTCCTCAATCAGAGTGATGTCCCGTGAAGGGGAGTACTGGGATCCTGAGGCTGATAGACTGCCCACCATGCTGATGCCACTCTCCCTGTGCCCCCTAAAGCTACTGCTGCTGCTGCTGCTACTCCTGCTCCTCTCCCTGCTGCCATTGCCCAGGGATTGGGCCCTGCCTCTAGCAGTCGGGGTGGGATCCACCAGACCTGGATTGCTGGGCATCACCTCAATAATGGGGGTCGGGGAAATTGGTGGCCCTAGAGGAACATCCAACCCCAAAACATCTGCACCTGCTCCTGCAGCTGCAGCAGAGACAGCCTCAGCCTCCTGAAGTGTGGGCCTTCCAGTGCTCTGCGTGGCAGTGGATGATGCTGGCAGAAGGCAATGCCAAACCACACCCCTAGTGCCACTGCTGGTACCCTCTGAAACCTGATTGGCAAAATCAGGCCTGTGCAGTTTGGAGCATGGTAATAGGCTCAGGCTGCTGCTCATGCCTGCTGCCGCTCCACTGGCACTGCCCCAGCACCTCTCCCACGTGCCCCATTGCCCACCTTATGGGCAGCAGACTGGCCTCTCCTGTTTCCCTTCTCCATTTCTCCCATCCAAAAAATGCACACAAAGATTGTATGTATTTTTTTTAAAATTCAAATGTTAGTGTAATATTATATATATCTACGCTAATTCTAACTGCTATTAACTATTCTAAAACCTATGGAACAAAATGGAATATTATCTAATATCTACAAAGGTCTAGTTCTACAAACACACTATAAAATATTAAAACTGGATCACTACACACTATCTCTATCTATCTCTGTAACTAAGCTAACTCCTACATCTATCTATCTAGATCCAAACAAGGACTCCACATCGGCAGGTGACACCATTTTAAACCGATTCCACAAAACAGGACAGGACGGGGCATCCATAGCCCCAAGATGATCCTCTGAAATAATCTATCTATCTATCTATCTATCTATCTATCTATCTATCTATCTATTTTTATTTTTTATTTATTCAAAACTTATATCCCGTTCCTTCTGCCCAAAGGCAGCTCGGGGCGGCGAACAACATGCAAAAAAATAATAATAATTCAACAATAAAACATTTTAAAATAAATCTACAAATTTAAAAACAAGTAATAAAAACACACCCTCCCTCCCAAACCCAAACTCTCCCACCCTACCCCGCGTCCTCACCAAAAGCCTGGCAGAACAGCCAGGTCTTACACAAACATTGAAACGACAGGAGGGTGGGGGCCAAACGAGCCTCCTCCGGGAGTGAATTCTACATCACAGGGGCAGCCACTGAAAAAGATCTCACATCAGTGGCCACCCTTCTCACCCGGGGAACCTCCAAAAAGGCCCCCACGGATGATCTCAAGAGTCGCACGGGCACATGGGGAGTGAGGCGATCCTGCAGATAGGCAGGACCCAGGTTGTGAAGGGCTTTAAAGGTCAAAACAAGCACCTTGAACCTAGCCTGGTGCTTTATAGACAGCCAGTGCAGAGTCCGGAGCACTGGTGTCATGTGTTCCCTGTTGCCTGCCCCAGTAAGGAGACGGGCCGCGGCATTCTGCACCAGCTGCAGCCTCCAGACCAGCTACTCAGGCAGCCCCACGTAGAGCGCATTGTAGTAATCTAGTCTCAAGGTGATGAAGGCATGGATGACAGTGGCGAGGTCAGAGTCTGAGAGATATGGCCGAAGCTGCTGGACAAGATGTAACTCCTGAAACGCACTCCCTGTCACGGCCACAACCTGAGAGTCCAGGCTGAGCCTTGAATCAAGGAGCACACCCAGACTCCGTACCTGCGGGACCATGGGAGGGCGAACCCTCCCCCAAGAGGAGATTCAACCACTCCCAGGCCTCCCAGGCCCTCTCCCACCAACATCACCTCCATCTTGTCAGGATTCAGCTACAGATGGCTCAACCTCATCCAAGCCCCCACAGCTGACAGGCACTGGGAAAATAAAGAGAATGCATGGCCTGGGTCGAGCTAGTGTCATCAGCATACTGATGACACTGCATGCCCTGAAACCCTCTCACAATCTCCCCTAACGGCTGCATATAGATGTTAAACAAGAGGGGGGACAGAATGGCACCCTGTGGGACTCCACATTTGAGGTCCCGAGGGGAGGATGTACACTCCTCCAAGACCACCCGGTGAGTTCTCCCATCCAGGAATGAACGAAACCAGTCCAAGACCGTCCCGCCAATCCCAGCATGGTCCCGCAGGCAAGTCACCAACACCTCAGGATCGACTGTGTCGAACGCAGCTGAAAGGTCTAGCAGGACCAGTAAGGTCTGATGACCCTGGTCCAACGCCAGATGGAGATCGTCAACCAAGGCCACCAATGCAGTCTCCGTACCATACTCAGGCTGAAACCCGGACTGAGAGGGGTCAAGGAAACCGGTGCGGTCCAGATGTTCTTGGAGCTGCCGTGCCACAACCTGTTCAATAACTTTCCCTAAAAAGGGAAGTTTAGAGACCGGCCGATAACTGGCAGGAGCATCAGCATCAAGAGATGGTTTCTTGAGCAGGGGTCTAACCACAGCCTCCTTCAGGCATTCAGGCACCCTGCCCTCCTGAAGGGAGGCACTAACCACCCCAGCCAGCAATGGCCATAACGTCTCCTGACTGGCTTTCACCAGCCAGGATGGGCAAGGATCTTGTTCACAAATGGTGGCATGAACAGATCCCAACAAGGACTCCACATCGGCAGGCGACACCATCTGAAACTGATCCCACAAAACAGGACAGGACGGGGCATCCATAGCCCCAAGATGATCCTCTGCAATAATCTTATCTATCTATCTATCTATCTATCTATCTATCTATCTATCTATCTATCTATCTATCTATTCACCGGGATGGGGGGTGGCAGACACAGATAGCTCACAACAAACAACACAGGAGGTGTACAAGACTGAAATGAAACCTAAATCAATCTAATGCTACTCTAAATAAATCCAAAAACAGGGGAAGGGAATCAGGGATGGAATATATAGTGGGAGGGAAGGATTCAATGGAGGGTAGGGAGAAAGAACACAGGGAGGGGTAAAAAAACAAACAAAAAACCTAAATCTATCTAATCTTATCTAAATAAATGAAACTATGGAGGTAAATGTGTGGAAATGGGTGAAATAGGAGGAGGATGGCAATGGATTAGGAACATAAACTGCTGGGAGAGGGAGAGTTCTGAAAATGCCTGCTGACAGGATCAGTGGCTAGCTCAGAAGGAATTGGAAGGTGGGAGGGCAATGACTTTTGTTACTTGCTGTGCCCACCTTACCACAAGCCCCATTGGCTCCTTACAGCCTAGCCCGTTGCCAATCGCAAACTATGAAGCCAGTGGTCTGAGGAAAAGAGAGATGGTGATTGGACAGGTTGGCTGCTAGTCTAAGCTTCTCTCCAACCCTGGCACCAGGAAGTCTGTTCCTCGTCTGCCAGCCCCGTTTTCCCCACCTGAACATGCCTGAACTCATCCAAATGTGGCCGAACTGTTTGGGGCTGTCCGAACCATTCGGTTTGGCCATCTGAACTGACTGAGTTCGGGCCGAACACTGAACTGCCAAACCGCATTTGCACATCCCTCTCTGAGACTGAAGGACCCCCAAAGCATGGTCATAGGTAGGCACACCTCAATGCACCCTACAAAGGCCTCAGTCACATAGGCTGCAGGAATGCCTTTGCCAGGGTATGGGGTCTGAGCTGGAATTGCTTAAAGCAGAATTAATCTGAAATCACTTCACCTGCCTCAACGAGCTGTATAGGAGCACTGAGCTGAAGATTTTACTTTTCTGTTTTATTTGGCAATAGCAAAATGGTTTGCGCACCTTTTTCACTTGTGTGCTCAGTTGGTCACGATGACAGATACAGGCCTTGTGAGAAGACTTTCGAAGAACCCATCACATCAGTCAGCCCTCAAGGGTATTGGTTTACACTCAGCTCTCTTAGATTACCCCAAAATATCAGAATTTAAAAACTTTTCAAAGAATAAAGTTATTTTTATAAATGTTTGTTCTTATCTCATTTCATTGGTTGGAAGCAAGATTAACCAGATGCTTTATTCAAAGTTACTTTGTCCTGATGATATTTCACAAATATTGTATAATTTTATTATTAAATAATTGTCTTATACCTTACCTTATGTGTGCACATTTAAAGTCTTGGGTGACTTCAAGATACACCCTCAGACTAACCTTTTGGGACCAGAGCAGGATTTCATGTAGGGTTGAAACGAGAATCAATTTGATTCTCGCGTGAAACATTAGCCAGGTATCGCTGGGGTCTCACTAACATTTCAATATTGTTGAGAGATTCTCGCTGGGTCATTCTGTGGATGCACAGGCTTTTCCAAAAAGAGCAGCCGTTCTGCACGTTCACAAAATGACCAGACGCACGGCAGAATGCTTGCCCTTTTCCAAAATGACAGTGATGCTGCTGATGCCATTTTGGAAAGGGCTGCACATATGCAGAACAGCCACGGTGGCCATTTTGCAGATGCAGAGTTATTTTTTTGTTTTTTAAATTGAGGAAAAATCTTGAGAATTTGTTGAAATTGGGGCTGTTTGTGATTTTCATTTTTTCCTTGATTCTTGTTGAGAAGTTTAATTCTCGTGGAGAATCGAGAAAAAATGAGATTGAGTTTCAGTCCTCATTTCATGGTCTCCATGGCAACCATGGGTCTATCCCAAATAATATCTGGCCCAACACATGAGGCAGGACACACATTGTATTTGATATTTTGCACTGACCTGAAAAGAGGTTTTGATTATTGGGGGGTATGGATATAAAACTGTTGTCATGGTCCCAAATCACCTTTTGAAGGCCCAGATCCTTGCCCTAGGGCTAAATTAAAAGGTATTTTTGTTTTTGTGAGATATCTCATGAGACTTCATGCTGGGGGTCATGATCTCACTGAGATCTTGGCCCAGTGCAAAATCTTGTGATATCTCTCATAAAAAACAAAAACAAGACAACAACAAAAGAAATGTACATACAAAAAATGGCCACTGTGCATGCATAGAATGGCTTCCCTTTTCCAAAATGGCAGTGATGCTGCCACCGCCATTTTGGGAAAGGGCTGCACTTCCATAGAATGGTCCAGGCAGCCATGGGTGGTCACCTGGCAGCTCCAGGCTCATTGACACTCAGATTCCTGGACATTTTTCAGTTTGTTCATCATCCTGATTATGACACATTAGCTGTTCTTGTGGTCTTGGTCGGTGATCTGCACCTGGAGTTTGACAAGGGTAACTGTACCCTGTTGATTTTGTTAGATCTTTCAGTGGCCTTTCACACAGTTGGCACTGGCAGGTGGTAACCTCAACAGAGTACTCAAAGTCAAGATCAAAGGTCGCAGTGGAGCATTGTAGGAAGGACAGTCTTTCAGATATTTATTATATCTATTTATTTATCTGTTTAAACTTAGATGCTGGTAGGGCTGAAATGAGGGGGGGGGATTCTCATGAGTAATTCGTGGGACCGCGGCTGTGGAACTCCCTTCCGGAGGAAGCTCGCCTGGCCCCATGCCTTTTAACATTTCGGCGGAACTGTAAGACCTGGCTGTTTGCCCAGGCCTTTGGGAGGGAGGGTGGGGAGGG
Source organism: Sphenodon punctatus (assembly GCA_003113815.1). Classification (NCBI taxonomy): domain Eukaryota; kingdom Metazoa; phylum Chordata; class Lepidosauria; order Sphenodontia; family Sphenodontidae; genus Sphenodon; species Sphenodon punctatus. The sequence goes on from QEPC01001291.1 coordinate 181,608, forward strand.
ATGATTTTAGTACCCCACCCATTTATTTATT
>QEPC01001291.1:184717-209671 GCA_003113815.1 Sphenodon punctatus
AAAAATCTCTCCTTCCCTATTTATTGTTTTAATGTTTCCCGGGCTCTGTTTTAATACTTTGAACTGTATTTTGGATGTGTTTTAAATTGTTTTATATATATTTTTATATGTATTATATTTATATGTATTTTTGTTGTTGGAAGCCACCCTGAGCTGTTCTCAGGAGGGGCGGGGTAAAAATCTGGTAAATAAATAAATAAATAAAATCTCTATCCCTATCTGCCAAATGCAAGTATTTCGATCTAGAAAGTGTTTAGACCTGCCAGTGCCAATAATGTTCATCCAAAAAGGGCCCACAGAGAGGCATTCTCAGTTGTTGCCCAAGTATTGTGGAACTTCCTTCCCCCGTATGTTCCTCATAACTGAAGCCTGAAGGTATTACAGAGACAGTATAAAAAAAAATCTTTTTGTCAAAGCATTTGGTAGGTGGGGATGGGGGTTGGGGTGGGTGGGTTTAGGGGTGAAGGTGAGGTTTTAATGGGATTTTAATGCATTTTAATGTGTTTTGTGTTTTTAATGTTGTAAGCTGCCTCGACTACTAAGGAAAGAATAGGGTAAAAATATAAATAATTAAATTAAATAAAGGGAGTGGTTTTCAGCAGAGCTGAAGGCCTCAGTCATCTAAGTGCTGTTTCAATACAGTGCTTGGAGAATCAAGGGCAAAAATCTCAGCTTCCTTTTAGGCACCTAAATAAATGGCCAGTTTTTCAGAACAACTTGTGGGCAGGCTCTGTTCACATAGACTTGTGATTTCAGAGAAGGTTTAGGGTGAAAAAATGACATTTGTCTTTTCTTCTCTTAGATAGAGACAAAGTAGTTCAGAAGATGTCTTTTATTGAACCAAATGTTGTAGGTAGGAGCGTGCAAGCTTTCATGCCAAACTGGGCCCTTCCTCAGGCTGGTAACAAATCAGAACTGTTACAAGCCTTATGAAGGTGTTTGTGTGATATGAAAGCTTAAATACCCTCAGCAACAGACGTTGGTCCCATAAACGTTTTAATATCTGCACTACTGTACCTCTCTTTTTTTTTGCAAGCAATATGGGTAACCACATTGACTGTTTTTATATGAGACGGTCCCACTCATGCCCATGAAGATCTGCTGCATGGGCATGAATGGGTGCTGCCTGTTTGCATGCCGCGGCCGGTGAGTGGTGGTGTGTGCACACTCCTGCAACCCACGCATCCTCACTCATGGAGCAACCTGCGAAAATGGAGGTTGCTCCCTGAGTGGGGATGTGTGGGGGTCGGGGTGCATCCGTATGCACCAGCACCCACGTGCTGCGCACGCTGCGGTGCACACCCCCTCCCCCCCATGCTCCTACAGCTTGTATAAGAACGGCCATTCTCTCTCTTGTCTTCTCTTGACATTCTTACATAGTCCTCGTCATTGTAGACTTGAACCTCTTTGAGAAGGGCATTAGGTGAGATGACTTTTGATAGCACGTGGTTTATTCATCCTCTCTCTAGAGGCAAAATTATGTATGCAGCATGTGTTTATGGTGGTGACATTGTGTGTGGGGTGGGGGGGGAGACTTTTTGAAATGAGAAATGACAGTACATTGTGTGTTTATATTAGAAAGGCAAAGATATTTGAATAGAAGTTTCTGAGGCCTGTGATGGATCTTAGCTCGTGTAAGAACTCATTCTGTAGATTTAGCCCATATTTAGGCCAGTTCAGGAGATTTCAGGTATTGAAGCCCTCCATGTATTGTTTTTATGTATTTATATTGCTGGAAGCCACCCCGAGCTGTTCACAGGAGGGGCGGGGTACAAATGATAGTAATAAATAAATAAATAAATAAATAAATGTGGTGTTTGATTTGGCTGCGGGCAAGCTTGGGGTGCTGCTGGTATACTGGGCCCCTTCCTGTCCAGCAGCATCCCTTGCCACTCTAGCAGAGCTGGCCTCGGAGGTGGCGCTGAACTCCTCTAGGACCTTGGTCCTGGGGGACTTCAATGCCCATGCCGATGCCAGCCTTGTAGGAGTGGAGCATGTGTTCATGGCCACCATGGCAACCATGGACTTGTCCCAAGTGGTCAACTGCCCGACCCATGTGGGGGGGTCATATTCTCGACCTGATATTTTGTTCTGACCTTGAGGCGGGTGATCCGTTAGTGGGGGATGTGAGGGTCAAGCCCTTGTCATGGACGGATCATTATCTCCTACAGGCCAGCCTCTCAGCGCACCTCCTCCAGAAGGGGAATGGACCAGTTAGGTTGGTCTGCCCTCAGAGGCTGATGGAACCGCAGCAGTTCCAGGAGGCTTTGAGGGAGTTAACCTTAGACCCAGACAGCTACTCTGCAGATGAGCTTGTCCAACATTGGAACATCTTGTTGGGAGAGGCCATCGACAGGGTGGCTCCGAGATGTCTTCTCCCTCCATCTCATCACTGCAGGACCCCTTGGTTTACTGAGGGGCTGTGGTGTATGAAACAGGAAGGTAGGAGACTAGAGCGATGCTGGCGTCGGACTCGCTCTGAATCTGACTGACTTCTTCATAGGACCCATTTGTGGTCCTATGTTGAGGCTGTGAGGACAGCAAAGAAGAAGTTCTTTGCGGCCCTCATAGCATCTGAAAAGTCGCAGCCAGTTGAGCTGTTCTGAATGGTGCAGGGGCTGATCAGTCCGGCCTCCCTCCGCCTGGACGGGGACTTGTCCCAGGCCCGCTGTGAGGAGTTTGCCACCTACTTTGCAGACAAGATCACTCAGATCCAGAGTAACTTTGACACCAGATTGGAAGCAGTAAGCGAAAGGCACGAGGTTATGAAGGCACCATCTGGTCAATCTTTCTGGGATGAGTTTCAAGAAGTGACGCCAGCTGATGCGGTGAATGTCCTGGGGTCTGCCAGAGCCACTAGTTGTGAACTAGATCTCTGCCCATCCTGGTTGGTGAAAGCCTCCAGGGAGACCTTGGGGACGGTGCTGGCGAGGATAGCGAATGTGTCCCTTTGGCAGGGGAGATTGGCACCCAGTCTCAAGGAGGCTGTGGTGCACCCCCTGCTGAAGAAGCCATCTTTGGATGTGGATGCACTCGTCAGCTACTGACATTCTCTAATCTTTCAATTTTAGGGAAGATTATTGAACGGGCAGTGACACTGCTGCTCCAGGTGCATTTGGGCAGCATCAGTTTCCTTGACCCTTTTCAATCCGGGTTCCACCCTGGCTATGGTACTGAGATGGCGTTGGTGGCCTTGGTGGATGATCTCAGCCGGGAGATGGACACAGGATGCTCAACCTTTGTGATCCTGCTAGATCTCTAGGCCGCTTTTGCTACCATTGACCATGGGCTGCTGTTGAGATGGCTGCGAGACTTGGGAGGTCTTGACGGGACTGTCTTTGGATGGATCCACTCATTCCTCTTGGGTAGAAGCCAGCAGGTGGTTCTGAGGACTGAAACACCTAGCCCCTGGGCTTTGACTTGCGGCATTCCTCAGGGTTCCATTCTGTCCCCACTATTGTTCAATGTGTATATCCAGCCCCTGGGGGAGATCTTGAGAGGGTTCGGGGTGCGATGTCACCAATATGCCGATGATACTCAGCTGTACCTATCATTTTCAACTGACCCAGATCCTGCTGTCTCGTTACTTTCCCAATGCTTGGAGGCCATGGTGGATTGGATGTGGCAGAGCAGACTGAAGCTCAATCCCAATAAGATGGAGGTGATAGTGGTGGGAAGGGTGGGGGAGGTGCTTGACCCCGTGATAGGGGGGTTCATCTGCCTGTTGCTCTTCAGGTTTGGAGTCTGGGGGTGGTTTTGGTTTCGGGCCTCCGTCTGGATCGGCAGTTGGAGGTGGTGATTAAAGCTGCCTTTCACCAGCTATATCTGGTATGGGGGCTTTGACCTTACCTCTCCAGACCAGATCTGGCCACTCTCGTCCATGCCTTCATCACCTCAAGGCTAGACTACTGCAATGTGCTTTACGTGGGGCTTCCCTTGTTTCTGGTTTGGAGGCTGAAGCTAGTGCAGAATGCAGCGGCCCATCTCGTAACGGGTACAGGGCGGCGTGAGCACATAACACCGGTGCTCCGTGCTCTGCACTGGCTGCCTATAGCGTACTGAGCTAGATTCAAGGTGTTAGTATTGATTTACAAAGCCCTGCACGGCCTGGGCCCCTGATATCTTGGGGACCACCTCACCCTCTGCACCTCAGAGCGATCCCTTTGGTCCACCGGGGGTGCCTTTCTGGAGGTCCCCCGTGTAAGATGGGGGGGCCACAATGGAGAGGGCATTTTTGGTGGCTGGGCTGCGGTTGTGGAACTCCCTCCCGGAGGAGGCTTGCCTGGCCCCGGACCTGTTGGCCTTTTGATGCATCTGTAAGACTTGACTGTTCGCCCAGGCCTTCAGAGGGGAGGGGGGGTGGGTTAATTTTTGAGGGGGGTGTTTTAAATTTGTTTTAATTATTATATTAAATAATATTAATTATCTCTCAGATTGTAAGCCCTAGGGGCAGGGACCGTGTCTATTTTATTACTTTGTAATGTGCCAGGTACACTGCTGGCGCTATATAAATGTTTGTTAATAATAATAATAATAATAATATATTGTAGATTTTTTTTTTTAATGTTTAAAAATTGTTTTTATATTATGTTGGAAGCCACCCTGAGATGCCATAGACATGGGGGGCAGCATATAAATATAAATAAATAAATAAAATAAATAAATCTTCTGAGCAACCTGGGCAGATACACTTACCCCCCTGCTGTTCCATTGTTCCATTGTTCTGGAGGTATAGTCTTGTTGACTATGATCTTTATCTCAAAAGCTGCAGCAACTTTTCCTATCAGAAGCCAATGAAAGGAATCAAGAAAGTTCATGTAGCTGAGGAGATGTGATACTGTAGTCTGTAGTTGACAGTAAAGATTCAAGCACCTTTGTAACTAAATGCCCAGATAGCTGCAATCTAAAAACAGTTTTTGGGAGATCAGTTTATCAAATAAAGTAACCTCTCCCATCTGCTCAGGAGACTAAGGAATTAGTTCACTCTCTGCTATCCAGACATGTCAGAAGTTTCCATTTCATATCAGTTTTATGGCTCTGTCTTAATCTGCAGGCCTATGATATGTTGGAAGAAAAACAATCTAGCTCTTCCATTGTCAGTGATTTGGGTGGAAAAGCTGATGTGACGTCTATTGCCCTTTCGATTTTTATGGCCTGCCAAAGCAAATTGTTTGTGGCAGGTTTTCCAACAGAAATGAATAGTTTAGTTCATAAAATTTAAAACCAGCTTGAGTTTTTTGATCTTTTTATGGACTGTAGGAAGCATTCATCATTTCAGTCTGCGTGCATGCAATAAGCAGGGGAAGCAGAAATATGGACCTTGAGAAGTCAAAGAAACAAATGGACACTGATGCTGTAGAAACTGTAAACTGGAATTTCAAATTCTTTGGTTGGGTTTGCATGCAACTTAGGCAGTGACTTTAAACTTAGCCACACTGCCAGCTGTAGTTGGCACTAGACTTGACAGTTCCTAATTTAATCAAATTATTATCAAAGTAATTGCCCTTTGGATAAATTAGTTTTACCATTTTTGAACAACATATTGTTGCATGGGTGTATGGTTCTGCTCTTTCCAGTTTCACACATGAAGCCTCAGCAAAGTATAAGGTACCCAGAGTGATTCAGATTGTTGCTGAGATGCTACAAACCAATGGGATTTCCAGTGGTGAAATTCCTTGAAGATAGGCTACTGCTACTACTACTTATCATTTCTATAGCACTACTAGGCATACACAGTGCTTCACAGTCACAGCTTTTTGGAGACAGGTCCCTGCGCAGTGGATTTACAATCTAGGGTATACAATGGTGAGGGGAACACAGGGAAAGACACCACACACACACACACACACACACACACACACACACACACATTCCCATTTTACAGATAGGGAACTGAGACTGAGAGTTTGTGACTTACCCAAGGCCACCCAGTGAGTTTATGGCAAGGGTGAGATTTGAAATTTATCTTCCCCGTTCACCACAGGCTCTTAGAAAGACCAGCAACACAAGACTATATAGATCTTAGACAGTGGTTTGTTCTTTGGCATCGTTCATGAAACTCTCATGCACTTCCTCCCCCCTTTTGCTAATGTGTGAAAACTGAAGGAGGAAATTGCTACCTCCATTCTGAATTTTCGGTGATGTACAGAAGCAAGCAGTGAGGCTGGGATTTAAGAAAAGTGCTTTGTGTGATGTACTGTCCCTTTAAAAAGTTTTGTAGCTCTGCATTTATTCCAGCCAGAGCTCTACTTCCTGTTCCTGTGGTTTTGCCAGAACAATAAAATAGCAATGGCTGTGTTAGAAAAAGCAGGACTGGCCAGGTGAGAGACTATTTGGCATGCATTGGGCAGCAGTGCAGTGCGCAGCATGATGTATGTCACATGACTGCACTGATTTGATCTGGTGAGGGTAGGAGCACCAGCACAGGGCCAGGTGGGCGGGTGCCGGGCTGCCAGGAAGCCCTTGCAAACTTTCTCTATGTGGGGGAGAGAGGAGTGAGGCTGGTCTGTCTGTTGCTCCTGCATGGGGTGGAACAAGTCCGAGGAAGATACCAAACCAAGCACCTGCTAGCAGAACCAGCAGGACTGGGTCCTCCCTCTCTGGTGGGACTGCAGCCAAGTATCCACATGGAGGAAAGGAGAAAGGAATCAGTCCGCCTTCTAGGACCAGGGTGTTGGGGATGGCAATAACACCTCTCACCTTGGGGTATAGCTCATGCAGCATCAAAGCAATCGAGCTCAACGGCTCCTAGCTGGATTGGACACCGGGGGGATTGGCAAACAGTTAAAATCCATACAGACTGGAAAAGCAGAAGGGGGCAGGGTCCCATGCACAATGTAGTGAGTCAGAGTCCGACACCAGAATTCAGCCAGGAGGAAGACCCAGCACTCAGAGCCTAGGCACAGTGACTTGCAGCGGGCAATCACTTGGCCCTTCAGGTGAGTAAGGTGGTGTGATTTGCTCAAATTACCGATTCTTAATAATATCAGATTCTTAATTATATCTGAATAACAGAGTTAAACTGTTTTCTTTAGTCACTGAAATTGTAAGTAATCTTTTGTCAACCAGCTGTGCAGAAATCCAAAGTAGTAGCTTTGCATTTGACAAGCTGTTATTCAGTGTGAGAACTGCTGCTTATGTTGGGTTTTAAAGTGATAATACAGTCTGCATCTCCACCTGCTAAATGAGAAACTCATTGGTTAGGGAAGACAGGACCAGGAGGGCAAGTTTGAAGGATGTTTATAGTACTGATGCACACAGATCCTATGCAGTCTTAGAAAATCCTTACTGCAAGGAAGCTTTATATTATGTAAGCCTTTCTCATATGTAACCTAGGGCAACACAGAGAAATGATATCACATGTTATATCTCCCACGAAGTAGGAAAGGACTAACTGTGGAGCCTTTCATATTGGGATGAATGACGAGTCAGCCAAAGTCTGAGAAGCAGATGTGTAGCAGGAAGCAGTCCTGTGGGGATGCTGCCCCTTTAAGGAGATGGCTGAGGGGGTCTTCTGGAGGGATGAGCATGCCCAAGGGGGTGGCAGAGCCAACCCCATAGCTGGGGATCAGCCTGTGAGGGAAACAGGCTCAGAAACCCTGGGACAGAGTGGGAGGGTTAGGGCCTTTAAGGCTGTGAAGAGGAAGCCTGGCCACACCAACTCTGCCTGTATATTTATTCTCCTGCAAACAGCTCGGTGCAGCTTCCAAACACAAAACATATATTAAAACACATATAAATCCATTTTAAACTCAATAAAAGTACAACAACAATTTTTAAAACAGGGCCCGGGAACTCTTTAACCAAATAAATAGGGTCGGGGAGATAAAACCCATTTAACCCCCCTCTCCCCAAAGGCCTGAGCAAACAGCCAGGTTTTGCATCTTCGCTGGAATGTTAAAAGGCTTGGGGCCTCCCTTTGGGAGGGAGTTCCAAAGGCGCAGCCCGGCCACCGAGAATGCCCTTTCCGTTGTGGCCCCCTGCTTTACATGGGGGACCTCCAAGAAGGCACCCCCCAGCAGACCGAAGGAGCCACTCTGGGGCACGGAGGGCGAGGCGGTCCCTGAGGTATGAGTGGCCGAGACCGTGAAGGGCCTTGTAAATTAATACCAACACCTTGAATCTGGCTCGGCACGCTATTGGCAACTCCTGCAGAGCCCGGAGCACAGGTATTATGTGCTCCCGATGATCCATCCCTGAAAGGAGGCGGGTCGCTGCATTCTGCACTAACTGCAGCCTCTGAACCAGGCACAAGGGAAGCCCCACGTAGAGCGCGTTGCAGTAGTCCAGCCTCGAGGTGACGAAGGCAAATAATGAGGGAGGCCTGGGCCGGAGACGAACGGACGCAGCCTCCATACCAGATCCAACTGGCAAAAGGCAGCCTTTGTGACTGCCTCCACCGGCCACTCCAGGTGGAGACCTGAGTCCAACGCCACCCCCAGACTCCGGACCTGCTGAGCTATAGGCGGGCGCACCCCCCCAATCAGGGGGGCCGCTACCTCCCTCGCTCTCCCAACCAACATTACCTCCATCTTATCGGGGTTGAGCTTCAGTCTGCTCTGCCACATCCATTCAGCCACGGCCTCCAGACACTGGGATATCACCAAGACATCAGGGTCTGGCTCTGTTGAAAAAGAAAGATACAGCTGAGTATCATCAGCATATTGGTGACATCGCACCCCGAACCCTCTCACAACCTCCTCCAGGGGCTGCATATACACATTAAATAATAATGGAGACAGAATAGAACCCTGCGGAATGCCACATGATAAGGCACGGGGGCAAGATGTCTCCTCCCCCAGCACCACCCACTGGCTTCTCCCCAAGAGGAATGAACGGAACCATTCAAGAACAGTCCCATCCAGACCCCCAGGTCACGCAGCCATCTCAACAGCAGCCCATGGTCCACGGTGTCAAAAGCAGCCAAGAGATCTAGCAGGATGAGAAATGTTGAACATCCTGCATCCATCTCCCAGCAAAGATCATCAACCAAGGCCACCAACATCGTCTCGGTGCCATAGCCGGGACAGAACCCAGATTGAAACGGGTCCAGGAAACTGATGCTATCTAGATGTGCCTGGAGCTGGATTGCCACTGCCCGCTCAATAACCTTCCCTAAAAAGGGAAGGTTAAAGACAGGTCGGTAACTCGCGAGCGCATCCACGAATAAAGATGGTTTTTTCAGCAGGGGGCGCACCACAGCCTCCTTAAGACTGGGTGACAACCTCCCCTGTTGCAAAGACGCATTCATTACCCTCGCCAGCACCATCCCCAATGTCTCCCTGGAAGCTTTTACTAACCAGGACGGGCATGGATCAAGTTCACAACAGGTGGCCCTCACAGAGCCCAGGACATCCACATCCGGCGTCACTTCCTGAAACTCCCCCCACAAAGATGGACTGGACGGGGCCTCCATCACCTCGCGCTCTCCACCTACTGCCCCTAATCTGGCGTCAAAGTCACTCTGAATCCGAGCGAGCTTGTCTGCGAAGTAGATGACAAACTCCTCACAGCGGGCCTGGGACAAATCCCCATCCAAGCGGAGTGAGGCTGGACTAACCAGCCCCCGCACCACTCGGAAAAGCTCCGCCAGGCATGACTTCGCAGACGCTATGAGGACAGCAAGGAACTCCTTCCTCGCTGCCCTCACAACCTCCACATAGGACCCCAAATGGGCCCTATGGAGAAGTCGGTCGGAGTCAGAGCGAGTTCGTCGCCAACATTGCTCTAGCCTCCTGCCTACTCGCTTCATACACCGTAGCCCCTCGATAAACCAAGGGGCCCTGCGGTGACGAGACCGAGGCAGAGAGCATCTCGGAGCCACCCTGTTGATGGCTTCCTCCAGCAAGGTGTTCCAATGCTGGACCAGTTCATCGACCGAGTGACCGTCCAGGTCCAAGCTTAACTCCCTCAGGACTTCTTGGAACCGCTGGGGTTCCATCAGTCTCCGAGGGCGTACCATCCTAACTGGTCCTTTCCCCTTCTGGAGGGGGTGCTCAGAGAGACTGGCCTGAAGGAGATAATGGTCTGTCTATGACAAGGGCACTGCTTGCTGTAACCTCCCCCACAACCGGACTCCCCGCCTCAAGACCAGAACTGAAGATCAGGTCGAGGGTATGCCCCCTCACATGGGTCGGGCAGATAATTGCCTGGGACAAATCCATGGTTGCCATGGCGGCCATGAATTCTCGCTATGCTCCCGCAAGGCCGGCATCGGTGTGGACGTTGAAGTCCCCCAGAACCAAGGTCCTAGAGGAGCCCAACACCACCTCCGAGGCCAGCTCTGCTAGAGCGGTCAGGGACACCGCCAGACAGGAAGGGGTCCAGTATACCAGCAGCACCCCTAGCTTGCCCCCAGCCAAATCGAACACCATGTGAAGGGCCTCGAAACCCATAATCTCCTGAATTGGATACCTCCTAACAGGCCAGTCCTCCCTAAAAATAATTACTACACCACCTCCCTGGCCACCCATACGGGGCTGATGCTGCACAGCATACCCGGCCGGAATGAGATCAGCCAAAGTTGGACCGGCCAACTTGTCCAGCCAGGTCTCTGTAATACATACGAGGTCCACGGCCCCGTCTGAGATTATATCCTGGACAATTGGGGCTTTGTTGACCAAGGACCTCGCATTTAGCAACAGCAGCCCCCCACAAGTGGACCTTGGACCAGAATCCTCCCCCACCCCCAGTGGGGGGATGGCAACCTGCACCCCCCTCAGGCACCTTGGTCCCCTAGGGTTGTGGGCCACCCAACCCCTTGGACCTTACCGTCCACGTTCCAGAACCACCCCTGTAGCCACCCCCTCCCCCATCCACCACACCTCACCCCCCAAAACCTGGCTGTTTGCCCTGTGGCCTTCTCCCCCCACCTCCCCCAAAACCTCCCTTCCACCCCCCCAGCCATCCTGCTGCCACCAGGGGATGGTAGGGACCATATCCTCCCGCCCATCCCCTCTGTCACCGGATATGGGCTCCTCCCCCCTCCCCACCAATACTCCCCCAAGTGCTTCCCCTGCTGCCACCAGGGTCCATCACTTGGACACCCCCACCCCCTCCCTCTAACCACCCCTCCTACACCCCCACTCCACCTCCCTAGCCCTGACCAAAGGACCCCCACTAAAAACAAAAAAAATAAAATCTCCTCTGTTGCTCCTGTGGCCCGGAAGTGCCCCAAAGTGCCACGGCCCTTTGGCCGTGGACCTTTGGCTCGTGACCTGTGGAAGGAGCTGTTGGCTGCTGGGCTTTATAGCCCCAGCTACTTCCTGGTGGGGGGAGGGGACAAGCCGGCTCACACAACTGGCTTCTGTGTTCCCCCCCACCCCCCAGCACTCACAAGAGTCTTTTCCCCCCGCAGGTCCCGTGGAACAGAGCAAAGCAGCAGCGGCAGCCACAATCCCCCCTCCTCGCTGGCAACAGATGGCAACATCCCAGCAGAGGCAGCAGGTAGGTGAAACAATCCTTACAGGATAGACAATAAGGATAGACAATTCGGGTGGGACACAGAGGAGAATACCACATACCGGATGTACCGGTATCTGATCTCCCTGGTACTGGATTTACCTGCCCCAGCACACCAGATTTTTAACATTGGCCATGGTACCAAATTTTTTACATTGCAGCTATTGACTTCAATGGCCGCAATGTAAAAAATCCAGTACCGCAGCCAGTTAAAAATCCGGTATGTCAGTACAGATAAATATTGGATTTATCGGATTAAGCCGATACACCCAAATATTGGCAATATCAGATCTCGGGAGAACTGGAATTCCCACCCTTAATAGACAAGGCAGTGAGGAGAGAGTGTCTGCTAGGGAGCTGGAGGAGCAACATCTCCCTGAAGTAGCCATCCTGCTCTATACTGAAGGTTGGAGAACCAGCGGGACCCAGACGAGTGGGAGAGGCTTTGCCCAGAAAGGATCCTCTTGCCTGAGGAAGGCTTGGCCAGAGCATGGGGGCTTAGAGGCCTGGCTGGATGGACTTTGGGGGTTGATGATCTGTGCTGCTCCTGAGCCTGGAGAGATTGACTGGGGCCTGCAGGGTGGAGGCGATTGAGTCGGCAGCCCCAGGTACATTGGACACAGAGTCTAATAAAAGACTGTGGACTAATACCCTCTGGACTGTGTGTTGTGTCCTAGAAGAGGGTACCCCCCTGTATCAGGGGAGTTTTCCACCAAGGCTCAGGCTGAAATGGTGTAGCAGGGGATGAGATCATTCCCCGCCCCCGGGTGTTCCTGAGAGACCCTTGCCCCCTCTACAAGATGTTTTCTATAGAAATTAAGAAAAAAATGATCTGATTCATTTGTAATAGCACAGCATAATACATCACCAACTACTGTGATGCTGTAGATCTCATAAACTGAATGGTACTGTAGGATTTCAGTAGGTGGAAATTAACAACAGGGAATGGATCAACCCATAATGACCTGCTGGATACTTCTCCCAAGTGACTGAGATTGGCCAATTTCAGAGAAAGGATGCTGGGCTAGATGGACCATTGGTCTGACTCAGTAGGGCATTTATGTTCTAATGATGTTGGCTTAGAAGGTGGCCATCTCTTAAGTCTTTATTAATGGAGTGAGGTGTCATTGTATTGGTGAATGTGCTAGCTAAGAGACAAAAGTGAGATTCTGAGCAATGGAACTTAGGTTCAAAGTTGGATCAGATTCCAAAGCGGCACTGAGCTGAGTGAACCCTTGGGGATCTGATTAGGACACACTCGAGGCAAGGCCAGCAGCAGCATGGGGTGAGGGTGGGTGCCGGGAATGGGAAGAACTGGAGTCCAGCCATGAGGACCATATATGCCTGTGTCTGAGGCACTGGTGGATGGGCTGGCAGTGGCACTGAGAGCATACATTTGCACAAATTTTCGTAAATGAATGTAAATTAGCATATGTACATTTTATGCACATTTTGTCCTCTCTTCTGGTGAAGCCTCAGTGGCCACCCTACCTCTATCTGCCCAAGTCTATTCAGGTGTTTTCAGATGGATTCAGGGCTGGCCACCCCAGACCTGCTCTGGGGGTGCACCCCTGCATCTTCCCGCTTGCAACCCATCCGGGTTGGGTTTAAATGGATCCGGCAGGCCTGATGCTTTATACTGCTGTCTGCAACCCTAGGGTATTGCCCAGGCAACCCCTGGCCGAGAGTGGAGCTGCAGGAGCTGTCCACCAAGCAGACCGACAGCATCTCCACCTTGGGCTGGGTTCAGGTGGCCCACTCAGCAGCCAGTGCTCCTGGATGTTCTGGAGCACCGCAAATGGGGCTGGAGTTGAGCAGGGACAGCCTGCTCTGCTTCTGCTCTGCCCGTGCAACTTTAGATGGATGGGCCACCCAGGGGTGGGGCAGAGCATAAATGGGTTGCTGTCCTTATAAAAGTGTCCTTTCTATCAGCTGGCTTGTACAATTAGTAGGCATTTTCACTTATGCACACACACCCATTTAAAATCCAAAATGTATACTGGTCATATACTATGCAAATAGTGCCTGTTATTTGATCCATGAATAGTGTAGTATCAGTGGCAGCTGGTGAGTTCTAAGATGCGTGGGGTCAAGCCAATGGTAGGCAGCGCCAACCAGAATTTTGAAACTAATATGGAATTTTACAGCCTCAGTTCCCCATCTGCGTAGAAAAAGAGAAAAAAGGGAAAGTGTGTATATGTCTCTCTCTCTCTATCCCCTCACCTGTGTCCTTCTTAGATTATAAGCACACTGGATCAGGACCCATCTACAATATGCACCAGAGGGTAGTGTCCGCAATCCAGCTATGAGCTGGAACTGCAGGAAACCACGCTGGCAGAGGGCACTGTGGCTCCAGTGGCCGAAGTACCAGATCCAGCTCCCCTGCCTGACAGAAGTGGGAGGTGGAGCATGCATGCACAGCAGCAGGAAGGTGGACAGGCGGGGATCACCTGGAGTCCCTGGAGCCATTGAACACCTGCCTAGCCAGCCCCTGAACCCCAGAGCAGCCCCACCCCCCACAGCATGAGAGCTCTGGCTAGGTCCACGTGTGGTGTGGCTCTGATCAGCACCATGGCATACAGTGAGGTGGGGGAGGGGCAGGGCTTCACCAAGGACTGGCCAGGGCTCTCACTCCCTGGGTGTAGGGCTGAAGCGACAAGCCGCTACAGTAGCTTTTTCTGCTGAAAAAAACTCTTCTGCAATGAGTGGCATGGTGTGATAGGGACGTTTATTCTTCTAGTTTCATTCAGCTGCTTCCGCTGTTCTGCTACTTTCATTCCGTTACTTCCACTGGCTCTGAAAAATAGCGAACAATGTTTATTCCAACAGTTCCGATCTTCTGCAATTTCTGTCGGCACTGCGAATTAGTGGAACTGTGTTCATTCTGACAGTTTCTAAAATTGTTCCAACAGTTTCCGAATTAGTGGAATGTCAGTGGAATTAGCGGAATGCCGGCGGAAAAGCTGCAGAAAGTTGTGAGCATTTCCAAAATGGTGGAATGAAATAGCAGGGCGGAAAAAGGAGTTGTCGCTTCAGAACTACATGGGTGTGTACTATGGGGTTTGGGGGCTGACCAGCCAGGTGTGCAGTGGCTCCAGGGACTCCAGGCAATCGCCGCCTGTACTCCTATGGCTGCGCCTGCCATACTCCTGCTCTGAGCAGGAGTAAGTGTGCACACACATGGCCAAGCTGGTTGCTGGGGGGGCAATGAACAGTCCCATGGTGGGATACCCTGGTGGGGTACCCACTACCACAGTGGGGATTACCCAGTGGGCTGAAACCCACTCTGGGGGCTGTACACCCTGCTGCAATGCTGGTGGAGGGGATGTGGCCTCTGATTTTTCAGAGAGTGTGTGGGCATCAAGCTGTCAGAACATTTTTTCCACCTGTGCTCCCACACACGTCCCTCCAGACGCTTGCGGGTCTTTGGCCCTACACCAGCGCAAGGCCTCTTGTGCTGGCGTAGGACTTTACCTGGATTGCAGTCAGTGTTTTCAATGGCAGGAGTACCATGGCAGAGAAAATAGAAGTACCATAACAGCTAGCCCAGATTACAGAAATTTCATAGTACCTTACTTAAGGTGCATTTCAAGAAAACATTATATTACCTGAAATACACAGGCAGTATAGGCCACAACTAAAATGCATGAAAAATGTAAGAAATCCCAACAGGATTATATGGAATCCTAAAATGCACACCATAAATGTTGCAATTTGTTCCTGGGAACAGATTCCCCAGCTCTGATATCCTTACAACAAACTGAAAGTATCCTTCCAACAAGCTGAAAGCTCCCAGACCTGTGAAAAAGAGGAGGGGGGGGGGAATATATAGAAAAATCTTTACAATCCAAGATTCCAAGGGGGGGGAGGGAGGGATTCAAAGTGGCTAATGCAGCTATTTTCTAGGGGTGGGACTTGGGGCAAAAAAACAGTTACCGGTTTAACCAGTTACTGGTTAACAAAAATTTGTTTTCCCAGATTAAAACTGGTATACCGGTACCAGGTTTTTTCCATTGATTTCAATGGGGAATTGTCCCCATTGAAATCAATGGGAAAAAAAACCCCAATACCTCCCCCATCCCCCTCCTAGGCAGTGCGGGTGGAAGGGGGGACACCCCCCCCCCACCCTGCCCAGCCTGGATTTTTTAAAATTCAATTTTAACCCAAAATCCGGCTACTAGTGCGGGCTCTGAGCCGCCACCGAGCCGGTGACGGCAACCCAAAGCCCGCACCAGCAGGTACTAGGGGATCCCTGGTGTGGGGGGTGGTTTAACACCCCACACCCAAGGGATCACCCTAACCCCCACCCAGGATTGCCTTACTTGCTCTGCGGTCGGCAGCAGCAGCAGTACGGTGCGGGTCCAGCTCTCAGTGCTAGTGGCTGGCTTAAGCACTTCACTAAGCCTTTCAGAGAACTTCCAGGTTTCCTTGGAAGGCCTAGTGAAGTGCTGAAGCCAGCCACTAGCGCTGAAGCTGGACCGGCGCCATGCTTCCGCCGCCGCCGCCACCACCCGGAGAGCAAGTAAGGTGATCCCTGGGTGGGGGGGGGTAGGGCGATTCCTGGGGTGGGGGGTGTTAAATCACCCCCCACCCCAGGGATCACCTACTACCTGCTGGTGCACAGCACACACACCTCAGCGGACTCCAAGGAGGTGGAGGGGGAAGAGGAGACAGTCACCATGACCCTCACAGGCTGCCAACCCGGAGACCAGGCAGATAGCAGCCCCAGCAACCACCCAGCCTCTGACGAAATAGACACCGAGGGAGCAGGTAAGGGCAGGGCAGGGCACATGCATGGACCCCAATGGGAAGGGGGGCAAGGCAGTGGAAGGGGATGGCAGCCATCCCTCCCCCACATCCCCAAAGGCAGGGATAGGGCACGAGCAGAGGGATCAGCACAGGAGGCAGGTGGTGCCCATGCTGGGGGGGAGGAGTGCGCAGAGCACGGAGATGGGAGGGGGGGCTGGGAAATGGCAACCCACATGATGAACTGATCCCTATATCGCTCCACAGAGCCACATCGAGCACAAGAAGGCTGTGGCCGGGGGTCGCCGGTTCCGCCGGCCCAGAGGATGCGTTAGCACCGAGCGCTGGCATGCAGGTGCAGGAAGGACCTCGCGCAGGAGCTGGTGGCAACCAGCATACACCAGATGAAGGAGGTGCTGGTGGCTGTCAACCGGCTGAAGGAGGAGACAATGAGGGCACTGCAACACATGGAGGGGAGGGACCGGGTGCTGGTGGCAGAGATGAGGAAGGACTGGCGGCTGCTGAGGCGGGACATGAACCAACAACTGGTGGCACTTCAGGCCCACTCGGACCGGCAAGACCGCCGGGCCGTGGAGCATGGACGGAAGCTGGACTGCTCGCTCGAGCAGGGCACATCCCTCCTCCTGCAGGCAGGGGCCCTGAGTGCCTTCATCATGACAGCAGCCCCACCTGGTGCCATGCCAGTTTCCAGACACGTGCCCCCTCCACCCCCACCGACTGCATCACAGGTCCTGCCCGCTCCACCATCCCAACAGCATCAGGGACCGCGGATCCAGGGACCCATTCCCCCACATCTGAGATGCCAGCAGCTGGTCTGCCAGGCCCAGATACGGCAGCAGGCGGTGCAGGGGGGGGGGGGCAGGGTCCCCTCAGGGGTGTTGGACTGGGGGAGGGGCCGGCCAAGGGGCACCAGGGGAAGGGGCAGGGGCAGGGCAGCATAGGGGATGGGGAAGGGAGGGGGCACCCAGCACCACTGAGGCAGGTTTCAGGGGGGATGGGTACGAGGGCACACGGATGTAATGGGGTAGTGGGCGGGAATGGGGGATCACAATAAAATGTAAGTGGCACACCTACATCTGTCTGATTGCTTTATTTCATACAAGGACAGGGCTACAGCAGCAGCGGTGTGCCTGCGGTCGCGGTGCTGATCCAGTTGGGAGGGTCCAGGCAACAAGGGCCTCAAGGATGGGCCAGGCGCTCAACGCGATGAGCCAGCGTTGCCCTGATGTGCTTGGCATAGTGGTACTCATGGGGGTTGGGCACATCAGCGTACAGTGGTACTGGGCCAGGCAGGCGGCGGGAGGGTGAGTTATCCAGAGCGGCCATGTCAGACTCACATATGTTGTGGAGGACACAGCAGGCTCCAATGACAAGGAGGAGGTCTCCACCGTATACTCCAGCCGGCTGGCTAGACAACGCCAATGCTGCTTGAGGGCTCCGAAGGACCTCTCGACCACGGTGTGAGCTGTGCTGAGATGGGTGTTGAACCGCTGCTGAGCTGGGGTGACGGGCACTGGGAATGCCTTCATCAGCCATCGCTTCAGGGGATATGCCGGGTCGCCAATGATGCATGGGGGCATCATCATCACCTCTATCTGGGTCATTCGCATGTCTGTGAAGTCCCCCTGTACATGCGGGCAAGCAGCGGGGAGATGGTGAGGATGCGTGTGTCGTGGCTGCGGCCCGAGTGCCCAATTAATATGTCCATGAAGTGCCCCCGATGGTCCACCAGGCCCCGGAGCTGTAGCGAGTGGTACCCGTGCCGGTTTATGTACTCGGCTGCATCATTGTCTGGGGGCCGCAGGATCGCTATATGGGTGCCATCGATCGCCCCCATGCAATTGGGGAAGCCCAGGTCCCGGAAACCCACCATAATGGTGTCCTGATCAACCAGCTGGATAACGCGCTCCATGAGCACCCCCTCCACTGCTTCACAGAAGTCCCGTACCAGGGATGCCACAGTAGTAAGTCCAACCCCAAAGTGCTGGGCAACAGACCGGCAGGAGTCCAGGGTGGCCAAGGTCCACACAGCGATGGCAACCTACTGTGGCACGGGGATGGGGTCCCTCATGTCGGTCCTCAGGGGCTTGAGCCACTCCCACAGCTGCTCCACCAGGCGCATGAGGGTATGCCTGTCCATTTGGAAATGTCTGACCCAGGTGACATCTGCCCACCATGCCAGCACCCTCTACCACGACTGATGATCCCTTGGCACAGCCCACGTGTACCTCTGGATGGGCATGGCAAGCTGCAGTGCTAGGTACCTGGCAGCCCTCTCCCATGTGCTCCTGGACAGAAGACCCCTGATGCCAGCTGGTAGGTTGTTGGCCCATAGCAGCGGCCTGCTGTAGGCCAGTCCGAGCCGACATGCCATCCCCAGGCCTAGGAGTCATTGGGCCCTGCTAACTGCGTGATGGGTGCATGCCCCCACCCTGGCCATGTACCACTGCTCCGCATGCATCCCATCCAGCTCCTCTGTGATGAGCCTCAGCAGCGCCACGTGCTCGCGGAACCACTCCGCAACCGCCTGTAGCAGGGCTATGCATGCTCCCAGCTGGATGCGATCCATCCCTGCGGGTGTGACCACTCCATTTGTTGGGGTCATGGTTGTGGAAACGTGTGCTCGCTTCCACCCCTAAACACGCACCTGTACCACATATGTGCACGCTTCCCCTCCCCCATGGGCCTATGGGTGAGCACCGGTGGCTGCACACCCCTGTCCGTTGGGATATCGGCCCGGGAGCACCATCTCCTGCATGGAATGTCAGCCGGTGGTGGTGGTGAGGGGTGTGTGTGTGCCCTGGGGCCCAACTGAGTTCTCTCCGGTGCTGGCTTTGGTCCCTCATACAGGATACCCTGTGTGGCCCCCTGACCACGGCTTCTGCCTGTGCATTCATGGGCTGTCATTTATATCTCCTCTTGCAGGTGTGTATGTGTGGGCCTGTCTGGCCTTGCATGCCAGCAGCTGTGCGATGCCCACTCCCTTCGCATCTCTTCACAGCAGCCCCATTGTTCCTGTCTTGCCATTATCCATCAGTCTTGGTAGCCCCTGTCTGCCTGTCCGACCCCCCAGCCATGCATCTCATGCTGCCCCCACAGCCGATGCGGCTCAGACCCTCCGATAGCTGTACCATGGCAACTACATCTCAGCCCGAGGTCCCGCTCAGAGGCTCCGGGGCCTCTGTCCGTGCCTGGACCGCCCGGGAGAGCATGGCCCGTTGCGACCTGTGGCGTTCACCCATCGTTCAGCGCTGCCTGCGCTCCTTTCCCACCTGGCCGCATGCCTATCAGTGCCTGAGCTTTGGTATGCTGCGTTTTGGCTATGTCGCGACCGCTGGCGACTGACGCGTGCACTGTGAGGAGCTGGGGCTCGCCCCGTTCCCTGAGGGGCAGGTACCGGACATGATCGGGGGCCTTGCGGCGTGAAGTACTGCTGAGATGGCCTCTGCTCTATGTGTGTGTTCCTTCCCGGGATATGTGACCTGCCTATATGAGGGTGGCCCTGCCCTGGCTGTGTCCAACTTCATCAGTGTGCAGGGTGCCCGTGGGTATTCATGCTCCTGCAGGGCTGCCTACTACCATCTTCTGGATCTGTCCCACCTGCCCTGCCCCCCTGTGGATGATTATGGCTCCCCCCCCAGGCCAGAGCTGGTGGCCCTGTCGGAGGTGTGCAGCCACTCTGATGTGCAAATCGGGATGGGCTCTATGGATCCCTTCGAGGCCTTCTACCTGATCTGCTTCCACATGGGCGGCCGAGGTTTCTTCCGGGGACTGTGACAATGGCCCTGCTATGTGCACCTGCTGTAGTTACCACCCCTTCCACCCGATGAGAGCCCCTGCAGCTGGGTGTAGGGCATGCCGGGCCCGTCTGACATCTGTCTGCCTCCTCAGCGCTTTCCTCCCACCTGTGGCCTGGGTCCTCACGCCAATGCTTGCTTCCTCCTTGGGATGGCTGGACCCCCTGAGACCCACCTCTGCCCGCCTGCCTGTCGCCCTGTCACCTGGGACCTGCGGCTGCCACCCCAGAACCCTCTGTGTGGCCTCCTGTGAACATGTCACTGACATCCCTCTGTGTCCGTGAGCTGCCTCTCCCACCCCTGCGCCCCGCTCTCCTGCAGCTGGCATGGGGCCCATGTTCTGCGGGGCTGGGGTTGCTCCCCCGCCTTGGTGGCCCTTGACCATGGCCCAGCCTTCAACTGGTCCCCCGGCTGCCTTGGAGAGTGTGTGGGGGGCCCCCATGCCCTTCCTCCCCCGTGTGGGCGGGGGGGGGCTTTCCATGCGTTCGTCGGGTGCCTCCCCTCGCGCACTGGGTGTGCTTCTCCATCGGACCCTGGCTCTGTGGTGGGCCATTGTGTGGGTTCCCCCTCCTGAACTGGGCCTCGTGCCCCCCTTGCTGCTTCCCCTTATCCCGCGCCTTGGCTCTGTGTGCTCCTGCACTGTATGTCTCTGCGCCTGGCTGGTGCCGCTTGTGTCCTCAATAAATGCCTGTTGTGCTTCACTGTGCCTTGTGCTGCCTCCTGTCTCCTTGGGCTGCTGGGTCCCTCTTCCCCTTGCCCGCTGGACTCCTGCCCCCCCTGGTGGGCTGGCTGTGCCGGCCCCTCTCCGCTCCCCTCCTCCCATGTGTCCGACTGGATGGGGGGGGGTTCCCTATCCCCCCTCTGGTGTGTGCCTCCCTCTGCCCCCGTGCTCCACTCCCCTTTGTTGTGTGGATGTACTGCTTCGTTTTTGTGTGTGCGCTTCTCGTTTTGAAGTGGGCATGCCTTCCGTGCGGCCGCTGTTTGTGAGCGCTGCTCATGCTGCAGCTCCCTCCACCCCTCCCTTTGTGTTTACCTTCCCTGGGCGGGGCCCTCCACCATATTTGGCTTTGTTTGCCCTCAGGTGACCATGTTTACGTCCGCGTGACCTCGGTGCCTTGGAGGGCTCCCACTGCGGTTCTCGCCACTGCATCACGTTGGATGGGTTCTCCCGCACCTTTGTTCTCTCTGGTTGCCCCCAGGCGGTGGTGAAACCCCTATCATGTCTGTGGGGGACACGCATCTCACCATGGCCCATGGTGAAGCCATTCACACCGGGGTGGGATTCACTGCGGTGAATTTAACCGCGTAACATCTGAAATCACCCAAGGTGGCGAGGGTGGCTGGAAAAGATGCCCTAAACCACCCTAAACCCATTCTTATTGCCTGGATTCCTTCATAGGAACCCAGCCTGTGATCCCTGGAACCTTTTTCAGCCCCTCCCCAATCCCCCCGAGATTATTGCATCCCCAGGGCGCTGCTTGGAGCATGCTCACTGGGGGAAGGGTCCACGGGTGACTCTTCTTAGAGGTCCCTCTCCTCC
Organism: Sphenodon punctatus; assembly: GCA_003113815.1. Taxonomy (NCBI): domain Eukaryota; kingdom Metazoa; phylum Chordata; class Lepidosauria; order Sphenodontia; family Sphenodontidae; genus Sphenodon; species Sphenodon punctatus. The sequence continues at coordinate 206,282 of QEPC01001291.1, forward strand.
CTGCCTCTGGCCTGCTCAGGGGAGTGGGAGGGAGGGAGGATGAGGAGGCATCATTATTTTCGTCCCCTTCCCTTGCCTCCTCGTGCAAGTCCTGTAAGCCGTGTGTGGAGGCTCTATCCAGCCCGGCCCCACCAGCAGGAAGGAGGGGGGAGCTAGGAGAGGAGGTGTGAGGAGGTGTCTCCACTTCCCCACACAAGTTGACTCTTCTACTGGCCATGGACCAATGCCAAACAGCGGATTGGCACTGATGCACAGCCAGGAGCTCACTGGGAAAGACTAGTTAGAAGAGCCTCCCTGCCACATGACACACAGAATCTGTGCAGGGAGGTTGGGATGAGGCAGCACCTACCGGGCAGTGGTAACAGGGCAGACACGTTTGGGGGGGGTGCTGCCCCAATGCCCAGAGGAAGCCTTTGTCATGGTATGACCATTACCTCCTTAAAGCATGCATCCTGGCATATGTCAGCCCCCAAAGGGGTGCAGGACCTATTAGTTCGGTCTGCCCTCAGAGACTTATGGACCTGGATAGGTTCCGGAATGCTCTGGGGGAGTTTACCCTGGACATTGACACCCGCTCTGTCGATAATATCGTAGCCTTCTGGAATACCTTGTTGGTTGAGACCACTGACAGAGTGGCTCCCAGGCATCTGCTGCCCTCCCGAGTCTCCCTCAGGTCTCCTTGGTTTACTGAGGGCCTGCGATGTTTGAAACGGGAGAGCAGGCGGCTGGAGAGCCGGTGGCACCGGACCCATGACAAGTATGATCGATCGCAGCATAAGAACAGTTTAAAGGCCTATGCTGTGGTGGTGCAGGCAGCAAAGAAGCAGTTCTTTTCTGCCCTTATTGCATCTGCAAAGTCATGTCCAGCAGAGATTTTCTGGGTGGTGAAAGGCTTGGTCAGTCATGCCTGCCTCCACCTGGACCTGGAGCAATCCAGTGACCGCTGTGACTGGTTTATAGAGTACTTTGTAGATAAGATCAACCATGATTTCGGTTCTGCAGTTATTTCAGAGGATCATCTTGGGGTTATGGATGCCCCGTCCTGTCCTGTTTTGTGGAATCAGTTTCAGATGGTGTCGCCTGACAATGTGGAGTCCTTGTTGGGATCTGTTCGTGCCACCACTGGCGAACAAGATCCCTGCCTGTCCTGGTTGGTGAAAGCCAGTCAGGAGACATTATGGCCATTGCTGGCTGGGTGGTTAGTGTCTCCCTTAGGGAGGGCAGGGTGTCTGACTGCCTGAAGGAGGCTGTGGTTAGACCCCTGCTCAAGAAACCATCTCTTGACGCTGATGCTCCTGCCACTGATGCTCCTGCCGCACCGGTTTCCTTGACCCCTTTCAGTCTGGTTTTTGGCCTGGGTATGGTACGGAGACTGCATTGGTGGCCTTGGTTGACAATCTCCATCTGGCATTGAACCAGGGTTGTCAGACCTTATGGTACTGTTAGTCCTTTCGGCTGCATTCAACAGTCAATCATGAAGTGTTGGTGACTCAGCTGCAGGATCATGACGGCACAGTCTTGGACTGGTTTTGTTCATTCCTGGCTGGGAGAACACACCAGGTGATCTTGGGGGAGTGTACATCTTCTTCCTGGGACCTCACAAGTGGAGTCCCACAGGGTGACATTCTGTCCCCCCTCTTGTTTAACATCTATATGCAGCCATTAGGGGAAATCAAGAGAAGGTTTCAGGGCATGCAGTGTCATCAGTATGCTGATGGCACTCCTCTCTACCTTTCTTTTTCCATCAACCCAGGTCATGCAGTCTCCATATTTTCCCAGTGCCTGGCAGCTGTGGGGGCTTGGATGAGGTTGACCATCTGCAATTGAATCCTGACAAGATGGAGGTGATGTTGGTGGGCGAGGGCTTGGGGGACCTAGGGGTGGTTGAATCTCCTCTTGTTGGAGGGGTTCACCCTCCCATGATCTCTCAAGTGTGGAGTCTGGGTGTGTGCCTCGATTCATGGCTCAGCTGGAATCTCAGGTTGTAGCTGTAGAGGGGAGTGCATTTCGGCAGTTACATATTGTCAGGAAGCTTAGGACATATCTCTAAGACTCAGACCTCGCCACTGTCATCCATGAATTCATCACCTTGATGCTGGATTACTGCAACGCGCTCTACATGGGGCTTCCTGATAAGCTGGTCTGGAGGTTACAGCTGGTGCAGAATGCCGCAGCCCGTCTCCTGACGGGGGTGGGCCATAGGGAGCACATGACAGCTGTGCTCCTGTGCTCCGGGTTCTGCACTGGCTGCCTATAAAGCACCGGGCCAGGTTCAAGGTGCTTGTTTTAACCTTTAAAGCCCTTCAAAGCCTGGGCCATGCTTATCTGAATGACCGCCTCACTCCCCATGTGCCCGTGTGACCCTTGAGATTGTCCGTGGGAGCCTTTCCTGAGGTTTCCTGGGCAAGGTGGGTGGCCACCGATGTTAGATCTTTTACTGTGGCCACCCCTGTGCTGTGGAATTCGCTCCCAGAGGAGGCTCTGTTGGCCCCCACTCTCCTGTTATTTTGGTGTTTATGTAAGACCTGGCTGTTCCATCAGGCCTTTGGCGAGGGGTAGGGGTAGGGTAGGGGCTGGGTTTCTTTTCCCTACATTGTGAATTTTTAATTGTGTTAAATTGTTTTATTGGGTTTTTTTTATATTGTTCACTGCCCCGGGCTGCCCTGTGGCAGGAGGGACGGGATAAACATTTTATATAAATAAATAAATAAGATCTGCCCCTGTTTGGTACTGCATATTTGATGAGTATACTCATTTTGCAGAGTACTCTTTTCAGCTCTAAATAGAACACTTTGCATCAGTCTGACAAAGTTCCCTTGAAGTCAATGAAAGGGTGGATGTCAGTCTAAGTGTATGACAGCGTTACTCTCTCTTTGCTGTGGCACAGTCTATATAATCTCTTTTCCTATTCAAAGGAAGGAGGCTTTTTACCATTATTTTTTAGAGGAAGTCAATATCCCAAATGCAGAGCACCTTTGAAAATGCCATGAGGTGAGTGTGACCAACTGAATTCAGAGAATGGAGACAAGAGCATAAGAATACAAGAAGTGCCATCCTGGGTCAGACCAGTACATCTAGCCCAGCATCCTTTTCCCAATAGTAGCTAACATCAGTTGCTTTGGAGAAGTGCACCATGGGTCATAATGCAGTGAACCATTTACTAGGGGTGGGACTCCGGGGCAATTACCAGATACCGGATTTACCGGTTTCCAGTTCTCAAAGAACCGGATTCCCGGATTAAATCCGGTATCTGGTACCAGTTTTATTTCATTGATTTCAATGGGGCACTGTGTCCCCATTGAAATCAATGAAATACAATTAATTCCTCCCCCCTCCCCCTCCCAGGCTGCGTGGGTGGAAGGGGGGACACCCCCCACCCACCCTGCCCAG
>QEPC01001291.1:210145-257440 GCA_003113815.1 Sphenodon punctatus
GGGCTCTTTTTTTTAACAAAAATCCAGGCTGGGCAGGGTGGGTGGGGGGTGTCCCCCCTTCCACCCGCGCAGCCTGGACTCGGGGAGGTTTGGTTTTTTTAAACTTTTTTGTTGGGACTTACATTGCAGCCATTCATTTAAATGGCTGCAATGTAAAAAAAACCGGTACCCGGAATCCGGTAACCGGACCGGATTTACCGGGTTGAATCCGATAATGCCGGTACGCCCAGTACCGGCATTATCGGATTCCAGATTTACCGGTATTCCCACCCCTACCATTTACTGCTGTTTGCTTGCAGCGCCTGTAAACATGAAGAGGTCCATATGCCAGAAGTGGGCAATGCTTCCAATCTCAAGAGCCATATACCAAAATTGTCATATGGCTGAGATCATATGCATGTGCCCTATGAAGCATCTCCCAAGATGAGCCTCTCCTGCTTCATGATTGAATGGCCGAGTCATTGCTCTGTGATTTGGCTGCTGAGACTCTGAGGAGCAGCTGTTCTTCAGCTGCTCATATTCAGGTGCAGTGAGCTAAGATACAGGACCAGTAAATCAGCATGGGGCTTGAGAATGACCCTGCCCAAAAGCTGTACTTCAACTGCCTGAGAGCCACACATGGCTCCCAAGCCACACTTTGCCCTCCCCTGCCACATCCAGATACATTGGGAAGTGTGACTAAATAGGGATTTGGTTATCATAAATGGGGTGAATAACACAGGAAGAGAAGAAGGTACACACCTCTTAAAAGCTGTACTAAAACAACACGTCATCACCACCCCGTGTCTCCTATTGTCTTTGAATAACTACAAAGAACAGAAATCATTACAATGGCAGCCTTCCCCATTATTAAATTGTGTCCATTCGATACAGGACTGCCTAAAGCAATAGATATATATGTGATGGATCTAAGCATGTGCCCTTTGGAGCCCACAGAGCCTTTGTATTGCAGCCTGCAGGTTCAACAGACAGTCTTTCCCTCAATTAGAATTTAATCACTTTGGAGAATAGCTGAAAATTTCAATCATTATTTTTTTTCCTGGCACCATCAATCTTGTCTCTTGAAGTAATTTAATTCCTCCACCCTCCCTCTCTCAAAGAATACTAAATCTTCCAAGTAGCAAAGAGGAGAAAGTGGGGAGGAAGAAACACCTTTCTAATTGGAAATTTAAATACAATAGTAATTGTTTCCTGGGAGCACACTATAACATGGTTCCCCTCTGGGGGCTTGAACAAGATCAACTCCCCCACCCTCAAAGGACAGCCGACAAGGGTTCATAGCTTCATGCATGCTTTTTATTTACAAGTGTCCTGTATTTCCCGGACCCATACAAGTATGTACAATATTTAATAGGGATGGGACTCTGCACAAAATTTTCATTTCAGTCAATTTTGGTTTCGGTTTTCATGAATTTCAGTTCTTTTTCGGTTTTGGTACTATCGGATCTTTTGCATTGATTTTTGTACTGGATTTTTAACATTGCAGTTTTTCAATGGGGGACAAACCTCAGTGTTAAAAGTCCTGTACAAAAACAAATGCAAAAGATCCGATAATACCGAAACCGAAAAAGAACTGAAATTTCGGATTAATCCGAAATGGTCATTTCCGAGTACTTTCGGTTTCATCCATCCCTAGTATTTACATACACAGTCCCTTCTTAGTGCTAGGGTGACCCCCTGGCTGTGGGGTGACTTTAGGAAGAGCTCCCCCAGCCTCTATCCCTCACTCTGGCAGCCCACTCCAGAAGCCATTCCACCTTGCTTACTGCCTCTCAAGAGTTCTCCTTAGAATGCTCCCCCTGCCCCCGAGCTCTTACATAGCCAAGCTCCTGGGATGGCCCAGCAACACCCAAATACAGCTGATTCCAATCAGCTGACTAGCAAGCCTCTCAAGGGTTGCACCTCTGAGGAGGGCAGGCACCATCCTCCTTTAGTGCTTACCAAGGTGCAGATCTGGTAACAACAGGAAGGAACACCTTCACCACCTCTGCTGGCACCACTTAAAGGGCCAGGAGGCCACCCAAAGCCACCCTGTTATACTCACCCATATAAACTGCAGCCGAACAGCTAGGAACAACATCACTCCTAGGGATGTGTGAACAGAAGGCGTTTTGGATGTTTGGCCGTTCGGTCATTCGGTTTGAAAACCGAGTTCGGGTTTGGTTGTTCGGTTCGGCGGAGTTCGGTTTGGCCGAACATTGCCAAACATTCGAAATAGTGCTATCGGTACTGATATCGATACCATATTCGAAGATTTTTTTCCGGTATTGGTATCATTTGGCCCTGAGACCACCCCTGGTCTCCACCCCTGGTACCAGGACGTCTGTTCCTCAGATGCCTCCCCCTTCCAGTCATGTTTTTCCTGCCTGAATGGGCCTTCCAGTCACGTTTTTCCCACCTCTGAACTCACTCGAACATGACCAAACTGTTTGGTCATTTTCTAGTTTGGTTCGGACATTCAGTTCAGTCATCTGAACAGACAGAGTTAGGTCCAAACTCCGAACATCCGAACCACGTTCGCACATCCCTAATCACTCCAAACTAAGATACTTAAATCCTAGCTTATCTTGTTTCAATCCATATTCTTTTTTTCTGCCTCAGTGTCTTAAATCCACAAATCTTCAACTGCTTGGTAACAATCCATTGGCTTTTTAAGAAGCACTATGAAAGGAAAAGAAATTAAAGAGCATGATCTTTGGGAGACTTGCAAAGACAGCTAGAATTTATCCAGATAGTTCAAACTCTAAAGCTTTGCTTAAGAAGAAAATGTAAATATGTCATGACATCTGAAAGGCTGGGTGTGGGAGAGCTAGTTATGAGATGTATAACTGAACAGGACAAGGAGCAATATTTGGCCCTTTTTATACAGGCCGTGGCATGCGTGGGGGGCAGGGGAGTTGGTGTGCATGGCAGTCTGTGTGCGCTGGGTGGGAGGGAGGTTCTTACAAGCACACACCGACCTCTCCCCACCGCCACCTATCACCCACACATAGAGGCACCTCCATTTTGTCTGGTGCCTCTGTGCGTGAGTGATGGGTGTGCATGCATGTGTATGGGAGTGCACATGCACGCACACACACACACACACACACACACATCACCCATCTAGCCACAGCATGGTTCTGACAAGACCCACCTATACATGAACACCCAGATTTCTGGGTGTTCATGTGTGGGTGCTGCCCATGTAAAAAGGGCCAATATTATGGAGCTATGGAGCTTATCTGCACCTGCTACATGGTAAGGATTTTTTCCTGGTAACCTCCTTTTGAGACAGTGGGGATATAATTATCCCCATTTTATGGACTGAGAACAAAGACATTAAGCAGTTTTCCTAAGGTTTCATAAGGAATCTACATTGTACACCACACCCAGGAATGAGAACATCAGGTATTCAACAGCATTGCCTTAACCACACTATTCTTCCTCTCCTGAAACACTAAATGTCTCAAATGAGTGATTTAATTTCTTAGGCAAGGCTTTTTCTCCACACAGTACATGAGTAGAATAGTTGTAACAATATCAGGCCACTTTTAGGCATGTGCAGTGCACATGCAGTGAGAAATTCCACCTTGTGTAAAAATTCCACGGGCGGGGTTTAGATGCAACATATCACCCGTTAAAGCTGGTCACGCATTCTTTTAAAACCATGAACTAAATACCTCCACATCGAGGTAAACAGCTATTGATAAGAGGCTGTGCAGATTTCACACCGTGTGCGCCACACACATCTGAAAGTGGCTTCAGTTTCTGGTGTAATTTAATATGTTCCACCTTAAATGTGGTCACAGTTCTACCAATAAACATCATTCAGTGGGTAAAAACAGAGGCCCACTGTGGTCTGCGACCCGCCACTCTAGACTGTTTACGCTCTGACAGATGTTAGCCCAGGACTGCCCTGAGGCAGGTAGGTGGTTAGCTTGGACTGTGTCCTTGGAAAATCTCCAAGGATGAAGCTCGGGCTAAGGGATGCCCATGTGGGCCAATGAGCATGGAATAGCACATGTGTTCAGCCACGTCATACCTGCTTTGGGGTAGGGACTGCCATGGCTGTCTGTCATAGTGGGGGTGGGGCACTGGGAACAGAGTAGAGGTGGGGCTGCCTGCCCACATTTTGTTTAGATCCCTGCCCTACCCATGCTGTGTGGGCTGCGAGACAGCCCTCCGGCCATTGTCATGTTTTTGTTCATATCAGTGCCCTGAGCTGTGTTGACTGTGGTTTCCCACCCCGGGCTGAGGAGCCACCGCACTGCCCCACATGTCTGTTTACCCATAGAATTGTAGGGTTGGAAGGTATCTCATCAGGGTCATCTTGCCCAACTTCCTGCTCCAAGACAGAATATCCTTTTTCCAGCCAGGTTGCTACCAGTATAGTTTGTTTTGGTAAACTTACATGACAAACTATAACAAATTATGGCTGCATCCACAAGAGGTTTTGCAGTAATGGACATAAAAAATGTTTTAGGATTATATAGGTAAATTAGAACCAAAAAACCATGGGTGTAAAAATAGTGGGCAGGCGGGTGGACATACACCAAACTGGTGTGTAGGGAGAAGTCTGTTTCTTAATTTTAGCCCTTTGTAGCCCCCAAAGGCTCCGTGGCAACTGAGTTTCCTGGAAGGCGGATACGTGGATGGAGAAGTCAAAATATAGGGAGGGGTTGGTGTGAAATTTAAAGGAACTTCCCCCTTCTTCTTAGATTACTGTTACTCTACTATAGACAAACCCTAGGATTTACTTACTGTGTTCACTAGAAAGCCATTGATAAGGAAAAACACCTATTACCATAGAACTGTGAGCCTGATTCTGATCCCTTTACTCCCACTTGAGCATGCCCTGCTACAAGTACAGTCGTATTGGGTAACATTTTCCAAAGGACCTAAGTGACGTATGGTGTTTTTATACATGACGGTACCATGGATGGCCATACTTTAATCTATGTGGCCACCCAAGGTGCTGTAACATCTGATCCCGCCCACTAGACATTACTCCGGGTTGGATCAGGGCTCTCCCTGGACTGTGACAGGATTTAGTCCATGCTGTGACTTGTGCTTCCTGCCAAGTCACAGCTTGAGCTAAGCCCTGCCGCAGCCCGGGGAAGCCATACCTGGACCCAGGGCAAAGTGGTCCATCATGTGTGATAGCCTTCTCTACCTCACTCTGGTCTGGGGCCGGAGTTTTTCTGGGCAGGCATGGCGACTTCACAGGCTGCCGCACCCGTCCGTCAGGGACGATGGAGGGACGTGCTCAGTAGCACAGGGGGTGGGGCTGTGGAACCCACATCTGCATGTCAGCTCACCCTCTCCCCACCCCCTCCCTAGCCCGGACCACCAGCATGTCTGTTTGGCAGCCAGGCCAGATCCTGCCCAGGGTGAGGGTGCTCACCACTGGTAGGATCAAAGCATGGTGGTGCATGGCGCCGTCATGTATAAAAACACCCCCTGATGTCTAAGTCCCTTGCCTTTGGTTATATTTAGGACAGCAATGAGATTTCACAAAAATGGGAATTCCTGTCGAAATCCAGGTTCTCAATATTGTCTCGGTCGAACTGAGAACTTCTCGATACTTGCCAGTGTCTCAATTGATATTTCATTTCTCAATTTACCAGTAATTTGCTTACCGATTTGCCATCCATTTCAAATCCCAAGAAGTGATACTGAAGCAATACCGCATTTCTTGCAATCTATTTTCTTTTGTATTTCCTTGTCACTCCTTGGCTAGTATGCAGATTCCTTTAGAAATCTGCAATCCATTTTCAGATTGGTCAAAGCAAAGGGAACAACATAGAACAACAATTGTGACTGGAGGCACTGGAGTGGAGGTTAAGGGGCACTGAGGGAGGTTAAGGGTTGGGTTATTTGCACAGTGATTGGCTCAGAAATGTGGAAACAACAAACTTGGAAATAAAGTGATATCCTCAGCAATGCAGTAAGTGGTAAATAAATGGAACATGGTACACAATACACAGCAAATGGTAAGCAGAAAGTCGGTAACGCAGGATGGTATCTTGTGGTATTGTGAGAATCAAGAAATTACATCGATATCAGGAAATCAATCCTGGTTACTGATATGGCAAAACTACTTATGAGTAAAAAGAAATCTGCCCTAATAACATTAGGTTTTCAGAGTGGTGCCATGCTATACAACCACAACCATAACAGCAGCAGTAGCAAGACAGATCAGCTCAAGTACAAAAATCCATGAATAAAAGGTAGCATGGGTGACGTAAGTGTGGTTGTTCAAGAAGTAGCCACAAAGAGTGGAGTAGAAATCAGTGGCGTTGGCAGAGTACATGAAGAGAGGGTTGAAATTTGGGTTGGTTTTTGTAAGAATATTTTCAAAATACACCAAGCCCTTCCATTTCAAAGGTTTTGAAATAAGTTTATTTTTATTAGAGATGAAATGGAGTACCCACCAAAATGAGCAAACCCATCAAATCCAAGCAATAATCCAACCTGAAGCAAATGAGCCACATAATGAACACTATCAATCCAATCTTAAATTGATTACCCATTTTTGTATTTTTAGTTCATTTTCAGGGGTGTAGCTAGGTTGGAATGGGCCCAGGTGCAAGAAATGGACTTGGGCCTCTTCCATCACCAGCCTCCCCCTTTTCTACCCCTCCCTGTCTTCCTCCTCCCAGCATCCTTATTGCAGAAAACTGTCAACTTACATGGTAAAGACTAGGGGTGGGACCAAACAGAAAAAAATGGGTATTGGTTTTACCGGTTACTGGTTTCAAGAAAATTGGTTTTATTGGTAAAACTGGTTTACCAGTACTGTTTTTTCCCCATTGATTTCAATGGGGAAGTGGGGATTTCAGTGGGGAGGGAAAGTGGTTTTGGTGGGGTTTTTTAACATTGTGGCCATTGATTTCAATGGCCGCAATGTAAAAAAAAATCCGGTGCCGGAAACGGCACCAGTACGAGGAATTCTCGGATCTATCCGATATCCCTGATACTGCCAAATACCGGCAGTAACAGATATCAGGAGATCCGAACTTCCCACCCCTAGTAAAGACTCCTGATATCACAGCACCTCTCCTTCCCTCCGATTGCTGCCCCTGAGCCCTAGAGATAGTGGCTATGGGTGAAAACAGACATGAAGCTAACTCCACTTTAACACCATTTTAACAATTCTTATGCCTGTTGCAGGGCTGTGTTGGTGCCCTATGCAGTCCTGCAACATACATCAGAAATGTTAAAGCAGAATTAGCGACATGTCTCTGTTCACCCTATGCTTCCTGCCTTGTGTCACTGCTGGTGTTTGCTCTGTCCTATGCCACCCACTGAGTGGGTCCTGTGTGCGCCGTATGCTGCAGGCACTTCCCTTCTGCTCAGGTCAATCTCTGACTGGCCACACCACAACAGGAGAGGATTTGTGCCACCCGCCCTCAGCTTGGGCCCTGGGAAAAATGTCCCCCCTTTACCTATGATAGCTATGTCCCTGATTTTGTTTGGTACAGTCATGTTCAGTCATTTTACCATTCATTTTTCACCACTCATTTTCATGATTTCTGGTGAAAATGCATGGAAAACCAGAAATTGAAATAAATTAAATTAACAAACTAAACAGATCAAACCAAACAAACTGGAACTGTGATAAATTGTTTGTAAATAGAAACCTCTGAAAACATAATTGAAGGGGTTGGTCTGGTGCATTTTGTTTGTATGAAACAAAAACTATACAGGTGCTGCTAAACTTCAAGTTGTAAACAACTGGAAATTCCAAAAATATTTGGATGGATTTAAAAAAAATAATAAATCTAAATGAAGGTAATTAAAACTGAAATTGTGTTGTAGCAAAGCATGATACGATGAAAGTCTGAAAGAGATATAAATAAATGACAAGAACAGATTCTTTCTAGTGTCAACCCGACTATGACAGAATATCATTTTATATGGTACTGGAAGCTTTGTCTCAAATCTACAAGGAATCAACAAACAGTTTAAAAGGTTCGATCCTGTCCCAGACAAATGTCTGTGTTGCTGTGGATGAGATTAAACCAGCAGCTTCAACAGAAACAGCTAGCAAATATGGACAGTAATTGACGAACTTTTAAGTGGAGCTTTCAGCTGTTCCACACAGCAGTTAGTGAAGCTGAAAAGCATGGCAGGCAAAAAAGCAACTCTGTCTCTCTGACAACTGCAAGCAAGGTCACCAGTGGTCTGTAGTTATAATGTAGTTATATTTACAAATCAATGGCAGAAAGACATAAAATTGATGTAATTTTGCAAAAGGTTTGACACGAGTTCACGCCGGAGAACAAATAAGAAGGGCATCTTTTGTTGAACAACATACTGTAGCAAGAAGGGAGATATATGACTCTTGCAACATAGAGCGAGTTTACCAGCCTATGCCGTGGCTATGCAGGCAGCAAAGAAGGAGTTTTTTTCTGCCCTCATAGCAACTTCTAAATCCCGTCCAGAGGAGCTGTTCTGGATGATGTTGGGACTGGTCAGTCTGGCCTCCATCCACCTAGGAGTGGAGTCATCTAGTGCCTGCTGTGACATGTTTGTGGATTATTTTGCGGATAAAATCACTCTGATTCACCACAGTTTCGATGACACATTTCCTGCAGTGGGGCAATCTGAGGTTATGGAAGCCCTTCCTTGTCCACGTTTGTGGGATCAGTTTCGGTCAGTGACCCATACGGGTGCAGAGGATGTTCTTGGTAGGAATGTGTGAACGCGGTTTGGAAGTTTGGAGTTCGGACCGAACTCAAATAGTTCGGTTGACCGAACTGAACTTTTGAACCGAACTCTAATTCGACTGAAACTGTTCAGTCGAATCTGAACCAGTTCAGAAGGCCAAAACCCCCAGTTTTGAATGTACGAACTTGGTTCGGAAGTTCAGAATTTGACCAAACTCAAATAGTTTGGTTGACTGAACCGAACTTTCGAATCGAACTCAATTTTCAAACCGAACCAAATTTCCAAACTCGATTCTGTTCGCACATCCCTAGTTCTTGGGGCTGTTAGGGCTACCTGTTGTAACTGTACCCTTGCCCATCCTGGATGGTTAAGGCCTTCTGGGAGATGAAGGTGCTGTTGCTAATGGGGGTGGTCAATGACTCCCTTAGGGAGGTCATGGTGCCGGGCTGCCTTAAGGTGGTGGTGGTATGGCCCCTGCTCAAGAAACCATCACTTGACATTGACTCTAGAGGTGTTGCACCAGGGGCCCATGTCATTTTAATTTTTGGTTTCATTATTAAAATGTGTTATTTTTGTTTTCATAAATATCAAATTGTCGTTTTCGGTTTTGCTTTTTTTTTGTTTTCCATTAGTTTCAAAGGGAAACATATTTTTGGCTGTAATGTTCTTGTTTTTCCACTATATTTGGCTGAAACATGGAGTGATTATACCTCCAATGGAAGACATTATGTGTGTCAAATTCAAAAATGATTGGATAAAGGAATCCAATTTTAGAAGCAGTTGAATTATTTTATTTTGCAAAAATCTTCATATACATTCTTAGGTGTAACTTCTTTGCCTCACATTTAATGTAGATTTAGATTAGAAAGATTATACCCATTCTCATATTTACCATCTCTGCCAAGTTTCAGAACAATTGGGTAAAGGTTCCTGGTGGTATAAGCAATTAACTTATAAATGTATGTCTGACTGTAACATCTTTGTAGTACAAACAGTGTACATGAAATTTTGCAGAGCTGTATATCACATGTTAATTATAATATCTTCCAAATATCAAAAAGATGTGATAAAGGGTCCCAATTTTATATGCCTGCAAAGAATATCCATATCCATATCCATATCCATATCCATATTTATTTATACCCCGCACTCTTTCCGAAGACTCGAGGCGGCATTACAACATAAGAAAATACATTTATGGGCAATCCACACAGGGAGCCCAAGTCATTGTCACATTGTCACATAAGCATTTACATAATATACAGTCTCAAAAGCACAACAATATAACACAATACTCAATATACAATCTCAATATCACAAGAAAAAACAACAATTCTCAACCCACCCCCTTATGACTCACCCAATGTCCCATTCTATGATCTCCCCCACCACAACAGGGGAGATCCCACACAACATCACAACCTCCCCTGCTGCCACCAGGGAATGCCTCACCACCTCCACCCCTCTCTCACCAGGGGGAGGTGGTCCCACCAACTCCACATCATATGCAGAGAAGGAGCCGGAACCCTACCGCCCACTCTTCCCCGATCTGGCTGCCTATCGCTGTTGATCCCTGGCTGGGGGGGTGATACTGGGACCCCGTATCTAATTCCACTGGGACCCTCCAGGTGTCATGCTTTGCCACGAGCTCCTGGATCGGCATTGGACACAGCTGCTTGCAGGGAGGAGCCACCTTGCCCAGGAGTTTTAAATCCTCCTGTGCCGACCGGTGGCGCTGGAGGCGCGCGCCTGGGCAGCGTGCCTAAGGGCTGCATGCACAAGGGCATGCCCTTGTGCATGCGGCCTTAGGCGCCGGACTGGCGAGGGCTGCCTATCCGACATTGATCTAGAAGGGGGCCTGTGACTAGTTTTGAGGGTGGGATTGGAGAGACCTTTGTGAGATATTTTTTGCCTTGATATTGGCAAGCAACTTATTTCCCTTGGAATAATGCCTAAGAAAGGCAGGAAGCTGGGGTTAACGATGAGGAAAAAAGCCAGACAACTCCAGCTGCCAGAGTGCCTTGCTCCGGCGGCAGTCCCCACAGGGCCCAAGCAGGATAGGTCCTTGAAACAATCCTTGTGTCCACTTATGAAGGATTTTGCTGAAGGAGGGGCCCTCGTGTTTGCTGGGACGAGTTCCCCTGTACCTCCCAGACAACAAGGTTCTGGGGCTGTGGCGGCTGGGTCCTTCAGCGATGGCTGGAGGTCTATGCTATCTAGGTCAGCCCTTTTGGATACCTCTCTGCTTTTGTGTGCTAGAGCCTTTAAACGTCAGGGAGAGCTCTGCTTCGCCATGGCTGCTAAGTCTAGAGAGTACTCGGGGGTTCCGCAGGGACCCTGGGTATCTCCCCTAGAGCAGAGAAATGGACCTGTCCGGGACTTGGTAGGAGGGATTGAGGCTCGGTCTTTAGCCTTTATTGTTATGTATGGGGGCAATCTATGGCCATCTTGTCACCCAGATGTAGCATTAGAAGCTGAATTGCCCTACCCAGTGGACCAGGGGGGGAGTTGTGGGGGGCTTTGAATATATCTACGCAGGCTAACTTAGGAGAGGGGGGATTGCTAGAGGAGCCTGAGGGTTTGTTACCTTCTCCTGGAGTTATTGGGCTGGGACCCCCTGAGGGAAAAGTGGTTTGTTGTCCTCGAGTGGATGAACTAAATCTATCCACAAGTGGATTCTCAGGGAGGGAGGGAGTTCTGATTGCTCCATTGGGTGACACTCGGGACCCAGGGGTTGTTACCCCAGTGATTTCAACTACCCAGGTGAACCCCTGTTGTTGTTCTCCGCAGGCTGAAGCTAGGAGGTCTCTCATAGTAAGAATTGAGGGGATTGACCTCAAACTCCACCACTTTCAGCAACAGCTGAGTGAGATTTTGGAGTGCTTGAACGATCTGAGAAGGAACAAACCTGCATTGGCCTCGCAGAGAATGGAGCCGATGGCCCACATACCTCTCCTTTTTGGCTTTGGCCCCCCTAGGGTCCCAGTTAAGATGGATGCGGACAAATGGGCTGTTACGCCAATAGCAGAAGCCCTGTCCTTCACGGTTTTCCCACTACGATCTGAAGTATACCCATCCTGGGATTCTAAATTGTCCATTGCATGCCACGTCTCCGCAATCCTGGGCTGCTATTTTTTGGGATCGTACATATCTCATTTTTTTCATTTGCCAGCTAGGGTGAGTCCCCTAAGGATAGTTATTTATTTTTCCTCCTCTGGGATAGTAGATTGGCTTCTGTCTAATGCTTATTTTCTTAGTTTATAGGGGGTTTATGTGGCCAAAGTATACGGTAAATAGGGAATAGGCTCGTAGTTGCCCCACGGCCGGCCTATTATTTCAGCCCCCAGGGTGGGATTTTTTAATTGGACCCAACCAGGTAGGGAGGAGTCTAGTGCAACTCTGGATATTGGCAAGGACTGTGGGGATAAAAATTTAGCTGAATCAGAAGCTTTGTCCACCTCCTTTACCCAAGCCCCAATTTGTGGGTCCCTTATTAGTGTGGAGATGGCAGAAATTAAGCCGGACCACTCTTCCTCTAGGGCCTCTGCCTTGGCTGCCTTGGCTGGTCCCCAGGTGCCCCTTTCTGGGGGTGCAGTCTGCCAGACTTGGACAGGGACTCAAGCAGATATTGTATCTGCAGGTCAGGTGTCTGTAGCTTACTCAGGTCCCAATGAACTCTCACCATTAACCCAGGTTGCAGAGTTATCATGCCCGATAATTCTGAGCCCAGGTTTGAACAACTATGGGGTGGTTAGATCCAAGGTGGGTTTTCCTAGGAGAGGGGCTTCAATTCTGGACGAGTTGTTGGCTGTCGATTACTCTTGCAGATTCACTGTATGTGGACCTACGGGTCATTGTAGCTAACTGAATATAGTAATTTTAGAGTGCTAGGAATGTCCCCTGGGGAAATTTTTAATTTTTAACATGTTTATAGGTTTGTTATAAGTAGGGCCAGAGGTGGAAGTCTCCTATGGTATTAATCTTGGTCTATGTAATTTGTATTTGTTTGTACTGTGTGTGTCTTGTCTAAGCAATGGCCTATGGCTACGCTATAAATAAATTGAATTGAATTGAGAAGGCGCCTATGACAGGGATTCTTTTACGTGTCACTGTGGTATAAGATCGGTTTTTGATGCCAATTGGCCAGCAGAAATGTCAATCAAATATCCTCATTATGTGCTGTGACCATCCCAACATCTCTACCCCACTTTTTACTGCGAAGTCAGAAGCATCTGTTTAGGAACGAGCCAAGAGAGATTCTCTTATGTCCTCTGTCACAGTGCTGCAGGATATGACTGTGATGATAATTGAACAGACTGGATGTGTAAACTATGTCTCCTGATTTCAGCGATGCTATCCCCAAAGTCCCAGTTATGTTCCTTCTATGGCCACCTCAGGACTGCCCTCTACGCCCACCTCAAGGCCACTATCTATTAGTCCTGTAAAGCTAGAAGCATGCAGTAATTTGTCAGTGAATGTTTATGTCAGTCTTTTGGGTTGCTCCGCATCCTTGCTCCTACAGCCTCTCTCCCCCTGCCATGCCAGGTTCCTGCCTCTGACTGGCACTGCATGTAGGGATGGGCGAATGCGGTTCGGAAGTTCGGACCAAATTCAGTCTGTTCGGTTGACCAAACCGAACTTCTGAACCGAACTAGAATTTCAAACCGAACCGAACTGAATTTCCGAACTCCGTTCTGTTCGCCCATCCCTAGTGGCAACACACACCAAAAAACCTGGTTCTGAATGGTCGAACTTGATTCGGAAGTTTGAATTCGACCGAACTTGGTCTGTTCGGTCAACCGAACTGAACTTCCGAACCAAACTCTAATTTCAAACCGAACCGAATTTCCGAACTCAAATTTCAAACTGAACCGAATTTCTGAACTCAAATTTCAAACTGAACCGAACCGAATTTCCGAACTCCGTTCTGTTCACCTATACCTAGGTATGAGGAAGGAAAGATATTGGTGGGAATACCAAATAAATAAACAAACAATACAATCAGGGCTAGGGAGGATTTTTTTTATGTACAAGCACCACAGTTCCGTAAATGCAACCTGACACGCAGAGCTCTCTCACAACAGAGAGAAAACACCTGGCCCTCCCATTATAAAGTGTTACAGCGCCCTCCCCCAGTGCCCCTCTGATTGGTTGTGGGAGGCAGCATGCATTGAGCAATCACAGAGTCCCATGAGACTTCTGGGTCCTGCTTGTGCTGCTCATTGGCCAGGGATACATTCATCAGATACTGCTGAGTTGCTTGGCCCTCCCAACACAGGCACAGTTCAAGAGTTCAACCCTGTTAAGACTCCGAGATGTCTGCTTCCTCCTCCTCTCTCTACATTTTCCCTCCAAAACCCAACTGCCACAGCACTAATAATAACGACAATGATAACGACGTTGTTTTTGTTTCTTATAGTTTTTGTTATTGTTTTTGGTATTCTTTTTGATATCGATATCAGTATCAATATCGTTACTATTATTGGCATTCTCAGCTGTCGTTTTTTGTATTCTCTGTTGTCATTATTCTCGGTTGTCATTTTCGTTATTGCAATAACAAAAACAAAAATGACAATTTTAGTTATCATTATTGTAATAACAAAAACTACATGCACACCCCTATTGTATTCTTCCTTGAATCTTAGAGGAAGGGTGGAATACAAATTTTAATAAAACAAATATATAAATATGTTGGTCAAGGGATAATATCTCTAACCATTGGAGTAAACAGCAAGGAGTGGATCACTCCATTTATGGCTTGCTTGCCACACATGAGGCAACCAAAGCTGGCCACTGTCAGAGCACTGATCCAGAGACACCATTGGTCTGACCTAGTATGAGACACATATATTCGTACATATGCATAACCACACTGCTCTGAGGCAAACAAACTATTCTGTCTCATTATAGCCAATGGGAGTTTTGCCATTGACTTTAACGGGTTCCAGGTTGCAGCCAGAGAGAGTAAACACAGATGCAATGACAACTTCAGTGATAATACTGTTAATAAATAGAATTTAAATTAAAACTTGTGTCCCTTATCTTTTGAGGTGAAAAATGAGCTGCAATGCTCTGCACATTGTGAAATAAAAAGACACTTATTATGAGCTTTATGGTGCTCAGGTCTTCAAAACAGCTTAATGTCTATACTGTCAATGGCATAATGCTTTTTAAAAAGATATGATATGAGAGCAGGACTTGAGCTGATACAGTTTTTCCACCTTCATGGTATCATTAGTTATTAAGCTTTCATAGCAGCTACTTGTAGACTTGATAGAGAGTGGCATCAGGACCAGTCTTATTGGTTTCCCCATGGCATTGTGAAATGACTAATCTTGCACTAGAAACCATTAAACACCCTCAAGTCATTGCCATGCACAAACATTGCTTTCCATTTTATAGATCCTCCCTGTTTGTTGCTTTGCNATGCAATGTCACCAATATGCTGATGATACTCAGTTGTACCTCTCCTTTTCAACTGACCCAGACCCTGCTGTATCGTTGCTATCCCAGTTTCTGGAGGCCGTGGCAGAATGGATGTGGCAGAGCAGACTGAAGCTCAACCCCGATAAGACGGTGGTGATGTTGATGGGGAGAGCGAGGGAGGTGTCGGCCCCCCTGATTGGGGGGGGGTTTGCCCTCCTATAGCTCAGCAGGTTCGGAGTCTGGGGGTGATTTTGGATGCAGATCTTCGCCTTGAGTGACAGGTGGAGTTAATGGTGAAGGCACCTTTCCACCAGTTGTATCTGGTGCGGAGGCTGCGTCTGTACATCTCCGGCCTGGACCTGGCCTTCCTCATCCATGCCTTCATCACTTCGAGGCTGGACTACTGCAATGCGCTCTACATGCAACTGCCCTTGTTCCTGGTGCGGAGGCTGCAGCTAGTGCAGAATGCAGCGGCCCAGTTCCTTTTGGGGATGGGCCGTCGGGAGCACATAACACCTGTGCTCCAGGCTCAGCACTGGTTGCCAATAGCGAGCCGAACCAGGTTCAGGGTTTTGGTATTGACCTTTAAGGCCCTTCATGGTCTGGGCCCCTCGTACCACAGGGACCGCCTCACCCTCCATGCCCCAGAGAGGCTCCTTCGGCCTGCCGGGGGTGCCTTCTTGGAGGTCCCCCATGTTAAGCGGGGGGCCACAATGGAGAGGATATTCTCTGTGGCCAGGCCGCACCTTTGGAACTCCCTCCTGGAGGAAGCTAGTCTGGTCCCAAGCCTTTTAACACTCCGGCGAATTAGTAAAACCTGGCTGTTTGCCCAGGCCTTTGGGGAAGTGGGGGGAGGGGGGTTAGGTTTTTTTTTTATCCCCCTCCACCCTTGTTGATTGTATTATTTATTTTTATGTTCCCTGGTCCTGTTTTAATTGTAGTAATTTTATGAATGTTTTAAAAATATTTTAAAGTTGTATTTATAGATTTATAGATCAGCATCAGGAGCCAGGTGCTCGCTCACTGCTGCGGGGAATCCCTGCACTCTAAGCAGGACAAACACAGTGACTAGTGAGCAAGAAGGGATAACAAAGATCCCTCCCTCAAAGGTCAACTCTGGGTGCTGCCCTCCCTATTTGTTGTCCCTCCTTGTGCACTAGATGATGATCTAGGGGATGAAGGGGGTGGGGGGGAGTCCCTGCTCTTCTGTGAATTCTCTTGTACATTAGGGTGCCAAGAACAAATTCTTCCAATTTGTTGGGATGGCTCTCTCCCTCATTGTAGCTGCTCTGCACCCCCAGTTCTCTCTATGGGGCAATCACAAATGGAAGAGGGAGGATCTGTCCATCCTTCTAACAGAGACAGCACTGAACAACCAACCCTCCCCCAGTTGAAGGGACCCCCCCCAGTGCAGGCTGCCCCCTGCCTGCTACCCCCCTCCCAGGCTGTAGATCCAACCTGCACGGAGCGTCATTTTGTTAGAAAATTCCTCCACCACCTCTTTCTAGGCTTGTTACTCTCCCATTTGTGAGAATGGGTGAACAGAAGGTTGCTACCTTGTACACAAAGTTCTTCGAGATTACTCCTAACATACTTACAAGAACCCACCCTTCCGACTCCGCATGGAATTTTCTTCCTAATGGCTTAGGGTTAGAAGGAACTGTGTTGGGTTTAGTTACCTTATATAGGGTGGGTGGGTGTGAACATCACGTGTTTTTTTTTTAAGCTAGTGAGCTTGGTATATGCCAGTAAAAGACAGGTGCGCAAGTTAGAATGGAAGGAGCCCCTCAAAGAAAAACTTCATTTTCAAGGCAGCTACTTTTGCTGTGATGGAGGGGACGGGGCTGGGGGGACTCTTCCCCCACCCATGTAGCAGCGCTGCGAGGCTACAACTGAGCTGTTTAAAAAGGCAGTGCTGGTGGTGCAAGAAATACTCCTCTGGGATTGGGAGCGGGGCTGCTGGCTCCCGTGTGTGCTGCATATGCCTGGGGCCAGACCTGATCGCTGCCGGCCCCCTCCCAGGTCAGGGCACGGGTGCAAATGTGCCACCTGTTCCTCACATTGGTGGCTACACCCCTGCAGCGGACTCTGAAGCAAGTAGTCAGAGTCACCCTAAGTTTATTCATTCAATGATCTATTATTCAGCATCACGGTGCATCAGGGACTCATGCTCAGTGGTGGAATGCAGCATAAAACTGCTTGTGTACACAAACTGCAGACATGCTGCATCTGCAAATATTGGCAGCAGATAATGTGGAATCTCTGAAATATCAAGAGGAAGTCAGCAGCAAGACGCATTAAGTGCTGAGTTCTCAGAATGGAATGACAGCACAGTAACAGCTGCTGCTGCTTCAGCCCTAGTTATGGCACCGAGACTGCGCTTGTGGCATTGGTCGATGACCTGCGCTGGGGATTAGATCAGGGTTATTCAGCCATGCTGATTCTATTAGATCTGTCGGCTGCTTTTGATACCATTGACCATGGGTATTTTCAGACGTTACGAGATCACAGTGAACCACGGTGAATACCCACCTGTGGTCAATGTGTCTCGAACGTCTGTTTGGCGGCCGCCAGATGTTCGCCACGGTCAATCCCCACATGGGGTCAATTTGAACCACGCTTNGTGGTGATGTTGATGGGGAGAGCGAGGGAGGTGTCGGCCCCCCTGATTGGGGGGGGGTTTGCCCTCCTATAGCTCAGCAGGTTCGGAGTCTGGGGGTGATTTTGGATGCAGATCTTCGCCTTGAGTGACAGGTGGAGTTAATGGTGAAGGCACCTTTCCACCAGTTGTATCTGGTGCGGAGGCTGCGTCTGTACATCTCCGGCCTGGACCTGGCCTTCCTCATCCATGCCTTCATCACTTCGAGGCTGGACTACTGCAATGCGCTCTACATGCAACTGCCCTTGTTCCTGGTGCGGAGGCTGCAGCTAGTGCAGAATGCAGCGGCCCAGTTCCTTTTGGGGATGGGCCGTCGGGAGCACATAACACCTGTGCTCCAGGCTCAGCACTGGTTGCCAATAGCGAGCCGAACCAGGTTCAGGGTTTTGGTATTGACCTTTAAGGCCCTTCATGGTCTGGGCCCCTCGTACCACAGGGACCGCCTCACCCTCCATGCCCCAGAGAGGCTCCTTCGGCCTGCCGGGGGTGCCTTCTTGGAGGTCCCCCATGTTAAGCGGGGGGCCACAATGGAGAGGATATTCTCTGTGGCCAGGCCGCACCTTTGGAACTCCCTCCTGGAGGAAGCTAGTCTGGTCCCAAGCCTTTTAACACTCCGGCGAATTAGTAAAACCTGGCTGTTTGCCCAGGCCTTTGGGGAAGTGGGGGGAGGGGGGTTAGGTTTTTTTTTTATCCCCCTCCACCCTTGTTGATTGTATTATTTATTTTTATGTTCCCTGGTCCTGTTTTAATTGTAGTAATTTTATGAATGTTTTAAAAATATTTTAAAGTTGTATTTATAGATTTATAGATCAGCATCAGGAGCCAGGTGCTCGCTCACTGCTGCGGGGAATCCCTGCACTCTAAGCAGGACAAACACAGTGACTAGTGAGCAAGAAGGGATAACAAAGATCCCTCCCTCAAAGGTCAACTCTGGGTGCTGCCCTCCCTATTTGTTGTCCCTCCTTGTGCACTAGATGATGATCTAGGGGATGAAGGGGGTGGGGGGGAGTCCCTGCTCTTCTGTGAATTCTCTTGTACATTAGGGTGCCAAGAACAAATTCTTCCAATTTGTTGGGATGGCTCTCTCCCTCATTGTAGCTGCTCTGCACCCCCAGTTCTCTCTATGGGGCAATCACAAATGGAAGAGGGAGGATCTGTCCATCCTTCTAACAGAGACAGCACTGAACAACCAACCCTCCCCCAGTTGAAGGGACCCCCCCCAGTGCAGGCTGCCCCCTGCCTGCTACCCCCCTCCCAGGCTGTAGATCCAACCTGCACGGAGCGTCATTTTGTTAGAAAATTCCTCCACCACCTCTTTCTAGGCTTGTTACTCTCCCATTTGTGAGAATGGGTGAACAGAAGGTTGCTACCTTGTACACAAAGTTCTTCGAGATTACTCCTAACATACTTACAAGAACCCACCCTTCCGACTCCGCATGGAATTTTCTTCCTAATGGCTTAGGGTTAGAAGGAACTGTGTTGGGTTTAGTTACCTTATATAGGGTGGGTGGGTGTGAACATCACGTGTTTTTTTTTTAAGCTAGTGAGCTTGGTATATGCCAGTAAAAGACAGGTGCGCAAGTTAGAATGGAAGGAGCCCCTCAAAGAAAAACTTCATTTTCAAGGCAGCTACTTTTGCTGTGATGGAGGGGACGGGGCTGGGGGGACTCTTCCCCCACCCATGTAGCAGCGCTGCGAGGCTACAACTGAGCTGTTTAAAAAGGCAGTGCTGGTGGTGCAAGAAATACTCCTCTGGGATTGGGAGCGGGGCTGCTGGCTCCCGTGTGTGCTGCATATGCCTGGGGCCAGACCTGATCGCTGCCGGCCCCCTCCCAGGTCAGGGCACGGGTGCAAATGTGCCACCTGTTCCTCACATTGGTGGCTACACCCCTGCAGCGGACTCTGAAGCAAGTAGTCAGAGTCACCCTAAGTTTATTCATTCAATGATCTATTATTCAGCATCACGGTGCATCAGGGACTCATGCTCAGTGGTGGAATGCAGCATAAAACTGCTTGTGTACACAAACTGCAGACATGCTGCATCTGCAAATATTGGCAGCAGATAATGTGGAATCTCTGAAATATCAAGAGGAAGTCAGCAGCAAGACGCATTAAGTGCTGAGTTCTCAGAATGGAATGACAGCACAGTAACAGCTGCTGCTGCTTCAGCCCTAGTTATGGCACCGAGACTGCGCTTGTGGCATTGGTCGATGACCTGCGCTGGGGATTAGATCAGGGTTATTCAGCCATGCTGATTCTATTAGATCTGTCGGCTGCTTTTGATACCATTGACCATGGGTATTTTCAGACGTTACGAGATCACAGTGAACCACGGTGAATACCCACCTGTGGTCAATGTGTCTCGAACGTCTGTTTGGCGGCCGCCAGATGTTCGCCATGCTCAATCGCCACATGGGGTCAATTTGAACCATGCTTCCTGGGCTAGCAGGGGGAATGTCCCGGGAAGCGTGGTCAAAGAGATCCCCAGCGGGTACAAAAAAAAAGTAATGACTGGTCGGGCGCCACGGCCTGGGATCCCCGGAGGGATCCCGGGCCATGGTGAATCTGCCGTGACGCGATGGCCGCATTGGCCCTGCCACCCGCCCGTCTCCCTGGAGGGCGGGCGGCGGGAGCGTAGAGGGAGCGGGGCCGTGCGGCTGCACGTTGCGCTGCGTGGCCCCGCCCCCTCCCAGATTCCCCACCGGGATCCCCCCAGCACGTCTGTTACAGCGTGACGGGGTGACCCCGGTGGGGAATGAATGGGGTGATTTTGGTACGGGGCCAACGGGCCCCGTAACGTCTGAAATCACCCCATGAGATGGTGATGCTCGTGCAGGTCCGGGCAAAGGTGGGTGGTTCAGTTCTTGACTGGTTCCGCTCATTTCTGGCCGGAAGAACTCAGTGAGTGGTGCTCAGGGATTTTTAATTTCATACCGAGACCTCTCTTGTTGAATCTCGCAGGGGTCTGTTCTGTCCCCTGTCCCATTCAATGTGTATATGCAGCCGCATAGTGGGTCAGGAGGTTTGGCATGAGGTATCCTCAATATGCTGATAACACCCAGCTTTACCTCTCTTTTTCATTGGACCCAGGACCAGCAGTCTCGGTGCTTACCAAGTGTCTGGCAGCTGTGGGGATTTGGATGAGGGTGAATTGACTAAAACTGAATCCCGAAAAGATGCAGGTGATGCTGGTGGGTAAGGTGGCAGGGGTGACGGCCCCCATCATTGATGGGATCTGTCCTCCGCTGGTTCCCAGGTACAGAGTCTGTGGGTGCTCTTTGACTCGCAGCTCCACTTGGATGCTCAGGTGGAGTCTGTGGCAAGGAGTGCCTTTCTCCAATTACATCTGATGCATCGGCTTTGGCTGTAGGTTTTAGACTCTGACTGGTAGAGATGGGCAAACAGGTCGTGGTTCTGGTTTGGCCATTGGGTTCGGTCCGGTTCGGTTCAGCCATTCGGTTCGGCCATTCGGTTAGTTCGCTGTGTTCAAGTTCAGCCGTTCGGTTTGGTCATGTTCAGTTCAGTTCAGTTCGGCCATTCGGAAAAAGGCTCTCTGTGCAATGATGGCCCCAGACCCATGTGTGATGATGGCCCAAGGAATGATGGCCCCAGACCCATCATGGTGGGTCCTGGGGCTACAGTGGCAGCTTCTAGATATTATCCACAGCCCTCCCTGCCTGTAACTTGGCCCCAGAACCCTGGCGNTAGATATTATCCACAGCCCTCCCTGCCTGTAACTTGGCCCCAGAACCCTGGCGGCGGGTCCTGAGGCTGGAGTGGCTGTTTCTTGATGCTGTGGAAGGTCATCACATCCATACAAGGAATGATGGCCCCAGACCCATGACGGTGGATCCTGGGGCTAGAATGGCAGCTTCTAGGTATTGGCCACAGCCCTCCCTGCCATTAACTTGGCCCCAGAACCCTGGCGGCAGGTCCTGGGGCTAGAGTGACTGTTTCTTGATGGAAGTGAAAATTGGCTCTCTGTGCAATGAACTACGGGCCCCAGACCCATGATGGTGGGTCCTGGGGCTAGAGTAGCAGCTTCTAGATATTGCCCACAGCCCTCCCTGCCAGTAATTTGTCCCTAGCATGCTGACAGTGGGTCCTGGGGCTGGAGTGGCTGTTTCTTGGTGTGGTGGAATGACATCGCCTCTGTGCGAGGAATGAAGGCCCCAGATTCATCATGGTGGGTCCTGGGGCTAGAGTGGCAGCATCTAGATACATATTGACCACAGCTCTCTCTGTCTGTAACTTGGTCCCAGAGCCCCGACGGTGGGTACTGGGACTGGAGTGGCTGTTTCTTGATGTGGTGGAAAGACATCGCCTCCGTGCAAGGAATGATGGCCCCAGACCCATGATGGTGGGTCCTGGAGCTAGAGTGGCAGCTCCTAGGTATTGGACACAGCCCTCCCTGCCAATAACTTGGCCCCAGAACCCTGGCAGTGGGTCCTGGGGCTGGAGTGGCTGTTTCCTGGTGTGGTGGAATGACATTGTCTCGGTGCGAGGAATGATGG
This sequence comes from Sphenodon punctatus, assembly GCA_003113815.1. Classification (NCBI taxonomy): domain Eukaryota; kingdom Metazoa; phylum Chordata; class Lepidosauria; order Sphenodontia; family Sphenodontidae; genus Sphenodon; species Sphenodon punctatus. Next base: position 232,400 of record QEPC01001291.1, read on the forward strand.
CCTCAGACTCATGACGCTGGGTCTGGGACTAGACGCTTCTGGATATTGGCCATAGCTCTCCCTGTCCGTAACTTGGCCCCCAAACCCTGATGGTGGGTCCTGGGGCTGGAGTGGGTCTTTCTTGATGTGGTGGAAAGACATCGCCTTGTGATAGCCCCAGACCCATGAAGGTGGGTCCTGGGGCTAGAGGGGCAGCTTCTGGATATTGGCCACAGCCCTCCCTGCCTGTAACTTGACCCCAGAACCCTGGCGGCATGTCCTGGGGCTGGAGTGGCTGTTTCCTGATGCTTTGAAAAATTGGCTCTATGTGCGAGGAATGATGGCCCCAGACCCATGATAGTGGGTTCTGGGGCTAGAGTGGCAGCTTCTAGATACATATTGGCCACAGCCCTCCCTGCTGGTAACTTGGCCCCAGAATGCTGATGGCGGATCCTCGGGCTGGAGATGCTGTTTCTTGTTGAGTTGGAATGACATCACCTCTGTGTGAGGAATGATGGCCCCAGACCCATGATGGTGGGTCCTGGGGCTAGAGTGGCAGCTTCTAGATACATATTGGTCACAGCCCTCCCTGCCTGTAACTTTTCCCTAGAACCTCGATGGTGGGTCCTGGGCCTGGAGTGGCTGCTTCTTGGTGCGTTAGAATAACATTGCCTCTCTGTGAGGAATGATGGCCCCAGACCCATGACGGTGGCTCCTGGGGCTAGAGTGGTAGCTTCCAAATACATATTGGCCACAGCCCTCCCTGCCAGTAACATAGGCCCCAGAACCCCAAGGATGGGTCCTGGGGCTGGAGTGGCTGTTTCTTTTTTTATATCTATCTATCTCTACTCTAAATCTAACTGCTATTAACTGTTATAAAACCTATTGAACTAAATGGAATATCCTAATAATTAATTTAAAAGGCTTTGTCCTACAAACAAACTATCTCTATCTATCTCTATAACTATGCTAACTACTATGTATATCTATCTAGTAACTGTCTGTCTAATAACTATCTATCTATCTATCTATACAATATTACACAGGGGGAAACACAAAGAACTGAGGGAGGGGTACAAAACTGAAATGAAAATCAATCTAATAATATTCCTACTCTAAATAAATCCCAAACTTAAAATAGGAGAAGGGAATCAGGGATGGAATAAGAGGGAGAGGGAAAAGGATAAAATGGAGGGGGGAGGGAGGAAGGAAGATTGAACACAGGGAACAGAGGAAGGGGTAAAAACAAAAAATAACACCTAAATCTATCTAATATAATCTAAATAAATGATAATATGGAGGTAGATGGGTTGAATGAGTGAAATAGGAGGAGGATTGCATTGGATCAAGGAGAACAAAACTGCTGAGAGAGGGAGCCTTCTGGAACGCCTGCTGTTCAGGAACAGTGAGTAGCTCAGAAGGTGTTGGGAAGGGGGCGGCAATCAGTTTTGTTTCTTGCTGTGCCCGCCTCACCGCAACCCCCATTGTAGTCCATGGCTAATTGCAGACTGCGAAGCCCGTGGTCCTAGGCGAAAAGGGATGGTGATTCGGCAGGCTGGCTGCTACTCCAAGCCTCTCCACCCCTGGTGCCTGGAAGTCTGTTCCTCAGCTGACTCCCCCCCTCCCTGTCACATTTTGCCTTCCAGTCACACATTTTTGCCACTCGAACTCACCCAAATGCGATCCAAACTGACTGAACTGTTCAGTCATTTCGAAATTCGGAATTGAGTTCGGTTCGGTCAGTTCGTGTTTGGATTCGGGTTTGGTCATCCGAACAGGCTGAGTTCGGGCCAAATTCCAAACTTCTGAACCACGTTCGCCCATCCCTACTGACTGGCCACTGTCATCTATGCTTTCATCACCTCTAGGCTAGACTACTGTAATGTGCTTTACATGGGGAAACCATGGTGACGGTTCGGAGACTGCAGCTGGTGCAGAATGCAGCAAACTGTCTTCTGGTGGGATTGGGCTGCTGGGAATATATTACACCAGTTCTTCGATCTCTGCTCTGGCTGCCTATAGTCTTCCCAGCCCGATTCAAGGTGTTTGTGCTTGCCTATAAAGCCCTAAATGGCCTTGGCCTGACCTACCTGTCGTACCACCTCACTCCCTCCCAGTCCCAGATTGGCCCATGCGGTCATCGGGGGGTGCTCTTCTCGAGGTCCCCTGAGTCTGCCAGGGGCCCATGATGGGCAGGTCCTTTTCTGTGACTGCTCCACGCCTGTGGGACTCCCTGATGTTGGAAGCCTGTTTGGCTCCAGATCTCCCCTATTTTCTATGCTGTTGTAAAACGTGGATGTTTCGCCTGGCTTTTGATGGGGAGGATGGGGAGCAGGGGGGTGGGTTAGGGTGGTGGTGGTTAGGGATATTTTAATTCTCCCTGTTTTGAATGTTTTAAGTTGTGTGTTTATTGTTGATTGTAAGCTGCCCAAAGCTGCCTGTGGCAGGATGGGTGGGGTAATAATAATAATAATAATAATAATAAATAAAATACATAAATAAATTGTTTTTCAGATCTTCAGTTCAACGCTCCGGGACAAAAAGGTGGTGATTGGTGAAGTTTCAACAGCAAAGATTCCAAATGGCATTTATTTCGGGCTCACAGTTAAAAGGCATTTCAGCCAGACACTGAAACATATGCAAAAACAAAAAGATATGCCAAGACCTTGAGATAGTGTGGTTACATTACGAAAACTGCCAGTACTGCAGTTTTGTGGCTGCTATTTTCAAAAGTCACTAGAGTGATTTTGGATGCTTAGGTTTTTAGTGCCTGCATTTGGGAAATCAAGCCCCTTCCATTTGTGTCAAGATGGACTCCCAAGCACTGAGACACTCTGAATTATTTGTTGCTTTTGAAAATACTGGCCTGTAGCAATAATTGGTGAAAGTGCAACAGACAGGGACTAGGGCTGATGCGGCAGCAGCTTTTACCGCGCCGCGATTCCGTTCCGCTATTTCGGAATTGCCCGTGCCACACCGCGACATTTCTGCGGATATTCCGCTAATTCCGCCGGAATTCTGCAAATCGCGGAATTGCGGAAAAATCGCGGAAAAATCGCGGAAATCGCGGAAAACCACTATTCCGTGATTTTTTGGCGCTGGCGGAATTGCGGAAATAGCAAAAATGTCATGTTTCCACGATTCCACTAAGTTGCGGAATTAAATAAGTGGAACCGCGGAACCGCGGAATNGAGGAATGATGGCCCCAGACCCATGATGGTGGGTCCTGGGGCTAGAGTGGCAGCTTCTAGATACATATTGGTCACAGCCCTCCCTGCCTGTAACTTTTCCCTAGAACCTCGATGGTGGGTCCTGGGCCTGGAGTGGCTGCTTCTTGGTGCGTTAGAATAACATTGCCTCTCTGTGAGGAATGATGGCCCCAGACCCATGACGGTGGCTCCTGGGGCTAGAGTGGTAGCTTCCAAATACATATTGGCCACAGCCCTCCCTGCCAGTAACATAGGCCCCAGAACCCCAAGGATGGGTCCTGGGGCTGGAGTGGCTGTTTCTTTTTTTATATCTATCTATCTCTACTCTAAATCTAACTGCTATTAACTGTTATAAAACCTATTGAACTAAATGGAATATCCTAATAATTAATTTAAAAGGCTTTGTCCTACAAACAAACTATCTCTATCTATCTCTATAACTATGCTAACTACTATGTATATCTATCTAGTAACTGTCTGTCTAATAACTATCTATCTATCTATCTATACAATATTACACAGGGGGAAACACAAAGAACTGAGGGAGGGGTACAAAACTGAAATGAAAATCAATCTAATAATATTCCTACTCTAAATAAATCCCAAACTTAAAATAGGAGAAGGGAATCAGGGATGGAATAAGAGGGAGAGGGAAAAGGATAAAATGGAGGGGGGAGGGAGGAAGGAAGATTGAACACAGGGAACAGAGGAAGGGGTAAAAACAAAAAATAACACCTAAATCTATCTAATATAATCTAAATAAATGATAATATGGAGGTAGATGGGTTGAATGAGTGAAATAGGAGGAGGATTGCATTGAATCAAGGAGAACAAAACTGCTGAGAGAGGGAGCCTTCTGGAACGCCTGCTGTTCAGGAACAGTGAGTAGCTCAGAAGGTGTTGGGAAGGGGGCGGCAATCAGTTTTGTTTCTTGCTGTGCCCGCCTCACCGCAACCCCCATTGTAGTCCATGGCTAATTGCAGACTGCGAAGCCCGTGGTCCTAGGCGAAAAGGGATGGTGATTCGGCAGGCTGGCTGCTACTCCAAGCCTCTCCACCCCTGGTGCCTGGAAGTCTGTTCCTCAGCTGACTCCCCCCCTCCCTGTCACATTTTGCCTTCCAGTCACACATTTTTGCCACTCGAACTCACCCAAATGCGATCCAAACTGACTGAACTGTTCAGTCATTTCGAAATTCGGAATTGAGTTCGGTTCGGTCAGTTCGTGTTTGGATTCGGGTTTGGTCATCCGAACAGGCTGAGTTCGGGCCAAATTCCAAACTTCTGAACCACGTTCGCCCATCCCTACTGACTGGCCACTGTCATCTATGCTTTCATCACCTCTAGGCTAGACTACTGTAATGTGCTTTACATGGGGAAACCATGGTGACGGTTCGGAGACTGCAGCTGGTGCAGAATGCAGCAAACTGTCTTCTGGTGGGATTGGGCTGCTGGGAATATATTACACCAGTTCTTCGATCTCTGCTCTGGCTGCCTATAGTCTTCCCAGCCCGATTCAAGGTGTTTGTGCTTGCCTATAAAGCCCTAAATGGCCTTGGCCTGACCTACCTGTCGTACCACCTCACTCCCTCCCAGTCCCAGATTGGCCCATGCGGTCATCGGGGGGTGCTCTTCTCGAGGTCCCCTGAGTCTGCCAGGGGCCCATGATGGGCAGGTCCTTTTCTGTGACTGCTCCACGCCTGTGGGACTCCCTGATGTTGGAAGCCTGTTTGGCTCCAGATCTCCCCTATTTTCTATGCTGTTGTAAAACGTGGATGTTTCGCCTGGCTTTTGATGGGGAGGATGGGGAGCAGGGGGGTGGGTTAGGGTGGTGGTGGTTAGGGATATTTTAATTCTCCCTGTTTTGAATGTTTTAAGTTGTGTGTTTATTGTTGATTGTAAGCTGCCCAAAGCTGCCTGTGGCAGGATGGGTGGGGTAATAATAATAATAATAATAATAATAAATAAAATACATAAATAAATTGTTTTTCAGATCTTCAGTTCAACGCTCCGGGACAAAAAGGTGGTGATTGGTGAAGTTTCAACAGCAAAGATTCCAAATGGCATTTATTTCGGGCTCACAGTTAAAAGGCATTTCAGCCAGACACTGAAACATATGCAAAAACAAAAAGATATGCCAAGACCTTGAGATAGTGTGGTTACATTACGAAAACTGCCAGTACTGCAGTTTTGTGGCTGCTATTTTCAAAAGTCACTAGAGTGATTTTGGATGCTTAGGTTTTTAGTGCCTGCATTTGGGAAATCAAGCCCCTTCCATTTGTGTCAAGATGGACTCCCAAGCACTGAGACACTCTGAATTATTTGTTGCTTTTGAAAATACTGGCCTGTAGCAATAATTGGTGAAAGTGCAACAGACAGGGACTAGGGCTGATGCGGCAGCAGCTTTTACCGCGCCGCGATTCCGTTCCGCTATTTCGGAATTGCCCGTGCCACACCGCGACATTTCTGCGGATATTCCGCTAATTCCGCCGGAATTCTGCAAATCGCGGAATTGCGGAAAAATCGCGGAAAAATCGCGGAAATCGCGGAAAACCACTATTCCGTGATTTTTTGGCGCTGGCGGAATTGCGGAAATAGCAAAAATGTCATGTTTCCACGATTCCACTAAGTTGCGGAATTAAATAAGCGGAACCGCGGAACCACGGAATGAAACCGCGGAATGAAAGCCTCTGCCATGCCATTCCACTAATTGCGGAAACACTGTTTCCGCCGGAAATAGCTACTGCTGCGATATTCCGCTACAGCCCTAACAGGGACCTGTATTCACTGCGTTTTACCCATTGCTGCCAGTGGGGAAAACTCTGTGAACAAAGTCCCTGGCAATAGACGACAGGGACATAGAGGGCAATGGGGAGTCATATGAAATAAGACAGTAGAGGATGCAAAAGCAGCAAAGATGCAAACCCTGTGCCCCAAAGCACAAACCTAAACACCGCCCTATTGTTTTGAAATAAAAATGTGGTAAATATAGCAGAAAAGGAGATGCATCTCCTAATGTTCTCATTCTTGTAAGAAAATGATAACCTATGTAAAGAGATATGTAACATAAAGCACTTACATAGCTCCATTGACTGTATTGTTGGGCTTACTCATGTGGTTAAATTTAAGCTTGTGTACCTAATTAATTACTTTTAAGATTTTTTTTTTCCAGAACAAGAGCTTAAATAGGATTTCCTGAACCCCAGATAGGTTATTTAAAGCAGGGCTAGCATCAGATTATTAGAACTGGAGATGTGGAAACCAGGTTGGGTCTCTTAGTCATATCTTAGGGCCTTTTTATACGAATGGGGGTGGGTGGGTGGATGGATGGGTGTTTTGCTGTGGTGGGTGGAGGTGCGCATGTGTCCATTTAACAGTCGAGGCCCCCACACCAAACTTCCCAGAAACCCTCCTGCAGGAGTTGGGGTTGCTCAGGTGCCAAACCGCTATTTCCACCCACATCCCTGGAGGAATAGGGACACACATATTGGTTGCATGCCACCTGAGATGGGGTCAAGGATGTCTGCAACCTGGCTCAGCAGGGAGCGTGTCATCCAGAAGTGGGATGTCCATTTCTCGTCGGTCCACCTGGCCAGTATGGTCTCCCACCAATCATTGCTGCGTGTCCACATCCATCCCACCCTCCATGTTGGTAGGGTCACCTGATGGCCATAGACATTCAGGGGAAACTTGGGGAGGACGAGGTAGACATGCTGTGATGCTGCTGTCCCCACAATCGATAGGCACACGGCCTGCACCCTCCTCACGGATCACACCGTTGCCATTCAGTGCACGTTGGCTGCCCGTTTGTGGTGGAGCCAATGGGTATACCATTGTCAGACTGGGAGCAGCAGGGTGGCCCACTGCTCATACACCTGCTCCAGGAGGTTGAAGCTTGCCACCAGAATGGCAAGGAGGATAGCATGCACCTGTGGGATACCTACCATGGGCATGGTGCTCCCACCACCGTGCCTGCTGCACCCTGTGACCACTCGCTAGGCCCCAACCAGGCAACACACCCTATGAACAGGAACCCTGAGAGAACAACCCCACCCTGTGATTGCACCCCTTCCACACACCCTCTAACCCACCAGAAGCACATCACACTATCAACCCCACCCCATATCCCACAGTATTACATGCCTCGATCACCCTCTGTACACACTTCAGGCTTCTCATGCCACTCGCTTGCCAATGAACCTCATGACCACTACACACTTGCACTGCTTGCTCACCAATCGCACCCCAACCTCTCTCACACAGCTCTCTCTCCCACTCAACACCCCCCCCAATCATTCTCTCCACTCCCTTTATCACTATATTAACTCTCTCCACTCCACAAACACCATAAACTCACCATTCCCTTGAGGGCAAACAGACTCCCATATGTAGATTGGTGCAATGTCACAGGGCCGTTGTGGTTGGTTCAGCAATATGGGTGTGGCCTGGACACCTGTCCTGGGTCTCAGTGATGCCTACCCATTGCACAGCACGGAAGTGGGAAGACTCGCCAACACAGCTGCTGCCTGTAGCCCCAGATAAGGTGTCATGGGACCAACACAGTCCAACCAGGAGCCACCCCCTGCCCTGTGCTTTCTGAGCCCCTCATCTATATATTGGTCATGGGTCTGCATCTGGGGACCCCCTGTCAGCAGGGCATAGGGATGAAACGAGGTTGGGGATTCTCACGAGTAATTTGCAAGAATAAAGATGGGGGCAAGAACTTGATTGTTCTCTCCCCCCTCTTGAGTTCTCACAAATTACTCAAGTGGGGGGTCGCACTCAGGGGGGCTGCATGGGGGCTGAAGGTGAACAGGGGGCAAATACAAGCCTCCTGAGTACATCCAACCACTGCCTGGCCTCCACGTTTGAGGGGGATAGAAGGTTCAGGCAGGGGCAGGAGTGTACGTACCAGCCAGTGGGGGGCCCCAACCCCTCTGTGGTGCTCCGTGCAGAGCTGGGCCCCTTCCCGGGTGTTCAATTCAAAAGAAACCCCCCCCACACACACAGTTGGAACATGTTCAGGGCACTGCTTGGGTCTGCATGCTCTTGTCAAAGATGGCGACCGCCATCTTTGAAAAGGGCACATTGGGCTGAGCATACTCAGAAGAGCTGCTCAGTCCTGCAGCTGCCATCTTTGAAAAGGGCATGCAGAGCCAAGCAGTCCAGTGGGGGAGTGGGGGTCTTTTAAACTAAAGACCCAGGAAGGGGACCAGCGTGGCATGGAGCACCACGGTGGGTGGGGTTGGGACCACCTCGGATGGTAAGTACACCCCTGCCCTACCCTACCTGAATTTTCCCTTCCCCTCCAGGCGGGGATGCCGGGTAAGGGGTGTAGGTACATGGGGGGGATTTTCTTTGTCCCCTGATCACCTCTAGCTTCTGTGTCAGCCCCCCCATCTTCAACCCCCACCCCCTCAAATTCTCACCAGCTCTCGACGAGAAGAGGGGAGTTTCACAGCTCAGCTCGAGGTGAAATGGGAACACCTCCTACCCTTTTTGTTGAGAGCCAGTAAGACAATTATGCCGTGTTTCAGTCCTAGCAGGACAGCTGAATGGATGCCTGCAGGTGTGCTGCTCGAATGTGCCCTGATATGTCGTCCCCTTGAAAGTTACCAATCTCATCCTCCCATGGCTCCTGGATGGTCTCCCTCCCTCTTAGCAGGTGGGAATGTGTCCACGCTCTGTGTGTGTGTGTGTGTGTGTGTGTGTGTGTGTGTGTGTGTGTGATTCCCAGACCCATTGTGTCAGGCTGCTATCTGCCAGCCAAGGTCAACCGTCAGGAAGCCGAAAGCTCTGGCTCCTTCCCAGCTTATTCCCAGTCATTTTCCATCCACCTCTGGTGTACTCCTGCTTGCTTCCTCCTTACTGGCCATGTCCAGCTGAGAATCTGGCCATTAGGGATGTGTGAACAGATCAGGTTTCAGGTTTGGTTGTTAGGTTTGGTCTGGTTTGGTCTGGTTGTTCAGTTTGGTCATTCGGTTCGGTCGCTGAGTTCGGGTTCGGCTGTTTGGTTCGGTGGCGTTCAGTTCGGTTCGGCCATTCAGAAATAGGTATCGCGTGATCCCATGATTGCGTCAGAAACTGGAAACCGGAAATTCGAGTGCATGCAGAGCTGTGTGGTGAGAGAGTGTGTGTGTTGTGGCTGGCTGTGTATTTGGTATGTTTTGGCTGTGTTTGTGTTGGACTGTGTGTTGGTTTCAGTTTGACTGATGGTTTGGCTGGTTGGTGGGTGACTGTTGGTGGGTGAGTGCTTGTTTTGGGGGGTTTTTTTAAATGAAGACAGTGACCATTAAATGCTGGGCCTGGGGGAAGGTCAAGGTGGTGGAGCCAGTGGTGGAGGAAGAGATTCCTGCCGCTGCTTCTGGATCTTCAGTGGTGGAGGAGGCGCAAGAGCTGGTGGGCACAGGAGGTGCTACCACTGCTTCCAGGTATGTAAACTTTTTTTTACTTTGAGGACAAGAAGAATACTATCCGTTAGAGCAAGCTCACTGGCATGCAGGTGGGTGTTTGGGTGGTGGGCATAAGTTGGGCACAAACAGTGGGCATCAGTGGGTGGCAGCAGGTGTCTGCCACAGAGAGAGAGAGTACTGTAGTGTGTGGGGCTCTTCCAGAAGTCAGGCACGAGCACGAGCAACACCCCCACCCAAACATGTGCCAGGATAGCAAGGGTCTCCACTCTCCAGTTGCCATCCCTATGCACCCCCAAACAAGGGCAGGATTAATTGCACGTGCCAGCCAGGGTCTCTCCATTTGCCATCCCTAGCACCCCAAGGAGGGAGGACTAGAGGCATCATCATAAATGCATGATATTACTTAAGTGTTGTTTATGTGTTTCTGTTTCAGAGAGGGTGAGGAATTTCCAGATGCCGGCGCTGGTGCCATGCGTAGGACACCGAGGCAGAGGTTGCCAGTGCCACTGTCAGACAGCGGGTGCATAAGGTCCGATGTCTGGTGGTGGTATTATAAGGAGAACAGATTTGCCATCTGCAAGGCAAGACACAGGGGCTTCAACAACAGGGTATGCATTGCCCTCTATGACCTGTTAGGAATGGAAGTCCCCTGCAGAGAGAGATTGTCACACACCCACTTGTGGAGACAGAATGCAGGCAGGGCTTGATACAGACCATTGGTCTGATGCAGTATGGCACTTCTTATGTTCCTTCCTATCTTTTATGTTCTTTAAGAATGTGGAAAAAGATTCAAATGGGCCAGGGAGGGGACCACATCGGGCCTAATCGCACACACTGAGAAAGTGCACAACCTGACCGTGATGCGGGGGACCTTTGGCATGCAGCATCAGCACCAGAAGAAGGGGGAGAAGACAACCCAAAAGAGAAGACATCAAAGCCCTTCCCCCTTCTCCAGCTTCGATGTGGAGTCCCCTGGGCCCCGGGGAGTCTCCAGCGGCAAGGGCCTTTCAGGCAGAGGTGGAGAGGCCCACCTGGGACTTTGTGGCTGGCCTGCAGAAGACAGCGGCCACCATGGAGAACTGACTGGTGAAACTGTTCCAGGTGGTTGAGGTGCGGGAACAGAAGGTGGAGGCGTACACACAGTACATCTCAAAATATGTCTCCACCGAGATGGCTGACCTGGAACTCTTCCGTCAGTCTGTTGCCAACTGGCAGGTGGCCATGGCAGGGGCTGTCAACTATGCTGTTGAACATGGCTATGAAATGCTGTTGTGTGTGATGCCCCCTGCCCCTACCTCCCGTGCACCCCTTCTGCCTTTCCCCCAAGCTCCAGGGGGCAGGCCCAAAGACTAATAGATAGCTAAGTTTCCTTTCTCATTTAAAATGTTTGGTTTTTGTTTTATAATGTTGTTCTTGTTCTTGTTGTTTTGTTAATAAATGTTATATTGTTGTTATTGTTACGAGCTTTGTTTGAACTTTCCAATCTTTTATCCCTCTGTGCTGAAGTTCTGATTGGCAGGTGGCAGAATCTCATACAGCTTGTCGATCCCTACCAGCAGCACCTGGCACCACATGTAGCATAGTTAAGGTATTAACCCAAAGATGTGCCAGGCAGCAGCAGGGTCTCAACTTGCAGACAGCCCCCTAGGAGGGGCAGGGTTTGTGTCTGTGTGGGTGTGCCAGAGAGAAAGAGAGACAGGATTTTTTGGCAGCGAGCATCCATGGGTGGGTGCGGAGGAGTAGGCTGGGGGGGGGGCACGGGGCAGGCTTGCAGATGGGCACCGATGGCCAGTCAGGCATGAGCAGCGGCAGCACCCAGAATGGAATGACAGTCCCCCATGACTGGAATGATGGTCCCAGAATCTCGTTGATGGTTCCTAGGACAGGCGGGTATGACTGCTTCAGGTACAGTGGAATGACAGTCTAAGGCCTATGGTAGCTGAATGATGTCTCTAGAATTAGTGCATGGTTGGGCACACTTCATTCAATAGTGCGATAGGTAGGTATAGGTAGGAACACAGACAGGCAGGCACATAATACGTTCTATGTTTTGTTATATTCCATCTCATTCTGCTACGCTTTTGCTGCTGCTGGATGTTGGCATCGGGCACAGATGGGAGTTCTTCCTGGTTCTGGCAGGTGGTAGTTTGAGCTGGCCTCCCCTCCACCCCATCTCTCTCGTTCTAGCGGGGAACCTCTCTCTCTCTCTCTCCCTCTCTCTCTCTCTCTCTGGCCTTATAGTGCAGGTGACAGCATGCGTGGGATTGTGTCTGTCTATCCTTCTAGCAGTGGGGAGACGTTCTCTCTCTCTCTCTCTCTCTCTCTCTCTCTCTNAACCTGGGCGGGAAGACAGGAACCTTGGCATGTGAGGCAGGAAGGTGGGCTGAGGCAGACTTTGAGCTTGGCAGCAACCTGGGGTACAGAACACTTGGCATAGACAGCATATAGGCCTGGGGGTCATTGGCATCAGCAGACAGTGGGTTGCTGCGGTACAGAACCCTTGGCACAGAGAGCATATAGGCCTGGGGGCCATTGGCAGCAGTAGACATTGGTTGCCAGGGTACAGAACCCTTGGCACAGACAGCATATAAGCCTGGAGGGCATTGGCACTAGCAGCAGCAGACATTGGTTGCTGGGGCAGGCAGGCAGGCGGTGTGGCATGAGCGGCAGTCAGGCAGACTGAGGCAGACTGTGGCATGAGAGGCAATAGGGCAAGCGGGATTGGCAAGGCTTTGAGCTAGGCAACCTGGGTGGGCAGTCAGGCACCTTGACATGGTAGGCAGGAAGGTGGAATGAGGCATGCTTTGAACTTGTCAGCAAGCTGGGTGGGCAAATAAGCAGAGTGGAATCAGAGGAAATAGGGCAGGCAGGCTGGGACATTGGCAGCAGGGCACTCAGATAGGCTAGCAAAGACTGTGCAGCATGAGAGAGCAAGAGCGAGTCAGTGTCACATTGGTGGGCCGAGATCGTGTAGCCATAGGCCAGCTGGCAGGCTTATAGTTTCCCAATGCCACCTTGTGTCATGAGGTCAGTCAGATAAGGCGGCTGAGGCCATCTAGTATGAGGGGGGGGGGAACAGGGTGAGTGCCAGATATTGGGAGGGAGGGAGAGCACCACAGCAGCAATAGCCCTAGCCCAGATTGAGGAGGAGCCCAGTCACATGACTTCCCCTGGCAAGGGATGGCATGTACTACTGCACCATCAATCCTTGTGCAGGGGCAGCTCGGGGAATCCCAGCAGCGGAAGGTTCACCTTCGAAAGAGCAACTTCTCCACTGACTTGGCCCCCAGTCTTAGGTGATGTGGGGACCCAGGGAGCAAATGTCGCCTGCCATCGAGAACACCCACTCACTGGGGACACTGGTTGGTGGGCAGGACAAGAGACCCTTGGTCACTTTCAACAGGACCGGTCACACGTTGGCCTTGCCGGCCCAGTAGGTCAAGGGATTTCTGCTGGTATCAATGCATGACTCCTCCTCCAGGTAGGTCTCCACGTCTGCTGAGGTGCCGTTGTACTTCCTCTCATAGCTGTGCTTGGGAACCACCTCCCCACTGCCCTCAGACACGCTGATTGCCCTATTGTTGTGGGGGACCCCATGCTCCCCAGAGTGACCTGCACGTAGGTCGAGCTGATTCTCCTGCTGCTGGCCAAAGGGGGGCTGCTGCTTCTGGTGCTGCTTCTGCTACCACTAGGGCTGGGGGCAGGGACAGACCCACCTGGCTGAGAGGGGTGACTGCTCCCACTCCCACCATCCCCAGGGGTGTCCTGCTTCATAGCCCGCTCTGCCTGCCGGAACCTCTCCACCAGCGCATCCTTCCGGAGGGCATAGAGCACTGTCTGGCATGCCATGCTGCCCTTGACCCTGGAGTCCAGCATTGTTGCCAGGACATATTGCTTCCACTGCAGGAGCACGTCAAAACGTGCCTCCAGCCCTGACTTCAGCTTCCGCACCAGGTCAAGCGCCTCATCAACCAGCTTCCTGCCTGCAGGGCCACAATCCCACCCCACAAGAATCTCATCCAGCCTCCTCTGGAGACTCTGGATCAGAGGGGGTCACCTGGCTGAGGGTGGCGGTGGAGCTGCTCATGGTCTCCATCATGACCAGGCCCATTTGAGCCAGGAGCTCCCATTCCACCCCATTAAACCCTTCCGGTGCCCGGCAGTCCGTCTCCAGTTGCACCTGATGCAAGGCGGCTTTCTGCTCCACAAGCTGCTCGAGCATCAGGAAGGTGGAATTCCACCTGGTGGCCACATCCTGGACCAGCTGGTGCCCTGGGGATCCTTGCTCAGCCTGATTCTCCAGGTGGAGCTTGATGCCCTTCAGGCTCTGGTTGAAGGACCCCGCCAGCTTCCACCCCTGCTCTATCAGGGAGGTAAGGTTGCCTTCCCCAATCACCTTAACCTCCAAGCCCAGAGCGTCCCTGACCACCAGGTGAAGGGTGTGTGCAGCATAAGGGATGCTGGTGAAGCCCCCCTCATGAACTGCCTTTAGTTCATTTGCGGCATTGTCCATCACCACACACCCCTTGGTGAAGACAGCGCCTGGCATAACCCACTCCCTCACCATAGTAGAGAGCCCTGCCTTGATGTTCCTGGTGGTGTGGGAGCTGTCCACGACTTTTGCCTGAAGCAGGGTCCACCTCTACCCTGATTCAGGACCCCTCTTGCCACTGCCAAGTGCTGTTTCTGGGTCCTGCCACCAGTGTGCAGTCACTGCTAGGTAGGCATGCTGTGCATTCCTACTTGACCACAGGTCTGTTGTAAAGTGGACGGTGCCCCCCCCAGCCCCTGCCAGATGCTCCCTCACTCACTCCTTCAAATCCCTGTAAAGTTCTGGCACTGCAGTCTGACTGAGGGTGGTGCGGGACGGAAGCTTAAACTGGGGGGGTCAAGAAACCAATCAGACACTGGATGCCCTTGTTCTCTACAATTGAGAAGAGCTGCCCATCCAGCACAATCATTTCAACCAACAGGCGCTTTGATTTCTCTTGAAAGCCACGCCACCCTGCTGCCAATGGCCTTAGCAGTTGCCCCCACCCCAGCTCCTCCATGGTGGACTGACACTGCTGGCGAGGCTCCTGCTGCTGTTCTTCCCCCCTGCTCCTGCTGGTAGAGGCAGCAGTTGGTGCAGGACGCTTGCCTGCTAAAGGAGCTGGATGACTGTCCGCTGCAGTTGGGAACCCATTTGCATTCACGTCCCCTGCCTTCCCACTTAGCAGCAGAGCAATGTGGCATGACTTCAGGTGCCTCACCATGGCAGTTGTTCCAATGTTGGTGAGCACCTGCCCATGCTTCACCAGCTTATTGAACAAAGTGCACTGCACCTCTCTGGGATCATCTACCCGCACCAGCTTAAAATGTTCCCAGATGGAGGATTTTTTGCCCCCTCCTGCCTTCTGGCCTGCCCCGGGTGACATGCTGGGAGGGGCAGAACTTGGTGGTAGCGATGATGACACAGCTCTGGGATGAGGGACAGCCATCTTCTCAGATCCAGACATCTCCTCTATGGCACTAGTGTCTGCCTCTGACTCACTGTCCGTGATCACGGTGATGTCCCATGAAGGGGAGTACTGGGACCCTGAGGCTAGACTGCCCGTGCCCATTCCTCCTCTCCCTACTGCCATTGCCCAGGGATCGGGCCCTGCCTCTAGCAGCCAGGTTGGGATCCACCAGCTCTGGACAGCTGGGGATCGCCTCCACAATGGAGGACATTGGTGGCCCTGGAGGAACATCGGAAGCAGCAGCACCTGCTCCTGCAGCCTCAGCAGGCACAGCTGCAGCCTCATGTACTGCAGGCCTTCCAGTGGCCTGCGTGGCAGTGGAGGGCACTGTCAGGAGGTGACGCTGAGCCGCTGAAGCCTGTTGCCCTAAAGCCGGCCTGCGGAGTTTGGGGCATGGTGATGTGCTCTGGCTGCTGCTACTGCCTGCTGACGCTCCATGGGCACAGCCCCTACCACCTCTCCCATGTGCCCTATTGCCTATGTTACGGGCAGCAGACCAGCCTCTCCTACTTCCCTTCTCCATGTCTTGCAACTCCAACACACACAAAGATTTTATTTTTTTTTAAATTAAAAAATTTTACTCAGATTTTGTATCTAATATTATATCTCTCTCTACACTAAAACTAACTGCTATTAACTATTCTAAAACCTATGAAACTAAATGGAATATCCTAATAACTACAACGGCCTTGTCCTACAAACACACTGTATCTCTATCCATCTCTATAACGAAGCTAAACGACTATGTATATCTATCTAGTAACTATCTATCTAATCTCTCTCTATATATATATATACAATATTACACAGGGGGAAACACAAAGAACACAGGGAGGGGTACAAAACTGAAATGAAACTCAATCTTATAATAATCCTACTTTAAGGGTATACTGTTTGGGGAGGACACATAATGCGGGAAGGGAGAGATCCCAAGAAGTGGGGGTTCGACATGCTTAATATGGGGTCTCTCCCTTCCCGCATTATGTGTATACCCTAAAAGACAAAATCGTTGAAGGCTGGAAGCACACCCTCTAGGCATATGTGTGATAAAGGTTTGGAGGAGGAGATGGAGGTTAATGTGGGTCCAGTTCCCCCTATAATGCCAGTTAGGGAAATATCTGCGTGTGGAAATACAAATAGAGAGCCTGGCATCTTGTTCCCAGCAGCAGATATAAACAGTCCCAAATTGAATTCCCTTCCAAGTATAATAAAAGCCTACCTTGAAGATAATTCTGTGGATGCTGGTGATCTTCCAACTCTGGCCTCCATCTCTAATCTCCCCGTGTTGGATCAGGATATTTTGCCCCAGAAACTGGATATCATAAGAAGCAATCTATTCTGCTCTTCCTTATATTATCGAGTTAAAAGTACAGAGCATAAGGAGGGATACCAACCCAAAAATAAAATAGAGGTGATGACTGCCACCCGATATTTAACCCAAGATGAACTGGGTGGCCTGTGTGTCCCCCTAGACCTGCTACTAATGAAACTCCTCTCCTTGTGTGATCTGGGCCAGCAGTGCTGGGGACGTCAGAATATGATCTTATAACAATTCTTCCAAAGCACGTTGAAGTGGTCATCCATCAGGTGGACAATAAGGTGGGATTCTCTAATTTGGTTAAGAGGGAGATCTCAGACGGTACCCCCAGGAATCATTTTGCCCATCTGATTTGATCAATTTGACAGAATGACAAGGATGACAGGAGGGAATTATGGGGGGTGGCCTAAGACATCATGAGAACCTTGCAGGTGTGATAGAAGATGATCTGGTGGACTGTAACCATACCCATATAACAAGACCTCCTCAGTTATTCTTTGCGGACAGTGACACAGAGAAATATCTGCCCTTTGTGAGCAGTACAATTGCACAAGGGCTTAAGGATGTCCTGAGGTTTGCTTCCTGGAATATTGCTGGGCTAAGGTCTAAGTGCCTAGATCTGGACTGGAATATTTTTTTGAATGAATATGATGCGTGGTACTTCCAAGAAACATGGTGCCCGAGTGGTGCCCTGGTGGAAGTTCAAGGATTCCAGGTCCACTCTATCCCGGGAATTAGATGTCAAACTAAGGGCCATACCTCAGGGGGTCTGGTCATATTGATCTCTAATGATTGTTTGGGATCTTTCCTTTCACTTCCTACTAGTCAGCAGGAATTTCAAATTGGCCTCTGGGCACTCCACGACGGGGAACAACTGCTTTTATATAACCTTTATATTCCGCCAATTAATTCCCAGTATTATAAACCCGATGTGTGGAAGGTGATGGAGGAAACCCTGGAAGGATTGGGAGATCAATATCCCCAGACCCTCTTTGTGATTGCAGGAGATTGGAAGGCCAGGATGGGGGCCCCGGTGGATATGAACCCAGAACTAAGTCCGGGTGCTGAAGGATGGCTGCTAAGGAGGAAGTTGAAGGACACTGTCAGGAATGAGGCTAGTGCCTTTCTGGATCATTTGTTATCAGGGAATGGGATGATAGTTTTGAATGGAATCAGGAAGGAAGATCCTGAAGGTGATTTTACCTTTATCAACTCAAATGGGAGAAGTATAGTGGATTACATTGTAACTTACATCCAGCATAGGGGTAGATTTAGTAACTTTAGGATCTTGGGCCATCCGGAATCAGATCACTGTACTATGCACTGACATTGCCCCTCATGAAGATAATGCCTCGATGACTGCCTCCTTTTGTTTGAGGGGAGAGTATAAAACCAGAGTTCGGGTAAGGTGGTCTACTTCCCTTTTGGTGAAGATTTTGGACATCCTATGGGGAGATGAATTCTGTAAGACTCGTGAAGCTATGCTTCAGGCAAGCGAAAAGGATATGAGTCTACTTAATGAATGCTATACATCATTAGTTACATGCCTGGGAACTAATATTCTCTCCTGAAAGGTGTGTCCAGTTAGAGGTTCAGTTAATAGATGGTTCGATGGGGAGTGTAGGGAGGCTAAACGGAATTTAATCCATGTAAAATTAGATTGGATAAGGGAGTTTTCGGATTCAGCTAGGCTACAATTTATGGAAGTGAGATGTAACTATATGCCTATGATTAGGAATAAAAAGCTTGATTCTGTTCGTTTGGTTTGGGCTAAACTCAGGGCAGCAGTGTCCTTAGGGGACTCTAATTAATTCTGGTCTCTGATCAACTATGCACTTTGCCAGAGCTCAATCAAACCTACAATATGAATAGACAAAGAATCTTGGGTGATTCATTTTGAAAGCCTTTTCAACTCTGCTGTCCCAGATGATGGGGATATTCTGTGTGGATCTACTGTCTCAGATCAATCTTCTGATTTGCAAGGGTTTTATCCCTTCGTAAGTGAATCTGAGGTAGTAGATGTAATTACATCTTTAAAATGCAATAAAGCCCCTGGCCCCGACTTTATAGTAGCAGAAGTATTACAGGCATGTCCCGGTTGGTGGGCCCCCTTATTAGCCAACTATTTTACCCAGATTAATGTAACAAAGCAAATACCCCATGATTGGGGCTTATCTGTTATTGTACCTGTATTTTAAAAAGGGGATCCTAGTGACGCAGGTGCTATCGCCCTATTAGCCTCCTCCCAGTTATGGGGAAAGTGTATATGAAATTGCTATTAAAACATTTGGAAAGTTGGGCAGAAGCCCAAAACCTAATTCCGCAGGAACAATTTGGTTTCCACAGGAATTGCTCGACCATGGACAGTTGTTTCATTGTTGTCCATATTATAACGAAATATGTCAGGGTAAGGGTGAATAGACTTTTTTTTAGCTTTCATTGACTTCCAGAAAGCATTTGATTCAGTCCCAAGGGCAAGATTATGGTGTAAACTTAACCAGATGGGAATTGATAAAGCTTTGTTCAAATTACTTATAGGTGTCCATGCTGCCAACTATGCAAGAGTTAGAATGGGAGATAATGGGAATTTGTCTAAGCCTATTCATGTACGAAGAGGGGTTAGACAGGGATGTGTGCTGGCCCCTCTGCTGTTTAATCTTTATCTTAGTGATTTTATCAAGAAAATGGCAACTGCCCGCTCCCACCCTCCTAAAATTAAAAATAGAGCAATATGTGCCCTTATGTACACAGATGACATTGTCTTAATGTCACAAACAAGGAAGGGCCTAATTAGTCAGCTGGAAAATCTAATAGACTATTGTGTGGAGAATGGTCTGGCTATCAATTTCCAGAAATCACAAATTATGACTGTAGGGAAAAAAGTTCTCAGATATGACTGGGTTGTAAAGGGTAACCAGCTTTCCCAGGTAGACTCTTATGCATACCTTGGAGTTATCCTATCCAGAAATGGTACTTGGGACCGTCATCTAAGACTTATAGCATTAAAAGCTATGGCATCGGCCAAAGGTATCTTGAGGCTGGCTGCCAGATCAATAGGAATTGGGCTTTCAACTGTCTTAAGTGTATATAGGGTAAAGGTACAATCACTGCTGAGTTTTGGTACCAAACTTGTGCCTTCAATCAATCTCCAGATTCTGGAGGTAGTGCAAAATAAGTTTTTGCGCAGTCTACTGAGAGTCTCACAGGGGGTGCCGGCTGCAGTTGTTAGAGCTGAAACAGGCACCATAGCTATTACCCACTTGGCAAAGTTATCAGCAACCACGTACTGGATTAAGCCATGTGCTCAAGAAGAATCCCATCTTCCCTTCATCTGTTTAAGAGAGGAACTGGAATATCTGGGAGGTTGCCATTATCCCTGGCTATCATTATTAAAATCCCAGCTGGGAAATTTGGGGTTCTCCTTTTTGACCTTTTGGGGAAAGGATGTTCCTCTCCAAAGAAGTTTGATTAAAACACGGATGATAAATGTTGCAATGCAAGAGGATCTTTCGGCTGTATCCTCATGGAAGACTGCGCCATGGCTCCAACACTTTAAACTCCTCCACAATTTTGAGGAATATCTGGACAAACTTGATGATCCCTCTGCCTGTAGGATGTTCACACAGATGTGCTTTCAGCTTTTCCCTTCTGCTGCTGTTGAAGGGCGCTATAGGGGTTTATCTTATGAGACCTGAGTATGCCCCTGTATGTCTTCGGAAGTTGAAGATTTAAAACGTTATACTGTATTGCCCAATGTATGCGAACATAAGGGCAATTTGGTTACATCCATTATGGGAAAAAGCTAACTATTGCCCAGATATCTGCAAGTTACAATTGTTGTTCACCACACAGGATGAGACTGTATTGAGGGCTGTAACATCATTTATGTTTCTGTCTATTAAACTCCGAGAAGAGATAGTTTCGGTATAAATGGGCAATTGTTTAGCTACTGTATTCTTGTCGTTTTTCTGGACTTGAATTGAGGTGACTTATGCTATTAATGATATATATTCCTTATTAGAAGTTGTACTTGTATTTGGTATACTGATACTTTCTCCATTTGTCTAGAATATGATATACTATGGTATTTTATTTATGATGTATTATTTGTTGTTTTGGATATTTAGCCTATATTATGTTTGTAAGCTTATTTTGTTTTTCATTATTAGGTCATGGCGAAAGCTAGTGCCGTTAATAAATAATAATAATAATAATAATAATAATAATAATAATCCTACTCTAAATAAATCCAAAACTTAAAACAGGGGAAGGGAATAATCAGGGATGGAATAAGATGGAGAGGGAAAGGATTCAATGGAGGGGTGAGGGAGGAAGGAAGATTGAACACAGGGAACACAGGGAGGGGTAAACATAAAAAATAACACCTAAATCTATCTAATATAATCTAAATAACTGATAATATGGAGGTAAATGGGTTGGATAGGTGAAATAGGAGGAGGATGGCAATGGATTAGGAATAGGAAGGAACAAAAATTGCTGGAAGAGGGAGCCTTCTGAAAACACCTGCTGTCAGGAACAGTGACTGGCTCAGAAGGTGTTGGGAAGGGGGGAGGGTAATGAGTTTTGTTACTTGCTGCACCTGCCTCACCGCAAGTCCCATTGGCTCCATGCAACCTATCCCCCCTATCCCCCATGTCCAATCGCACACTGCAAAGCCAGTGGTCTGAGGGGAAAAGGGATGGTGATTGGGCAGGCTGGCTGCTACTCCAAGCCTCTCCACCCCTGGTGCCTGGAAGTCTGCTCCTCAGCTGACTCCCCCTCCCTGTCACATTTTGCCTTCCAGTGACACCTGAACTCATCCAAACTCGATCTGAACCAACCGAACTGTTTGGTCGTTTCTGAGCTCGGAATCAAGTTCGGTTCGGTCGGTTCAGGTTCGGTTGTCTGAACAGACGGAGTTCGGGCCCAACTCCGAACTTCTGAACCACGTTCGCACATCCCTACTGGCCATGCCTTTGACTGATGTGGAGTGGCCGGTATGTGCCACCATGCTGCTGGGTACCTTGTGGCAGTGCAGTGATGTCCAGATGTTGGTGAGCGACCCCCTTTCCGTTGGTGATGGCTCCAATCTCCTGTCCCATTATTTGTGGCTGCTTGGTCACCCCTTTGTGGGTCTTGAGTGCCAGAGGCGGTCCAGGGAGCTCGGCTTTGTGCCCCAATGCCACCATGACTGTGAGTCCCTACCTCCTGTTGTGCTGCCATGGGATGCCCAGGAGATAGCTGCTACTCACAAGGTGGCTGATCATCACAATTTTGGATTGGCCCTCCAGGATGGGGGTCCAAACTTTGCTAGCTGATGCACCAGTGTCTTTCTGTGTGCCCGTGGCATCTCTCACCCTTGAGTGAATTGCCAGACCCGCCTGGAGGAGCTGGACTTGCTGTCTTCTGAGGCCGATGGCCCCTTTCTGACCAAGATGCCGACTGAGCTGGAGATGACTGCCCTACGAGCTGTGCTGGGTTGTTCTGATATCTGGGCTACTGCTGCCAGAGGCCACCCCCTTCTGCCCCACTTCATGGTGTATACCCATATTTGTGCCCGTGGTTACCATCACTGCCTCTTCACCTGGGGCCTTGTGCAGGGGCCCCTGTTCCCTGAGTACCAGGCACCTGCACCGTGATCCTGCCATTGCTGCATCCTCCTTCAGGGATCCCCGCTCCCTAGCAATGGAACAGCATTCCTGCTTCTCTGTGTCCATTCTGCTGGCTTTGGTCCCACTGAGTGCACCCTCTGTCTGTCCAACTGTCTCCTCCTCTGTGGTATGTGGGGATCCTGTCAGATGCTTTGGGGGCTGGTCGGGCATGGAACCCTCGGACCTCTTAGCTTTGCTTTATCACTCTGTGCCTGCATCCAGTGGTGCAACCCCTGTGTCCCTGGCATAATTTCATTCATTTTTATCAATAACTAAACTTCCACATTTTTCCATTATTAAACTTTAATTTATTATCATAATTCGACAAGGAACAATTTTTAAAGAATGCATTAAGTCTGTTTCTACAGAACTTCATTGTGTACAACGAATTGTGCAATGTCTACACTCACATTCTTTACTTCATTGTATGAGCTGTATACAATTTGTCTACATGTAAATAACAGACTTAACGCACTCTTAAAAAATTGTTCCTTGTCGAATTATGATAATAAATTAAAGTTTAATAATGGAAAAATGTGGAAGTTTAGTTATTGATAAAAATGAATGAAAGTATTATGGTAAGGAATTAAGTATATATTACATATATGTTGATGAGGATAAAATATTAAATATTGCTCAAATTCTGAAATTATTTCTATGTTTTTTGGCGTTTATGTTTTGTTGCAATGTATGGAATAGAAGGTTTTTTTAATTGTAATTCAGTAGAATTGGGGGGTATTTTAAGAAAACTCATGTGCATTTAAGTTTTTTTTAAACTGTTAAGTTTTTTGTTTTGTTTAATTTCTTGGTTTTGTGGGATATGATAAGTTTTAAGTGAGTTGTGGAATTATTTTAACTGAATAGCACTAGGGATGATAGGAAGAGGAGGGAGGTCTGGGGTCATGGAGACAAGGGGTATTTTCAGATGTTACGAGATCACAGTGAACCACGGTGAATACGCACCTGTGGTCAATGTGTCTCGAACGTCTGTTTCGCGGCTGCCAGATGTTCACCACGGTCAATATCCGCATGGGGTCAATTTGAACCACGCTTCCTGGGCTAGCGGGGGGAATGTCCCGGGAAGCGTGGTCAAAGAGATCCCCAGCGGGGACCAAAAAAAAGTAACATCTGGCCGGGTGCCATGGCCCGGGATCCCCGGCGGGATCCCGGGCCTTGGCAAATCCAGCCCGATGCAGCGGCCTCATTGGCCCCGCCGCCCTCCCATCTCCCCGGAGGGCAGGTGGCGGGAGTGTGTAGGGGGTGGGGCTGTGCGGCCACACGTTGCGCCGCACAGCCCCACCCCCTCCCAGCTTCCCCGCTGGAATCCCCCCGGCACGTCTGTTATGGCATGATGGGGTGACCCCGGTGGGGAATGAATGGGGTGATTTCGGTACGGGGCCAACGGGCCCCGTAACGTCTGAAATCACCCAAGGTGACAGGTAGGTGTAGGGGGATCAATTTGGGGCAGTGGGGGAATCACAGGTAGGAGCAGGAGATGGGGTTAAGTGGGGGGTTAGAGATGATTTGATTGGGCGGGAGAAGAAGGGCGGGTTGGGGGGTTAGTTTAGAGTGGGTAGGGAGTAGGGGTTGGGGAGCAGTTCGGGATGTTGCAGTGAGCAGGTCGGGGCTCGGGTTGGGGGGCAGGTCAGGGCTTGGGATGTTGCAGGAGGGCAGGTCAGGGCGAGGTGCAGGGGTTGGGGGGCAGGTTGGGGCTCAGGGAGGGGGTTGGAGCGGCAGGTAGGGGTGAGGTGCGGGGATTAGGGGGCAGGTTGTTGGGCAGGCACACCCTTTTGGCAATCACTGGCCTAGGATTTCAGAATTGTCTGGACATGGCTTGCTGAAAAGTGAAATTAAAAGCTCATGAGCTGGTTATTTGCTAAATATTGCTAACCTCAAATGCTCAAAATGTATGTCAGATCTTAAAAATTATACGATTAGATAAAAAATCATGAGGTTTTCTTTAAAATAATATTTTTATTTTCTGAACCTTTGTGCACACTGCAGTCAGACTTTCTATTTTTTCCCCTGCACAATAAGAGCTAGCGAACTTCCTGCTTAAACCAAAAAATCAGACATTCCTACCATTTAATCATAAGTGTTATAACTTTTAGGATTTACAAAACCCCTAAAACTGAAAATTTTGAGACTATTGATAAATTCACTGAAGCTGGCAGGGCAAAGCTATTTCATAGGATCATAGAGTTGGAAGGGACTTCGAGGGCCATCTAAGGGTATTTTCAGATGTGACGGGGCTGATTGGCCCCAGCACGGAAACACCCCTTGGATTCCCTGCTGGGGCCACTGCGTCACGGGCCAACAGACGTGATGGCCGATCCTGGTGGGGAATCCGGGGAGGGGGCAGGGCTGCGCAGCGCAACATGCAGCCACACAGCCCTGCCCCCCAACGCTGCCGGAGACCAGCCGCCCCCACGGCATTTACCACTGCGGATTCCAGGCCGTGGTCAGGGGACAGGTGTTACTGTCCCCTTCATCACAGGGGGGAATCTAATTCACCACGTAATCGGGGATGATTCGGACAGGACCTCTGACTGCGTGGTGAAGCTGATTCCCCTCATGATTCACGGGGGTGAACATCTGGGGGGGAACTTCCGTTCCGCCCATCAGATGTTACGGGATCACTTTCAGCCTGTGCAGATTCACTGTGGTTGACTGTGATCTCGTAACGTCTGAAAATACCCCATGTCATCTTGGATATAGGATGGTTACAGCTACAACGGCCACTACAACATTTCACTAAGGGTGAAAACAGACATGATGCTAACCACCCTTTAACCATCCTTGGTGGTCATTTATGCATGTTTCAGGGCTGCATAGAGAACCGGTCTAGGCCTGCAACATACATAAATAACCACCAAGGGTGGTTAAAGGGTGGTTAACGTCATGTCTGTTTTCATCCTAAATGTTCTAATTTCAAACGTGTGTGTGTGTGTGTGTGTGTGTGTGTGTGTGTGT
>QEPC01001291.1:279695-298818 GCA_003113815.1 Sphenodon punctatus
GCATGGGTTTGGGGGGGTTCCTGTTGGGCCCGGGGAGATGGGTGGGCAAGACATTTGCACGTGGGCTTGTGGGTCAGCGGATGTTGGGTGGGGGGGCAGGACGTTGTGGTGGGTTTTGGGGGTGGGGGATGTTGCTCGAGGGGGTGGGAGGTTCTGGTGGGCATTTTGGAGGGGCTCAGGAAAGTAGACTCACGTAACTTTCCTGATGCTCTGTTTTGCCTGTGAGCAGCTGCTCTACTGAGCATGTGCGAGCCAGCAGGACCGTGCTGTGTTTTGACGGTGAGCAGCTGCTCTACTGCACATTTGCGAACCAGCAGAACTGATTTTTGGATCAATAATGACACAGTTTTGGCTGCATCAATCAGTATCATATTTCAAAAGCACTTGTTATTGATCTCATTCTCAAAGCCTGTGAAGTTTGGGGGCTTAACTCATTCAGGGGGAGGAGATATTGATGATTCAAATACGTGAGGATGGTGTGTATTTTGACCACAACCAATTAACATTTAAGCAGTTATAACGTTTTATTTTCCTAATAGATCTTTTTCAAACTTTGTGAATATGATGGTCGTCACAACTTACAGTCATGGTTAAATTTTCAGAAATGTAGGTCAAGCGGTTTCCTCAAAATAGGGGCTTCAGCAGTCCCCTGTTTATAATGAACAGTGGCTGTGCATTTAAGTTTCAGACAGCTACCACTGCCTGAAAATATACATAGTAGTTAGCTTAGTTATAGAGATAGATAGAAATACAGTGTGTTTGTAGGACAAGGCCTTTGTAGTTAATTATTAGGATATTCCATTTAGTTCAATAGGTTCTAGGATATTAATAGCAGTTATATTGTATATATATAAAGAAACAGCCACTCCAGCCCCAGGACCCACCGTCAGGGTTCTGGGGCCTACGTTACTGACAGGGAGGGTTGTGGCCAATATGTATCTAGAAGTTGCCATTCTAGCCCCAGGACCCACCGTCATGGGTCTGGGGCCATCATTCCTCACACAGAGGTGATGTAATTCCACCACACCAAGAAACAACCACTCCAGCCTGAGCACCTGCCATCAGGGTTCTGGGGGCGAGTTACAGGCAGGGAGGACTGTGGTCAATATCCAGAAGCTGCCACTCTAGTCCCAGGACCCACCGTCATGGGTCTTGTGCCATCATTCCTCGCACAGTGAGCCTTTTTCCGAATGCCTGAACCGAACATGGCTGAACCGAATGGCTGAACCCAAATGCAGTGACCGACCCAAACGGCTGAACCAAATGGGAGAACTGACCCAGACCGAACCGCCGAATCCGAACAGCGATCTGTTCGCCCATCCCTACCGGATGCATATGCCGGTTCTACTCCTTTTTTTGAAAGTGATATCCTTCCTACCTGGCCCCCTGTTACAGCAGATGAGGTAACAGCCATACTGGGAACCTTTAGATCGGATAAAGTCTCTGGACCAGATCTTGTCCAGATTGACTTTATCAAAACTTATATCAACTGGTGGGTTCCAGTTCTGACCTCATTGTTCTCAGCCATCAATTCTTCAGGGATTATACCTATGGGCTGGAATAAACTATTATTATTCCAATATATAAGAAAGGGTCAGTTCAGTTGATCATCCATAAAATTATCGGCCCATTAGTCTCTTAAGTGATAAGTAAAGTTTACGCTAAATTGCTACTTGCCAAGTTGGAGGCTTGGATGTTGCAGTCAAACCATCTTTGCTGAGCAGGTCGGTTTTCAGCGAGGCAGGGCCACAATAGATCAATGTTTTATTTTGCAATACTTAGTGGAGAAATACAAGTCAGCCATTGGGAAAATCTACGCAGCTTTTTTAGATCTAAAATTGGCCTTTGATATAGTCAATAGGAACCTCCTGTGGAAGAAACTACATAAAGCATCTATAGAGAAAAGACTTTTGTTCCTTATCAAACAATTGCTTTGCCACTCTCTATCAGCAGTGAAAATTGATGGAGTTGGTCATATCCCCAATTATGTAGAAGTATCAAAGGGGGTCCATGAAGGCTGTGTCTTGGCCCCAGCATTATTTAACCTTTTCATTAACGATGTTGTTCCCTCTCTCACTCAAAATAATTTTTTTCTTCCTCGGTTAACCACTAGACCCATAGGGTGTCTGTTATATGCGTATGACCTGGTCTTGCTCTTGCAGACAAGAGTTGGTTTAAAACATCAACTTATGGCCATTGCTAGTTATTGCAATACCAACAAACTGAAGATAAACTACAATAAATCCAAGGTTATGGTTTTTTCCAACTCTAGGAAGCTGTTTACCTGGGAAATTAATGGGCATGCTCTGCAACAAGTTTTTTATTTTCAAGTATTTAGGTCCTTATTTCTCTGCCTCTTGCAGCTGGGCTGAGCATTTTAGGATGTCATCTGCTGTCTCAAGGGGATTCTCTTTGGCTATTCAGAGATTCTTCGCCAAGACTGGGCAGCTTAGACCCGATATGGCATATGGGGTACATGATGCTAAGGTTCGGGCCCAGCTGCTGTTTGGGGCAGAGATTTTGACTCCTTTGCTTCCTCTTAGCTGTAAAATAGAGGGACTTCAATCTGTCTTTTTGCATAAATTGCTTGGGGCTCCATGCCGTATTCCCTGTACTGCCATAAGGCTGGAAACAGGCCAGCTTATCTGGGATTTGCATGCTTGGCTCTGTGCTCTTAAGTTCTGGTTTAAAATGAAGGGACCAATTAATACTGGCCTTTTTCAATTTTTGGCAATTGACCCTTATTATAGCAGATGGCATAAGGCGATTGACAAGAAACTCAAAACTCTGGGTTTCTCCCCTCTCTACCTAGCAGAGACCGAGTTGGGTTTTGCGACAGCTGAGGTTCTATCTAGGCTCATAGATGTGGACAGACAGAGTGAACTCGCCAGGGTTAGAGTCTTGCTACACCTAAGGGACTACTTATTTTGTTACCCAGCCCAAGGTGGGATTGCAAATCATTTTATTTCTCCCATATCGAAAAGGGGGAAATATTTGGTCATGTGTGCCCGAATGACCACCTTTCCATCTAAGGTGTCAGAAGGATGCAGATCCCATATGTGCAACGTTTATGTCCCTTTGATTTATCCAGCGTAGAATCCACACAGCACATCTTATTACACTGTCATTTATATGATCAACCACTTGCCTGGTTTTTGGCCCAATATATTAGGAGATTTCCCAGAAGAACTGACCAGTGGCTCTCCCATCTTATTCTTTCTGATACATCATCTGAAATCTCAGCAAATCTGGCTAACTTTTTGGTCTCAGCTTTTAATCTAAGGAAATTGTTTCTTGATTTTAAATCCTCACTGTTGGGTTGATGCATATATCCAATATCTTATGGACCACCAAATAGTTATCTGCTTTTGATTTACTTGTATTGACAGATTTACAATTTGTATATAGGTCAGTTCATTTGAATTTGGGATTTTGTGCTTATATGTCTGTAATATGTCTGTATGTAAACTCTTTGTTAAGCGATGACCATTGGTCTAGCTAAATAAAGATTTTGGTGGGTTTTTTTTTATGATATGGTATTGATTTCCAGTGCTCACTTAGGAATGAAGAGATTGCTTGGATCACTGGGCTCCTTCTGCAGGGAGAGCCATCTAACTATAAACTATGATAAAACAAAAGTTCTGATGGTTTCGAAAAGACCTTGAACTTATTCCTGGATATTAGACAACAAGCTCCTTGAGCAGGTTGGTAGCTACAGGTACCTGGGTCTTATGTTTTCATCATAAATCAGGTATCTGGACCAGACATTTGGAATTTGTCCAACTTAAGATGGCCCAGTCCACAGGGGGCATAATTAGGTTCTGGAAAAATGCAGGAGGCAGACTGGTAAGGCCCACCTTGAAATTCCTGGAACTCAAGGTGATTCCCCAAGCTCTTTATGGAGCAGAGGTTTGGGGATATTAATTAGTGTCAAAATGGGAATCATTCCAGAATAAATTCCTCCATGCCATATTGGGAGTCGCTAGGAATAACCCTGCATGTATGGTTAGAACTGAAACCAGAGTTCTCTCTATTGATGTGAAAATCTCATTACTTGTCTTCGCTTATTGGCTACGTTTAACATCCATGGCTGACAATCACCTCTCTACATTACATTTTTTTTAGGGATGGGCAAACGCAGTTCAGAAGTTCAGAGTTTGGACCGAACTTGGTCTGTTCGGTCGACCGAACCGAACTTCTGAACCAAACTCGAATTTCAAACCGAACTGAATTTCCAAACTCTGTTCTGTTCGCCTATCCCTAATGGCACCACACACCAAAAAACCTGGTTTTGAATAGCCGAACTTGGTTCGGAAGTTCGGAATTCGACCGAACTCGGTCTGTTCAGAAGTTCAGAATTCGACTGAACCCGGTCTGTTCAGAAGTTCAGAATTCAACCGAACCCGGTCTGTTCTGTCGACCGAACTGAACTTCCGAACCAAACTCGAATTTCAAACTGAACCGAACCGAATTTCTGAACTCCGTTCTGTTCGCCCATCCCTAGTTTTTTTTTAGTACGTGGGTTGTAAGCCAGGATTCTTATGAAGAAGAAACCTTGACTCTTTATTAGGGAAAGCAGGTTTTTCTTTAATGTTTTCTCAAGGGTACTCGAGAGGAACAGCTAAAGAAATGTTTAAAACATGCTTTACTGATATCTTTATGCAACGGTATATGGGCACATTGGTGGATCTAAAGGCGGCTCCATGGTACAGCAAATTTAAGTTCTTTAATCAATTAGAAGGTTATTTATCCACTACCACCAATTATACCACTCGTAGAGCCTTAACATTATTATGATTCCATCATACGCCCTCAAGTGTTCTCAAGGGGTGATACAAAGGTACTCCCTAAGAGTTGAGACATTGCTCATGTGGGTTAGGACAGGTGGAGGACCTTCTTCACTATCTTTGTCTGTACCCATTCGACAAAGATTCGTTGCAAATATCTGTACCCCTTGATTATGGGAAAAGGCCACTGGAGTACCCTTTGCCAGCTGATTTATCTCTTGACCTCCAAACATGACCCTACTGTTAAGAAGATTGACAATCAAGCACATTTTTTAGCATTAAGAAGGAAAGAGATGAACTGTTAGCTGGTCGCTTTTCTTTATATGATTGTTTTATGCAATTGCTTACTGGTATGATTTTGTGTTTAAGTACTAATTTCAGGGGCTAGGCCTGGTCATACTTATGCTCTGCTCAGAAGCAAGACCTATGTTATTGGGGATTACATGTTTTTAGGGATTTCATGAAATTGGTTAAAGTATTAATTTCAGGGGCTTGGAGGCATTATTCTCCATTTAGGAGTAAGATCTTTGTTACTGGAGTTTTTACATAATTGAATTTTAGTTAAATGTTAATTTCAGGGGTCAGACCTAGTCAAGCCCATGCTCCGCTTAGGAGCAAGATTAATATTTTATTATATTTTATTTGTATGCTTTTTTGTTCTGTACTAAAATTTTGCTTTTGTGGTAATTTTATTTATTTGTATTTTATATTTGTATTTTGTTATAACCTTTTGTTAAAACAAGAAACTACTATTGATTTATAAATATATATGGGGAATTAACGCAATAGAAAGGGAAGATTTGTTGCAACTGAAAGGGAGTGTGGGTACAAGAACTAATGTATACCAGCTTGTTATCAATAAGGTTAGGCTGGTAATTAGAAGGTTTTTAACAGTTAGAGCAGTGAACTACTGAAATAAGCTCCCAGGGGCAGTTGTGGAAGCAAAGAATCTGAATAGCTTCAAAATGGAGTTGGATAAAATTGTGGCATATATCTTGTGAGGAGGTTTTATTATTTGATGCTACAGGACAACATCCTCCCCCAGCAATATATGTCCCCCCATATCCCCTCCTGTAGCATCAGAGTTGTCTGCAGCTGGAGGTGGGACTGTCGGGGCTTTCTGAAGCCTGGGTACTATATTGTATATCAGGTACCTTGCTGGTGAGGTCAGCGTGCATGCTCAGGGTCTAACGGATCACAATATTTGAGGTCAGGAAGGAATTTTCCCTCTGAGCAGATTGACAGTTGACTTTGAGGGTTTTTTTGCCTTCCCCTGCAGCTTGGGTGTAGCTCACATGTTTAGGAGAATTGGATCCTTCTTTTTCTAAAATCATTTCCTGTTGTTTCTTGCGTACCTCCCCAAGGTCACAGCTGATTCAAATGTCTGGAACCGGAGAGCAGTAAAGGCTCTCCTATGTTGGTAATCCTGCATTTCTGTCAAATAGATACAGCCATCTTTTGGGGGAAGAATGTCACCATATAATGATGTCCGAACTGAAGCAGCTTGGCTTCTCCCTAGTTGCAATTCAATATGAATCCTTTCTGTTATAATTTTTGCACAGGTCTTGAAAGGGAATTGAGTCAAAAAGGGGAGCGAGAAACCTAAATTTTGTAGTTGATTCCTAACAAAAACCATCCAGGGGAAGTTATTAGATTCCTTCTCCTCCCTCCAGCACTTCTGAACTACGGACCCCTCCTGAGTTATGTTCAGTTTAGAGGCATAACATAGAACACATCTCCTCAGTGAGGCCTCCAAGGAAATAGAGCCTGTTTATAATCTCACCAGAACAGAGGGTGCACCCATGGGTACCGCAAGGATTTTCTTCAAAAAATTTGTCTGCAGGGATTCCAGCATGATCGGAATTGCCGAGGAATATCCCCATATCTGTGCCCCATAAGAGACCTTAGCAATTATCTGTTTTTGAAAAACCCTTAGGGCAGGGGCAAAAAGCCGGTCCCCCTTGGAGTAATGAAATTTCTCAACAGTTGTTAGACTAGCACATGCCTCTTGTCTTACTGATTTAATATGTGGTGCCCATGAGTTGTTAAAGGCAAAGACAAACCCAAGGTACTTGAAGACCCAGACCTGCTTGATCTGAAAGTCATTCAGGAACCAGGGTAAAGGTCTATATTTTTTTTGAAAAGACCAGAGCTTTTGTTTTTTTAGTTTATACACAGACCTTGTTTACCACATTCGTTGCTAAAATCCGACAAAAGCCTAGTAAGGCCTAGTCGTGCAGTAGAGAGCAATACAGTGTCATCCGCATACATCAGAAGTGAAAGCCGTTGACCGGCTATCCTAGGTGCTAAATAATCAACTTTATCACGGTGAAGTATTATCAGATGGTTTACATACAAATTAAAAAGGAGGGGGGCTAACAGACAACCCTGCTTGACTCCTCTGGAGGTTAAGATTTTATCAGTTAGCGTTCCCCTTTTCCCCAGCCGAATCTGAAGACTTGGGCCTGTATATAATGACTGGATCAGTTTTAAGAGCCGTGGATCAATTTCCAGCTGTTTTAACTTGATCCATAACTTGTTCCAATCTATCAGATCGAAAGCCACTGAAAAATCAATGAAAGCGGCATAAAGGTCAAGCCCATTTTTCCTGCACTGATTAACCAAATGATTTAGAATAAAACAGTGGTCAACCGTACTTCTGCCGGACTGAAATTCGACATGCTCCTCTGCAAGGAGCCCCTTTTCTGACACCCACTGTGTTAAGCGCATCAACAATAATCTAGAATAAAGTTTGGAGATTATGGGTAAAAGATTTATAGGCCGATAATTTTGTGGGTCATTTCTATCCCCTTTTTTATAGATGGGGACAATAACACTAGACCTCCAATACTCTGGCACAGCAGCTGAGTCATTTATAAGAGAAAAAAGATGTGCCAATGTCCTGGTCCACGAGCGGGAGTTCTGCTTAAAGAGTTCCGGCGGGATGAAGTCTCTACCTGGAGCTTTCCCCTTCTTTAGCAGAGAAATAGCTTCCTCTACCTCCTGCTCAGTAACCTTCTCCCACTTAGGCAATGAATCCACCAGATCATTTGATAAGGGAGATTCAGAGGGCAGACTAGTATTGACAATCTCAGAGAAATGCTTCATCCAGATGGAGCATGGAATTTGAGGATCTTTCACCATTTGAAGGTTTTTCTTCAATAAATTGTTTATCTGATTCCAGAATAATCTAGTGTCATTTCTCCCAAGAGCGTCAAGCAGCTTTCCCCAGCTTTTTCTAGCAAAGGCTTGCCTCTTTTCCTTAATAAAGGCCTTGTATTGTGTTCTAATAGAGCAAAACTTCATCATTTGTTCCTCAGTTGTGTTTTTCCTTAATTGTTTTACCACCCTTCTAAGTTCAGCTCTCCTTCTGACACAATCCCTATTCCACCAATCAAATGGGAAAAAACATCTATAATCTAAGGACGCTGGTCTAGTCAAAAAGGGGAGCAGAGATCGCAAGATCTCCTCCAAAGTTTCCATGGATTCAGCTGGATTTTCAGTGGTCAGCAAATTTGACCTTAAAAGGGTCAATTTATGAGACTCTTAATGGTTAGCCATCTCTGCTTCCAATTTAGAAGACCACCTTAACCTTAAAAGGCCATTTTCAGCAATCTCTTCAAAAGGCATTTGGAGGGAAGCATCAGCGTGGAATAAACGGACCTGCAAAACCAGGGCCAAGGGAAAATGATGACTCTCTATTCTAGGAACAATACTAAATTCCTTCACATTTTCCACTTGGCAGGGAGAAATAATCCCAAAGTTTATGACACTTGCCCCCCTCAAATTTGAGAAGGTATAAGCTCCCTGAAAATCCCCCAGAATATTACCATTTAGAATACAAAGGAAGTGATTCAGGACAAATTTGTACAACAATTTACCTTGCTTATTTATTACCTTGTCCTGTGATGTCCTACCTTCATTCCAATCCTGATTTTAATCCGACATAGGACATAAATTTAGCTCTTTTAGGATCTGCTTGGAACTCTGGCCGATTCTTGCATTTATATCCCCTAAAATCAAACAGTCATCCTCCTGGAAATTCTCCAAATTTCTACCATAAAGGGCCTCGAATTCACCCCAAACTAATAGGTCCCTTGGCCCTGGCAGTACGTAAACATTGTAAATTAGTAGCCCAGTTGAACATTCTGTCAGTAACCTGACCGACTGGATCTGGGCACCCTCACCATGCAGTACCTTAAGATCTAACCCAAGAGCCTTGAGTAATAATATCAATAGAACTCCCATAAATCTCACCTTCTGTCCTGGAATAGATACTACTGGTAAGGCCCAGTGAGAAAACCCATCAAAATCAAAAGTCTCAGAATCCTTTGCCCATGTTTCCTGGAAGCAAAACAAATCATAGGCCTGAAAAAAACGTATAAAATCAGAATCATTACACTTTATTTTAATTCCAGCTATGTTCCAAGATAAAAACTTCATGAAAGCAGGACAATCCATCAGGCGTCAATTTTCCTGTCTAGCAAGGAAGGACGGGCAGGATTTCCTCCAGTCATAATCCTTCACTCTTTCCCTATCCCAGAAAGAAAAAACTCCAGGAAGTAAATGAGACTGTTGTTCCTGCAGGCCAGCTGGAGGCTGGAGATTTACCACTTCTTTTTGCTCTAATGAAACTCCTGTAAGCTGATTAGGAATAGTACCCTACACCCTGTCCTTTACCCCCAACTGGTTTTGGGACAGTGTCTTAGAAGAATCCCTCATGGGACTATGTGTCTCAATCTTTTCCCCTTGACACAGAATCTTAGGAGAGTCCCTCTGAGGGCTGCATAACACAAGTTTTGACCTCTCCAAGGGACGTTTTGCCTTATTTCCCTCAGGGCACTCCTTATGCATTTGTATTGGTGTAGAAGAATCCGTCGGCACCTCTGACCCCACTAGAGATATCTGGGATGTCAGAGAAGGTTTCAAATCCCTTGCATTTCCCCCCATTGTTACCATCTTAACTTTCCCAGACCAGATGTCTACATGCTTTGCTTTACCTGCCCTAGCACATATAGAATCTAGCTTCTCCAGACTCTCCATAAAATTTAAGGGATTCTGTAGTGATTGTAGCCCAGATAAATCCTGATGGGGTACCTGGGTGCTGACCCGCTGCTCCGAAGACAGCTTCCATCTCCAAGGAGTCCTCCAGCCTCAAAATTGGTTTCGATTTTGATTGCTGTAGGCATTTGACCTGCCTAGGATGAGACACCTGAGGCCTTAATAAGGGACATGAAGGGATATCAACTTTTTTCCCCTCTACTGCTATAGCGTCTTTACTAAAATTGATGAGAGGAGGGTCTACATTAAGTATCCGAGAAATATAGACCCCTTTATCATTAAGCTGCCCTGCCGTTGACAAGATTTGTGTTACTATATTCGCAGTGCGGAATGTAATTGTCAGCATCCAATGTTTTTTTAAATTAATAACATGGTCTACAGAAACTATATCAGATCTGAGGATTACTTCATCCATCAAGATTCTCAGGTGCTCTGCTATGTCCATGGGAGTATTCCAATAAGGAAGTACACCTGTGGGCAACGGAAGAACTTTAAACATCAGCACAACCGGAGAATACATAAACCTCCCACAATCCTCTGCCAAAACCAGGTCCTTCAGACTGGAAACTGGGACCTGCTCCTTGCCAGCAGGCTTCAGAAGGCATGTCCGAATAGACCTGTCCTGAAAATGAACAGTTTGCTTGACAATAGGATCCAATGATTTAACTGCCTTTTGAAGAGCATCAATTTTCTTATTTAAATCATACAGATGAGAGAACATAGTGTACGCAACATATGCGAGGTAACAAGCACCAAATCAGCTACTAATGTCATACACTCGGGACCATTTTCTATTAAACTCTTGGGGTCAGATATCAAATGGGCAGAATTATTATCAAGATCAACATCACGCAATGCAACCCAAGACTCCTCTTGTCCAGATATCTTAATTGGATCCTGGGACAAGGATGCCAAGGGTGCAAACCGGTTTTGCATTATGGGAGAAGAGCTACCCTGATTATCAAAGTCTTGCAAACCTGGTTTGTCTGAAAGGAAGGCATCAATACGCCTCTGTTTGGGATTCCTGGCCTGGGAAGGCAAGGATGGAGCTGCCTCCTTCCTGGGCCTCTTCTGATGAGCCATGCCCCACAAAAGAAAACAATACTAATTCAACAAAGGGACAGGATCCAAGACAACACCAACCCAGGAACACAGATAAAGAGAGTTACAAATAATGTGACCCTCTTAAGAAAACAAACCAGATCAATAACAGTGCAGCAGAATATCAGGGCAGAGATATACAGTCCCCAGCACCTACTCAATGTGCTGGGGTACTATGACTCAGTCAAATAGCTCGAAATAGGAGCAGCACCTAACAATTGAATATAAATACCAGGGTAGAAAACATACAGAGTATAACCAAACAACAATCCCTTAGGGAGGACAGAAGATTGTCATGAATATCAACGGTATCGCAGACTATCATCAACAGAAGTGAACAGTTGATCAAATAATGAACAAGTCCACATCCCCTAGAGGGAAATAAAGAGCAAAACCCGCTGCAATGACCCTGGCTTCCTACTCGGCACAGCTGACATGCAAGTAAGGGGAGAGGCGGTCGCCGTGAAGCAGTTCCTCCTGCCACTGCCGGAGAGTAGTCTCGGCGGACGCTGCTATCAGGATCTTCCACAGGCGCACTGGCAATCTCTCCAAACGTAAGGGGGGGCACGCCCACACATGGCCCCTCAAATGTCCCTGCCAACGGCAGACACCCTTAGGTGTCAGCCATGGGCCCCAACCTCTGGATATTATACCTGGGGGGAGATGAATACAGCCAATGAAGGCTTGAGAGGGCACAGGAGGTTGCTTTCCCTGCAGCGTCTCCTGGTCCAAGCCCCTTCTTTCCCAGCTGAACACAATCCTATCAAGGAAAATGTATGGGAATGGGTGAAATAGGAGGAGGATGGCAAACGGACTTGGAGGAACAAAAACTGCTGGGAGAGGGAGACTTCTGAAAATGCCTGCTGACAGGAACAGTGGTTAGCTCAGAAGGAATTGGAAGGGGGGAGGGCAATGACTTTTGTTACTTGCTGTGCCCACCTTAAAACAAGCCCCATTGGTTCTGTGCAGCCTAGTCCTATGCCAATCACACACTGCAAAGCCAGTGGTCTGACGAAGAAAGGGGTGGTGATTGGGCAGGGTGGCTGCTAGTACAATCCTCTCCACCCCTGGCACCAGGAAGTCTGCTCCTCAGCTGCCCACCCCCTCCCTGGGCCTACCAGTCACGTTTTTACCATCCGAACGAGACTGAACTCATCCGAACAATACTGTACTGTTTGGTCGTTTTCAAGTTCTGATTGAGTTTGGTTTGGTCACTTCGGGCTCAGTTCAGTCGTTCCGTTCGGTCATCTGAACGGGCCGAGTTTGCTCTGAATACCGAATGGCCGAACCGCGTTCATACATCCCTAGTCAGGCCTCCCTGGCCAGGCACAGTCCCTCCTGTAGCCAAGTAGGGCTATACAGACCCCTCCTGGGTCTCCCTTAGTAATCCAATCCTGCCCCATTTCTGGGCAGTTTGTAGCTTCAGTCCGTCTGTTAGCAGAAAGAAAAAGCTTCAGCCGAAGTGTTCAGACGGATCCCACAGGGTTTAGAGGGACTATAAAACAGAGAGCTCAGCTGAGAAATAAACCTTGAGGGGAGGAAAAATACTTACCCAAACAAGAAGTACAAAATGAAAGGACAAAAGAACTAATTTTGGATGTAAAGCAGTTGTCCTATAACAAAAAGAAGTTGGAGGTGAAAAGAACCTTGAGGAAGCTATTCTTTAGCGAAACGTTGGGCATAGAACTTTTCCAACTTTGGATTCATCTGCTGCTGCTTCTTTTGTTTGGTTAATCTTACTGAAAGTATTTCTTTGGTTGTCTGCTTGTTTTGGACTGTATTATATCACTTGCCGCTTCATTGACTTATTCGGTAGACTTGTACTGAATCATCTGTTTTGATAGACCTGCATTTCATTATTTGCTGCTGTTCATTAAACTTTATTATTATTATTATTATTTTGAACATTTGTTGTTTAAATAGAAGCAATTCTTTTGTTTACTGTTTTACAATTCCTCTAGCAGCCAGCTTCAGAGTCCCCCATTCCCTAACTTTTAGAGCCTTGTGGAGATAGAGCTCTCCTTCCTGTCTTCAGCTAAACTAGGGCTGAAATGTTGTACCACTGCAGCAGCATTTACCGGCAGAAAGTGCTCTTCCGCATCAAGCAGCAAGGTTAGGAAGGGAGCGATTTTCACACCTTGCACTCAGTCACAGTTTTCCGCGGTTGCTGCTGCAATATTTTCGCCACTGTAGATTTCACATGGAAGCATCAGGTTTGCCACAGTTTCCCCTTTCCCTTAAGCACAGCAGCTTTGTGATTCTCACAGAATTGCAGCCAGGGGCGTACCCACCATGGCGCGGGGGACGTTGCTGCCTTGTAAACAAAGTTCTTCTTCGAGGGGCTCCTTCCATTCTCACTTGCACACCCTTCTCTTACTGACATATACCAAGCTCACTAGCTTAAAAAAAACACGTGATGTTCACATGCCCCCACCCTATATAAGGTACCTAAACCCAACACAGTTCCTTCCAACCCTAAGCAATTAGGAAGAAAATTCTATGTGGGGTCAGAAGGATGGGTGTTTGTGAGAATGTTTGGAGCCATCTCGAAGAACCTTGTTTACAAGGCAGCAACCTTCTGTTTGCCTTCAATTGGCTCCTCCCATTCTCACAAATGGGAGAATAGCAAGCCTAGAAAGAGGTGGTGGGAGAATTTTCTAACAAAATTACACTGCATGCAGGTTGGATCTACAGCCTGGGAGGGAGGCAGCAGACAGAAGGCAGCCTGGGGAAGGGTTGGTTGTTCACTGCTGTCTCTGTTAGAAGGATGGACAGATTCTCCCTCTTCCCTTTGTGATCACCCCATAGAGAGTAATGGGGGTACAGAGCAGCTACAATGAGTCAGAGAGCCATCCCAGCAAAGGGGAAGAATTTGTCCTTGCCCCCCTAACACACAAGAAAATTCACAGAAGATCACAGACTCCCCTCTCCCACTCCATCCCCTGAATCAGCATCAGGAGCCAAGCGCTCACTCACTGCTGCTGGGGAATCCCTGAACTCTAAGCGGGACAGAGACAGCAACTAGTGCGCAAGGAGGGATAACAAAGATCCCTCCCTCAAAGCTCACTCTGGGTGCTGCCCTGTTTGTTGTCCCTCCTTGTGCACTAATCTCCGTCCCACTTACAGTACAGGGATTCCCGAGCAGTAGTGAGCGAGCGAGCGCCTGGCTCCTGATGCTGATACAGGGAATGGGGAGGTGTCCCTGCTCTTCTGTGAATTCTCTTGTGCGTCAGGGTGCCAAAGACAAATTCTTCCCCTTTGTTGGGATGGCTCTCTGCCTCATTGTAACTGCTCTACACCCCCAGTTCTCTCTATGCGGCGATCACAAAGGGAAAAGCTTAGAATATGCTGGTAAGAGAAGGGCGTGCAAGTGAGAATGGAAGGAGCCCCTCGAAGAAGAACTTTGTTTACAAGGCAGCAACTTTCGCTGTGAAGGAGGGGACGGGGGGGGACTCTTCCCCCACTCGTGTAGCAGCGCTATGGGGCTACAACTGAACTGTTTGAAAAGGTGGTGCCGGTGGTGCAAAAGAGACTTCTTTGGGACTCAAGAACGGGGATCCCGGCTCCCACTGATGCTGAATATACCTGGGGCCAGCCCTGTTCGCTGCCGGCCCCCTCCCAGGGCAGGGCATGGGAGCAAATACACCCCCCCGCCCTGAGCCACGGTGGCTATGCCCCTGCAGCAGACTCTGAAGCAGGTAGTTAGAGTCACCCTAAGTTCATTCATTCAGTGATCTAGTATTCAGCATCAAGGTGCATCAGGGACTCACGCTCAGTGGTGGAAGACGGCCAAAAACCGCTTGTGTTCACAAACTGCAGACATGTCGCATCTGCAGATACTGGCAGCAGGTAATGCGGAATCGCAGAAATATCGAGGGGAAGTCAGCGTCAAGACACATTAAGTGCCAAGTTCTCAGAATGGAATGGCGGCACGGTAACAACTGCTGCCGCTTCAGCCCTAAGCCAAACCTCTCCCAGACTAAACCCAGCCCAGTCTGCTGAGCCCTGGGCTGACCCACACCAAGTCCAGCTCATCTGTTATCCATTATTATTAGCCCAGTTACTAGCTGGCCCAGCTGAGATGCAGACATCCCAGGCATGGTCCCACCACCTGCACCTCTCCTGCTGGTGCCACCTTTTGCTGGTGCTAAGTCACCTTTCTTAAAAGGTCAGGCCCCCTACTAGCCTGCCCTGACACACCCCTCATATGGGTCACCCGAGGAATGGGGGATCAATTATTGAGGTGTACACAGGTGGGAATAGGTCTCCTCACTTTCCCCCACCCTGCTTAGCAAAAGCCAAATAGGGAAGTCCTCAGCTCAGCTCAAAAATGAGAAATCTCATTGAAATACCAGTTCTCAGTTTATCTCTGGATGAATCAAGAACCTCTGAATGCCCAACCAAATTCTTGGGCAAAAATGTATTTTAAAAAAACAAAACCACAAAAACAAAAATTAATTGCACATGTTGAAAATGGCCGCTGGGCCGTTTTGTGCATGTGAAAAATGACCACTGCCCGTAACCAAAACAACAGAAATAGCATCACCATGCTTCATCATGTTTTTGGTTAAGGGAGAAAGCTGTTTGTGCATTGACACTCTGCTGCTCTTAACCAAAATCTCAGCAATGCTATTGCAACCATTTTGATTAAAGTTTGTGACCATTTTGCACATGGGTAATACAGTCCAACAGCCATTTTGTGCATGCACTATGAATTTTTTATTTTTTTTATTTTTAATATTTTTGCCCAAGAATTCAGTAAACCATAGGGAAACTGACTTTGGTTTCTGAAATTGCAAGATTTCTTGCAAACAAATTGCCAATGTCTGTTGTCACTCATCTGCACCATGACCCATGTCTGCTAGCGCAGCCTAGGCCTTAAATGAGCAATTGCAAAGAATGCTGTTTCCATCGGAAACAGGTAATTCGTCTCTATTCGTTCCATGAGTAAAGTTACTGGCTTTTTAAACTATTTTTCACTATTTTCTGGCATTTTTGGTATTTCACTAGTTGGTAAAATGTTGGTGAAAAATGATCGAGCATTTCAGGTGCCAATCTCGCAGTGAAATCACTGACCGGTGAGAAAATACTGATGAACATTCACAAACGCTGCTGACAGGTAGGTATTTCCTGATGGTAAGGAAACACGGGCTCTCACCTCAGCTCTACTGTAGGCATGCCTCTCATTCTGACAGGTGGCAGCATAGTAGAGCAGTGGTAGACTTTAGCTGTGGTACCATGTGCATTCACAGCATAGTTTCAGTTTAAATCCAGTACATGTCAATACATTTCAGTTCCTATAAAAACTGCAAAGATTTATGTTTTACTATATTTTCATTCCTTAAGATTAAACATTTTTAAGTTTTCAGGAACCAAAATTTTGGTTCTTGGGAATAAAATTATTATTAATAATAATAATAATAATAATAATAATAATAATACAAATACTCCAGAAAATTTCAGGATGATTCATATATGCCACCCTTATCTATTGTATTATTTTTTATGCTCCCTTGCCGTGCTTTAATTGTTGATTTTATTTATTTATTTATTTATTTATTTATTAAATTTTTACCCCTCCCCTCCTAAAAACAGCTCGGGGTGGCTTACAACAATAATACGCAAAGGAAAGGAGAAATAGTGATTTATCTTTTGATTCGGTAAAAGCATAACCAACTAATACAGTGAATAAAGTCCTCTGGAATGGACAGAGTGATAATTCAAACTGTCTTTTGGTAGAGGTTGGGTATTCCAAGTCAGAGAGGCTTGTCTGTGACACTGGGAATAATTGTTGTGATGATACTTATTGCCTGAGTTTCCATAGGGATATCTGGAAATATCATGGAAGGATGATTAGACAGGCTAATAGACATGATCTACTGTGGGAAACTGGGAATTCTGCAGTTGATTTTTTTTACCCTTTATTGATTTGTTCCTTTTGCTATATCTAGACTATGTCTGTTGGAAGTTAGTAATTGGATTTAGAATTTGCTCTCTTTTGTTGATGTTATTATCTATGGGTTTTCTAAATTTTTAAATTTTTAATTGTTAATAACCTATGACTATTAGAAGTCTCTTCTTTCTGATTTAGGTTGTTAATTCTTATATTGTTCTTTTGTGTGTTTTTTTCTCTCCTTTTTATGAATATGTCATGTTATGTGTTGCTGTGTTCTTTTGCCACTGGGCATTATTTTATATTATTTGTAAAATTGTATTGTATTGTTTTACTCTTGGGCCAGGGCGAGAGCCAGAGCCTTAAATAAAATACTACTATTACTACTACAACAATAATAAAAAACAATACATATAAAATATATCTAAAAACAATTAAAACATCTCAAAATCCAAATCAAAATATTAAAACAGGGCCCGGGAACTCAATAAAACAATAAATAGGGGAGATAAAACTCTCTAACCCCCCCCCTTCCCCCCTCCCCAAAGGCCTGGGAAAACAGCCAGGTTTATGAGTGTTTTTTAAATGGTTTATAATTGTGTTTTTACTGTTGACATTGTTAGCCGCACCGAGCTGTTCCAGGAGGGGTGGGGTGTATAAATGTGAATAAATAAATAAATAAATATAAATATTTTGGGGGGAAATAATAAAAAAAATTTCCATCATGAAATTATATTTTGTGATAGAAGCCAAAAAATAATTCTTAGATTTCACCCACCTCTACTCGTTGCTTTAATTATCTTATGGGCAGCATTGCTGTGACAAAAATGGAACTTCAGAGTATTACATTTAACCTACGGAAAATCAATACAGAAACAATGCAACTCCTAATGACACAAAAGAGAATCCTCCATTTATTACACAGCATTTTATTTAAGAAGCACCATCCTAGGTACTCATGCTCTAACTTTCATTAATAAACATTACTTATGATGTTCCTGTGAGGCTGATATGCTGGCTTTTAATAGACATGCTCGTTTATCTACTCTGTCTAGCCTTGTTGAATGAATATATTTAACCTGCAAGGGGAAGTCTGCATCAGACACCAAGCTAAACATAGAGACTGGTTAAAATCCCTAATTATTAATAATAATCATCTTTATTTTTATATAGTGCACCCCTGCCATGCCACTTAGAATGCTTCACAAAGAACTAATTAACAACTTTTAAAATTCTCACAACAACCCTGTGAGGTAGGCTAGGCTGAGAGAATAATGTGACTGACCCACAGTCACACAGTGAGTTTCTGGCTAAGGTGAGACTTGAACCAATTAATTAAGACCTAACTCCTTCAAGTACTGTCATAAGACTCCATCATAGAACGCAACAAACATCACAATCAGAACAATAGCCATGCCCTGTTGCCAACAGCAACATGTCTTGCCACTAAGATTAACCAGGAGTAGTGGGAAGATCACTGAACAGAAAGCAAAAAGTCCTATTATACTAATGTTTATGGGAAATGAAACACTTAACTGGAGAAGTCTTCAAAGGCATCAAGGTAAGAAGTAAAGAACAATCTTAAAGTAGGTTGTTTAATGACCAGGCATGAATTAAACCACGGAGATCATGGTTATAATAGGG
This sequence comes from Sphenodon punctatus, assembly GCA_003113815.1. Taxonomy (NCBI): domain Eukaryota; kingdom Metazoa; phylum Chordata; class Lepidosauria; order Sphenodontia; family Sphenodontidae; genus Sphenodon; species Sphenodon punctatus. The sequence goes on from QEPC01001291.1 coordinate 298,182, forward strand.
CAACTAAAAGCCTTCTGCAATCACAACCACCTGAGGCTGTAGCCTATATATCTTCCAAAGTCCTGCTACTGAACAGAGGGAATAATGGCAGCAGGAACCTCGCTTGTTTATGTTGGGGGGGAAGGTGGACTGAAGAATGCTGATTCTCCAGTTTTAATTTTAGTGGAAAGGATGCATTGTTAAATATTGACTGTTGTTGGTTTCTAGAGTCTGTCTTGCTGACAAGTATAACATCAAACGCTGTCCTAAAATCTGGGAAAGTAACATTTTCAGCAAGGAGAGATAAAAAAAAGAATGGTATAAGTAGTAAGGAGGACAGTAGTCATCAAACTGATCGTTATCAGTTTGACAGGTCTACGTCACCGGAAGTCCTGCCTTAGGATGGAAATGACGTGGGTCCGGAAGTCCCGCCTTGGGATGGAAGTGACGTGGGTAAGCAGAAGTGACGTAGAAGGGGGTAATGCTTCCGGGTCAGGGAGGCGGGAACTGAAGGTTCCCGCCCCCCCCTGAACCCAGAAGGTCCTTACCCTTGACTTTGGGGGATTCTGCTTGTGGGTCAGGCTGGCTGGAACCGAAGGTTCCAGCCTCCCTGAACCCACAAGGTCCTTTGAAGAGGCCCGTGTAATGCATCTATGAA
>QEPC01001291.1:306708-319697 GCA_003113815.1 Sphenodon punctatus
CCCTGGAGTATGTGAACCGGCACGGATACTACTCCCTGCACCTGCAGGGGGTGGTGGATCACCGGGGCTGGTTCATAGACATCTACACGGGCAACTCCGGCCACAGTCACGATGCCAGGATCATGACCACCTCCCCCTTCTATGCCCGGATGTTCTGGGGGGACTTCGCGTACATGGGCATGAGGTGGATCGAGGGGGTCCCGATGCCCCCCTGTATCCTGGGGGACCCCACCTACCCCCTCACCCACTGGTTGATGAAGGTGTACCCTGTACTGAGGACCCCTGCGGAGGTGTTATACAATACCTGCCTGTGTTCCAGCCGGACGGTGGTGGAGCGTGCCTTCGGGGCCCTCAAGCAGCGCTGGAGGAGTGTAGCTGGGTGGCTGGATTACACCGTCTCAACCTCGGCCCTGGTGATTGGTGCCTGCTGTGTGCTGCAAAATACCTGCAAAACCAAGGGGGCATCCCTGGAGTACCCCGAGCCCCACAGGCCCCCCCGGTTCCGTGCCCCTCTACGTGAACGCAGAGAACCCCAGGGAGTACCGTTGCACCAAATGGATCTGGAATGCCCTGGCGAGACATATCGCCTGGGGGGCCCAGTTGTGAGGGATGCCCCCCCACCGGGGGCCCCACCTGTTGATCCGTGGGCATGCCCCTGCATGCCGGTCCCCCACCCAGGTCCCCCACAAACAGGAGCATGCGCTGGGCTACTGACTGCTGCCTTTATTTCCCCCATGTGCACACAATCACCCAGTCCTGCACCCCTGCATGCCCTGTCCCCTACAGTGCCCCCCATCATGTCACCCTCCCCCCCTTCCCCCCATCCCCCCTCGCCTCCTTGTCCATCCCCGTGGGCGCCCGCTGGGGCCCACGGAGCTCTGAAAGCTCTCCTCCCCACCGCTGTCCGTGTGCCCTGCAGTGTCCTGAGCTGCCTCCAGGTCCATCAGGGGGGTGGGCAGTGGTGGGGAGAGGGTGGCCGGGGCCCTGGGTGGCCCCTGGGGGGGCTGCACCCTCCAGAGATCCAGGGGCACTGGGAGGTGGATGTGCATCCCCTGTGGGGGTGGCTGGGGCACCTGGGTGGGGGGCGGGGCTGCCGAGGGTCCCAGCACAGGGACCTGGGCAGGCAGGGTGCCCGGGGGTGCACCTGACATCACATAGGCACACATCATGCCAGCGTGCAGGAGCAGGGAGGTCCCGATGTTGTGGGACCTGTCCATCTTGAGGGCGTGCTCCTGCACCATGGCTTGAATGTCCTTCCTCAGGCCCCTGAGCAGCTCCTCCTGCCTGCTGTGGTCCCTGAGCTCCCGGCGCCGGTCCAGGCACACCTCGGCCTGGAGCCTTTGGTCCCTTGCCTCGGCCCGCTCCAGGGACCGTTTGATGGCTTCCTCCATGCAGGTCACAGCCTCGATCATCCTCTCCCCCAGTTCCGCGGCAATCTGCACGATCTCCTGTGCCTGTTCCTCCCTCCGCCTGCGGACCCGTGCCCGGTACTCCTGCATGCATTGCGCTGGGGCCACAGGCTCTGGGGACTCAGGCTGCTGGGGTTGCCCTGTGGGAACGAGAGGGTGAGTATGAGCCTGCCCCTGTCCCCTGCCCGTTCCGTGTCCTGCGGGTGAGGGCGGGAGGGGGCTGTGGGTGTTGGGGTGGGCGTTTGGGGGACCTGGGACTGGGCCCCCTACCACCTTGCAAGGGGGAGCTGGGGCACAGACTGGGGCAGCCCCTGCCCCCTCCACACACACCCCTGGCCTATGCCCCCCTGGTCATGGTCCCCGCCTCTCCAGGTCGGGCGTTTACCCTTGATGTCGGTCTTGGATCCCTCAGAGGCCAGCCCCTCGATGTGGGAGTGTTCCCCCTGGGACCACTGGCTGAAGGTGGTGAAGGTGCCAGCCTCGAACTCCGCTGGGCTGGTCCAGGGTTGGGTGCTCTCGGGGCTGCTGCCGGGGCCACTGGGAACTCCTCCTGGGGGTCCGGGGCCCAGGATCTTGTGTCTACCGGGTGGGGCGAGGGGAGGGGGTACCTCGGCCCTTTCCCTGCCCTGGACCACTGTGCTTCCCACAAGCCGTGGGGTGACTATGGACCCCTTCATATCTGGATGCAGTCCAGGGCATCGTAGAAGGGGGTGGTCCGGGCCCCGTGTCCGGACCGCCTATTGTTGTCCCAGATGGCCTTGTACCCCCTCTTCAGTTCCTTGGCCTTGGAGCGACACTGTGCCACTGTGCGCTGATGCCCCGCTGCCTCCATGTCCCGCACTATGTCCTGGTAGACATGCTCGTTGCGCTGGTTGAGGGCGAGCTCCATCTGGTACTCCAGAGTCCCCCATATGTGGATGAAGTCCCTGGTCTCCTGGAGGCCCCACTGGCCCCCTCGGCGGTACGCCTTCCTCCGGCGTCCCCACGGCCGGTCCTCCTCCTCCTCTTCTGCTGCCGCCACCGCCGCTGGCGCTGCCTCCACCCATGCAGGTCCGGTGTCCTCCGGGAGCTCATCCGCCCGGGCCGTTTTCTGTGTCTGTGGGGACAGTCGGAGGGGTGTGTTGGGTTAGGTGCAGGCTGGGCCCCCTTGCGTGGATCCCCTTCCCCCGCCTCCCTCCCGGTCGCCCGGGTGTGCCCCAGCCCCCCCAGGGGAGCCCCTGTTCCCCCTGTTCCCCTCCCCTCCATTGCCCTTACCCATTTCCTGGGTGCCTCCTCCGGCCCCATTCCAGCTGCTGTCCCCAGGGCGTCGCATGGCGCCTGCTGCTGGGGGTGCTGTTCCCGGACCGCCTTCAGGGTCAGCATGACCCCCGTGTCCCCCTCCTCCTCCGCCTGTGCTCCCTCCACCTCCACCGCTGCCCCTGCCACCTCCTCTGCCTCCTCCTCCTCCACCACCACCACCGTCGTTTTCTCTCCCACCGCTCTCTTCTGCCTCCCTCCTCGCTCCATCCCGCCACGCGTGCCTGTAGCTGATTTCCCTTTAAATCTCCCTCCGGTGGCTGTGTTCTTGCTGGTTGCCCGGCAGCGACGCTGCGTGCATTGTCCACGGCTGAGGCTCATTTCCTTTGCTCCCGGGCGGGGATTGGCATCCAGATGTTACTTTTTGTTGGTTCCCGGTGGGGATCTCTTTGACCACGCTTCCCGGGATATTCCCCCAGATAGCCCGGGAAGCATGGTTGAAATTGACCCCATGTGGGTATTGAGCATGGTGAACATCTGGCGGGCACCGAACAGACGTTCCGGGCGCTTTGGACCCCCGCCACGGAATTGAGCGTGGTTCACTGTGGTTGAGCGTGATCTCGTAACGTCTGAAAATACCGTTTGTGTCATACCCCCCCATATGAGCCAGTCGAGGGCTACAGAAGGGCAACAGGTGCCCTACTCCCCCCATTGGGTGGGGGACCAAGGAAAGGGCACTAATCCTCAGTTTAGGGTGCCACAGAGGGCAGTGGGACAGCCCTGCCCCCCTCTCCAGTTACAAAAGTCAAAGGGGGTGAGGAAACTTCTCCTTGGGACCTGGACATGTCTCCAAAGCCAAGGTGTAGGGGGGCACTGGATCATCAGCGTGCTGGGACTACAATAATGGGGCATATTGTTTTTGCCGTTCATGAAAAATCTGCCACGTGTGTACCCAGCACTCAGGATCACATGCCAATTCCAACTGCAATAAGTTTAAGCAGTATGGAAACAGAAACAGGCCACAGGGTGCTGGGCTGGGAACAAATCCCCCTACAGCAGCCAGCACAGAAAACCTGGGGAAGGTCCCCAACCCCAGTTCAGAATGAAGCACCCTAGAAAGGATGCTTAGGCTTTACCCTGACTCTGGCACAGGGGAGTACATAATTAATGGGTATGGGAGGGTTTTTGGATCCTCGCTGAAAGTGTAAGATATTATAGGACGGGCCCTGAGCTGAAGTCAATCATAGGCAGTGAACATAGGCTAAACTTGAAGAGGTGCAGGAAGATTGTGGGCCCCAAATCTGCACTTCCTATGGTTACATTGCAAGTTCCACTCTTAGTGTGGTGCCAAAAAAAAGCCTGGAGTGAGTTCCAGCTTATATCACTTCTTTTGCTGCAAGGAAGACTCAGTAAATAACACAAACCCCCTGAGACTTGCTTATTGTGCTGTGCATCTTTCAATGCAGCAGCTACCATGGTAAGGGGATGTGGAACGGGACACCTGCTTGCAAAGAGCAACATAAAATTTTCTTTCCACCTGCTACCTGTTCATCCAAGTGATTTCAAACTGCTAGGCACTGGATTCCAAGGGAAGTTCTATTTCAACAAAGCCATGCTAGTGGCTTGTCCATATCCTGTGCAGCTTTTGAAAAGTTCATTTTGGTAATCAAGTTTGTGGTCACGCAGTGGACAGTGGGGGTGGTGAATCATTAAATATCTGGATGGTTTCTCTTTATAGGGCAGGCAGCCACATCCATGTGCACCTGGTTGCTTGCCACCTTCCTTCCTTCATATCAAGTGATTTGATTCTCATTGTCATGGGAGGGTCACATGGGAGATGTTGGAGGATTTAGCCGCACAACTAAACTATAATCTTGACTGACTATAATGGGGTTAGCTTCTGATGACAGCATTTGCTGTTCAAAGCCAAGTTGCAGGTCCATTCAGATACTGCTGGGGCCTTGGGTTTCCGGGTGTATTTTAGGGGCACTGGTGCACAGTCCCATGGCCCCAGGAGTGGACAGAGAAGGAAGGGTATAGCCAGGGATTTGGCGTTGTTGGAAATTTGTTTCTTATTCGTTTTCCAGCAAGCATGTATTGTTTTGGTCTGACAAAACAATATTGTCGATTTTAGTCCGACAATACTGCTGTAGTGCATTTAATCAACCCCTTATCATCCAAATCCCCACGGGTTATGAAGTTGGTCAAGGTGTTTGTGCTTACATGCCTGAAGAACAACATACTGTTTATAGTCAGGCATGTACTGGGTGTTAACAATGGCATAGCCAATGCCCTTTCTCACTTTCATTTTCTTATACCATGAGCCAGGGAGAATCCAGAGGCGATGCTGCCAGAACTGTGGAACCTTGGATCCCAGAGCTGTTTTAATACAGTGTAGAGTTCTCTATCCCCTAGGGACTAGTGCAGCTTATGAGTGTGCCTTTAGCAAATCCCAGGAGTTCAGAACCAGTAATGGCTGGGCTCTGGGGCTCTGGAAACCCAGATGCTACAGTTTGGGCTTGCACTTAGGTGCAGAGGCTTAGCTCTGGGGACAATAGCTGGAAATGTCTCCACAGTTGCATAAGCTAGCAAGGTGTTTTCCTTTGGAGAATGGTTGAGTGTTAGCACTGGGACTAGGCAAGGAGGGAAGATACCAGGGGCCAAATTATTCCTCCCTTGTTGATCAGGATACTGGGAGTTTTACCTCACATCTGTTTTGATAATAATGAGGTATCCCTTTTTGGTACTGACTTTAAGCAGGCATTATTCAGAGCTTTATGGATAGATGAGCTTGTGGCCGACTCCAAATTAGATGTTTTGGACTAGGCATTATTTATTTTATTTATTTATTTACATTTTTACCCCACCCATCTCTAAAGACTCAGGGCAGCTGGACATACAAGTTGTGGGGTAGCGGGGCCGTGACCGTGACCTCTTACTTTCCCCAAGGCATTTGAAAGCAGACCAGAGGGGTCACAGCAAGACTGTGGAGTTACACCTGGCAGGGCATGCACAACTCTGCCCCTGCGCATGTCATGCAGATTTATTTATTTTTTTATTTTTATTTACAAAACATTTCTATCCCGCACCCTCCTGCAACTTGGCAGCTCAGGGCGGCAAACAGCATAAAAACACAACAATAAAATCATCATAATAAAATCATCATAACTACAATATATAAATTGACACATAAAATAGCAGCTGGCAATAAAATCCCTCCCCATCCTCCCCACCCCCTCCCCAAAGGCCCGACGGAACAACCAGGTCTTACAACATCTGTGGAAATAGGGGAGGTTCGAGGACAGATGGGCCTCCAACAGGAGAGAATTCCACAGCCAAGGTGCAGCCACCAAGAATGCCTTCCCCACTGTCACCACCCAGCATACCCTATGGACTTCGAGTTGAGCACCCTCGGCCAACTGCAAGGGCCTCGAGATGACCCAAGTCTTGAGGTGGTCTTGCAGGTAAACAGGACCCAAGCCGTTTAGGACTTTATAAGTCATAACCAACACCTTGAATTGGTCCCAGAAGACAATAGGCAGCCAGTGCAGAGTCCAGAGCACCGGTGCAATGTGCTCGTGGTGACCCATCCCCATTAGGAGGTGGGTCACCGCATTCTGCACCAGTTACAACCTCCGGACTGCTGCCAAGGGTAGCCCCACATAGAGCGCGTTGCAGTAGTCCAATTGAGAGATAATGAAAGCATGGATGACGGTGACCAGATCCGAGTCCGAGATATACGGCCGCAGCTGTCACACCAGATGTAATTGGCAAAATGCTCCTCTCACCACAGCCTCCACCTGACAGTCCAGGCAGAGCTGTGGGTCAAGGAGCCCCTGCAGACTATGGACCTGAGCAGCCAGAGGGGGGCAGACCCCGCCAATGATGGGAGCCAGCACCCCCTCAGTCCTACCCACCAACATCACCTCTGTCTTGTCAGGATTCAGCCTCAGAAGGCTTGTCCTCATTCAGTCCTCCACAGCTGCCAAGCACCATGTAAGCACTGAGACTGCCGGGCATTAATCTGTGTCTGTGCAATGTTTATAAATCTATGTGTTATATAATGATGTTAATGCCTCTGATTATTTATTATTATTAGAGATTGTGAAGTACATTGATTTAAGCATGTAATATAGGGCACATAATCTAGCTTTATTCATGTGTATCGCTTCTTATAAGGAGGACATATTCTGTCCATATTTTTGTGCATTATACATAATAAGAATGTAGAAGATTAAAAGAGTGGAATGATGTTATCTACTTAAAGAATCTTGAAAAAGACTGTATTTTGAAATGAGAATAGAACCCGGGATCTCGTAGACTGGATGCATCATTATTGTTCCACTGTCTGTTGGTATTTATGTATAATAAACATTGTTGGTTTATGATTATCCAAGTTTATATATATATATATATATATATATATATATATATATATAAAATTTAAGAAAAAAAAAAAATCAATTTAGGCCATACAGCTTGCTGACTGTGTGCCTTTACACTGTTCTTTTCTCCAGCTTAGTGGCTGGCACCTTGTGTTTTTCTTACGGATCTAATTGACAACAGGTGGCCTGAACAGTCCCAAGGACATTCGCCGCGTCAGCGGATGACACCCACTGAATCTGATCCCACAGCAACAGACATGGCGGGGCTTCCTGTACCTCTGATACATCCACTGTCCTAAATGCAGCATTGAGATTGTGATGAATCTGGGCGATTTTATCTGAAAAAAATCAGCAAACATGTCACAGTGGACACTGGAAAATTCCAGTTCCAGGCAGAGAGAGGCCGGGCTGACCAGCCTCTCTCCGCCTGGATGTGAACTTGCAGATGCGATGAGGGCAGCAAAGAACTCCTTCTTTGCTGCCCACACTGCAACAGCATAAACTCTTAAACTAGCTTTATTCTGCAATCGGTCAGTTTTAGCATGAGTCCGGTGCCACCAGCGCTCCAACCACCGTTCATCCTGCTACATCCTGCACAGGTCCTCTGTAAACCACAGCGACCCCTGCCATTGGCTCTCCAGAAGCGGATGCATAGGAGCTGTGTGGTCAATAGCCTCAGCCAACAAGCTGAGGAATCCGTCCAAGTGTTACCGGCTCGCTACTTCATTATGCCAATGGCACATTCCTTACCTGCAATCAGTTCAAGTCAATATTGAAAGTATGTTTAAATCAACTGCAACGCCTGGTGGGGGATTATGGGTCCCATTCATTTAGGACTAGGGCAGCCAGTATGGCCTCTACAACAAGATCCAGCAATAGGGAGATACAGCAGCTAGGATGCTGGAGGTCAGGGACACAGAGAACATGGTCACCAGTACGTGGGTCAACTTATGAAAGCGGACTGCTGACACTGTAGTAATCAAGTGGTATTTCTATCTATTTCAGACCCAATGGCCTGCAGGCAGAGGAAGCTGGTGTGGATCATGGGCCACGGCATTGTACACTGGGGAGCAAAAGCAGCAGGCACCAGCTGGTGGGGGACATAGCTGCAACTTGGTGAATGGGGAGAATTAATTTGGAAAAGCCAGAAAGGCATGTGCGAGCAGCTGCTGCCAGTGTTACAGACTGCAAGAAGTGTGACACCCCCACCCCCCCATTGTATTAGCTATTCATCTTGGGGAGAATAACTGCCTCAGGAGACAGGTTTACAGCTCACAAAGCAAATTAAAGCAGATCTCCAGGAGATAACAGGTTATTTTCCAGATACACAGTTAGTATGGATTCACATGCTGCAAAGGAGGGTATGGCAGGGTGTAGTGTGGCTTGGCAGAATGGCTACGGCTTGGAAGAAAGCTAACTGGGTGAGAAGTCTAATTCATAGCAAAATTCAGCATGCCCACCCTGACTTATACAGGTACAATGACAGGCACCTATATAATGAAAGTATAGAGTTATAAAATATTTGAAAGCATTAAAAGCAATGCTCGAGGAATTGTTGGGAGTGTAGTCTTAGGTGGGAGATGCAAATAGGGTGGGACACTAGGGATGGGCGAACGCGGTTCGGAAGTTCGGTGTTCTGACTGAACTTGGCCTTTTCGGACTACCGAACGCGAACCTGAACCCGAACACGAACATACCGAACAGAACCTAAGACAGAACGGTGAAATGGGTGAACATACCGAACAGAACAGAACACCGAACGGCAAAATGGCAGAACAGTTCAGTCAGTTCAGATCGCGTTCGGTTGTGTTCAGGTGGCTAAAACGTGGTCTACTGTCACTCTGTCACTGTCAGGTCATTGGAAGGCCAAATGTAGCAGGGAGGGGGAAGTCATCTGACTCAGCTAGGAGCAGACTTCCAGGCACCAGGGGTGGAGGGTGGAGAGTGGCTTGGAGTAGCAGCCAGTCTGCCAAATCACCATCTCTTTTCGCCTCAGAAAACTGGCTTGGCAGTCTGCGATTTGTCATGGGCTAGGCTGCTAGGCATGGGCGAACAGATCGCGGTTCGTGTTCGGCCGTTCGGTTTGGCCGCGATCGGTTCGTGTGTTCGCGTTCGGCCGTTCGGTTTGGCCGCGTTCGGTTCGTGTGTTCGTGTTCGGTCGTTCGGTCGTACCTCGCGTTCGTGTTTGCCCATTCGGTTCGGTGCGTTCGTGTTCGGCCATTCGTGTTCGGTTGTTCGGGCAGGTCGTACGTTCGTGTTCGGCCGTTCGGTTCGTTCGCCATCGGGTTGTGCGTTCGTGTTCGGTCATTCGGTGTTCGGGTGGTTCGCGCGTTCGCGTTCGGCCGTTCGGCCGGAAATGTCGCGGGAAGCCATAAAATCGGCGTCGCGCCGGAAATTCGTGTGCGTGTGCGTGAGTGAGGCGAGAGGGTGTGTGTTTGTTTCGGTGGCTGCTTGTGTAGTGTGTTTTGGTGATTGTTTTGGCTGTGCTGTGTGTTTGGGTGGGTTGGTGTGTGTTGTGTTGGACTGTGGGGTGGTGTGTGACTGTAGTGTGTGCGAAAAATTTAAAAAAAAAATAATAATGAAGCGGTCTCAGGGCCGAATCTGCCGGGTGTGGCCACGCCCGACGGCTGCGGAGGAGGAGGCGGCTGCCGCTGCCCCTGCCGCTGCTGCCGCTGCCGCTGCCCCTGCCCCTGCCGCTGCCGCTGCTGCCGCTGCCACTGCCGCTGCCCCTGCTGCTGCCCCTGCTGCTGCCGCTGCCCCTGCCGCTGTCGCTGTGCCTTCCGTCTCGGACGAGGCGGGGGGCTCGTCAACAGTGATTCCTGCCAGGTTTGTAAACCTTTCTTTTACTTTTAAGGCAAGAAAGGCTGTATTAGTTTTTTAGTTAGAGTGTGCCAGCCAGCCAGGGGCGGGAGTTAGAGTGTGCCAGTCAGGGGCGGGAGTTAGAGTGTGCCAGCCAGGGGCGGGAGTTAGAGTGTGCCAGCCAGGGGCGGGAGTTAGAGTGTGCCAGCCAGGGGCGGGAGTTAGAGTGTGCCAGCCAGGGGCGGGAGTTAGAGTGTGCCAGCCAGGGGCGGGAGTTAGAGTGTGCCAGCCAGGGGCGGGAGTTAGAGTGTGCCAGCCAGGGGCGGGAGTTAGAGTGTGCCAGCCAGGGGCGGGAGTTAGAGTGTGCCAGCCAGGGGCGGGAGTTAGAGTGTGCCAGCCAGGGGCGGGAGTTAGAGTGTGCCAGCCAGGGGCGGGAGTTAGAGTGTGCCAGCCAGGGGCGGGAGTTAGAGTGTGCCAGCCAGGGGCGGGAGTTAGAGTGTGCCAGCCAGGGGCGGGAGTTAGAGTGTGCCAGCCAGGGGCGGGAGTTAGAGTGTGCCAGCCAGGGGCGGGAGTTAGAGTGTGCCAGCCAGGGGCGGGAGTTAGAGTGTGCCAGCCAGGGGCGGGAGTTAGAGTGTGCCAGCCAGGGGCGGGATGGCAGGATTTGCACGTGCCAGCAAGGGGTGGTTTTTCAGTTGCTCTAGCATCTAGCAGCAGCATCCCCTAGCAGCCCTGGGATGGCAGGATTTGCACGTGCTTTATGTTATTTTTAGTTGCCGTCCCTAGCACCCAGAAGGAGGGAGGATTAGAGGCATCATCATTAAATGCGTGATATTAACTTGGTTTTTTATGTATTCCCATTTCAGAGAGGAATTGGACTCCTCTGCTCCCGAGGCCAGCCCTGCTTCCACCAGCCCCCGGAGGCAGAGGAGGACAAGTCGCCGCAGGACATCGAGGCGGAGGTCACCATCTTCGCCTCCCCAGCGCCAGTCCTCGGACGTCTGGCGCTTTTTCTCGAAGGACGACCGAATCGCCACATGCAAGGTATGTCGTGTGGGGCTTCACTGCAGGCTTCATTGCAACATACTCTCTAGATCGCAACAAGTTTCTGCAAAGTGGTCGAGCCTTGCCCAGTGGTGACTCACTAGGCCGCCCAGTAGCACCCATTGGATTGCTCGTGCACAGAGCCCGTGGAACAGTGAGTGAGTGAGCTGAGCAGAGGCATATTGGTAGGAGCAGCAGCAGCAGCACCCATTGGATTGCTGAGGCACAGACCCCAGGGAACAGAGCAGAGGCAGTGTTGGAAGGAGCAGCAGCAGCAGCACCCATTGGATGGATTACCCTCTGACCTGTTAGGAATGAAAGTCCCCTGCAAGGACAGATTGGATGGCCACCCAGTCCACCCACTCGTGGAGACAGAATGCAGGCAGGGCTTGACAGAGACAGACCATTTAGACAGACCATAAAGACAGATCTTTAGATTGTAAGCTCTCTGGGGCAGGGACCGTGTCTATCTTAGTTTTTTGTAAAGCACCAGGTACATCGCTGGTGCTATATAAATGCTAATAATAATAATAATAATAATAATGCTAATGTTCCTTTCTTTTTCTGCTCTTTCTAGATCTGCAATAAAGTCTTCCGGTGGCAGAGGGAGGGCACGACATCGGGGCTGCTCACCCACATTGAGGGCACCCACAAGATCCGGGTGAGGCGGGCAGGCGAGGTGGAAGATGAGGACTCTGCCGGTGCCACTGCAGCTGCTGCACCTGCCGTGGAGCCACCACGCCTGCAAAGGGGGGGGAAGGCCTCCCGCAAAAGGAGGCATACACGCCCTTCCCCTCCCTCCGCCTCTACCCTCACCGTCGAGAGCCCCGATGTCACGGAGGATGAGGACCTGAGGGAAGTGAGCGAGCAGCTGCGTCGCTCGGCACGGCGCCACACGGAGGAGGTCGACCGCTCCACCGCCAACCTGGAGAAGTGCCTGTTGGAGCGGACGCGGGCGGTGCGCTCTGAGAAGCGGCGGGTAGTGGCCTAAGGCCAGTATGTGGCCAACGAGCAGCAATGCCTGCGTGTGTACCACCAGGCACTCTCCAGGTGGCACAACAATCTCACACTGCGATGTCATTCCACCTCATTCAGAAGCAGCCACTCCAGCCCTGGCACCCGCTGCTTGGGTGCCGGGGCCAAGTTACTGGCAGGGAGGGCTGGACCAAGATGTACAAGCTGCCATCCTAGTCCCGGGACCCACAGTGATGGGTCTGGGGCCGTCGTTCCTCGCACACTGCGCTGTCATTCCACCCCACCAAGAAGCAGCCACTTCTGCCCCAGGACTAGACCCAGGGGCTCTGCCTGCTCCTCCCCCTCCAAAGCACTAGCTGCCAGCCGGTCCCTTCACAATCACAGCAATGCCTGCCTACCTCTTTGGATCTACTCTCTAAGAGATCCTTGGGCTACACGCTATTCGCAGCAGGGGTTCTGTACCTTGGCCACCAATGTCTGTTTCTTCACATGCCAAAATGGCCCCCAAGCCAGGACTATATGCTGTCTGTGCCATGATGCCAATGGCATTAAGAAAGTAGCTGCTGCTGCTGCCAGACCTATATGCTGACTGTGCCCAGTGTTCTGTACCCCGGGTGACCGCCAAGTTCAAAGCAATGAAAGCATGCCTCTATTACCTCAGCCCTCCTTCCTGCCTCTCATGCGAAGGTGCCTGTCTGCCCGACCAGGTTGCTTCCAAGAAAGATAGAGAGAGAAAGTCCACCCACCCACTGCTTGAAGGAAAGACAGACATGATTCCACCCATGCGGTCACCAGCACTATATGGCCAGAGAGAGAGAGCAACAGAGAGATTCCCATTCCCAGCTAAAACCAGGGAGATGGGAGCTAGAGGGGGAGAGCTCAACTAGGTATATCCTAGCTGCCACCAGTTGGAACCTGGAAGAACTCCCATCTGTGCTGCGCCCATTAATGCCCATCGCCCACATCCAGCACACAACAAACCTACCGAAATGAGATGGAATAAATCCACAACATATTATATGTGTCTGCCTGCCTGCCAGTGACTGCTAGGGCTGATGCGAAATCAGCTGTTACCGCTCCGCGATTCCATTCCTAAACCTCGGCATCCCTGGTTGCGCCTCGCATAATTTCGCGCGATACTCCG
>QEPC01001291.1:319797-337500 GCA_003113815.1 Sphenodon punctatus
CGCTCACGATATTTTTAGGCAGAACAGCGAATGCAAACTCGGCGATCCACCCAAACGGAGAACGGCCGAATACGAACACACGGCTTGAACACGGCCGAACCAAATGGCCGAATGTGAACTCGGCGATCCACCCAAATGGCCGAACATGAACACACGACCCGAATGCAGCTGAACCGAACAGCCAAACGTGAACTCAGTGATCCACCCGAACGGCCGAACACATACACATGAACTGAAAGCTGCCGAACCGAATGGCCGAACATGAACCATGATCTGTTCGCCCATCCCTATGGGACACAATGACAGGGGATGGCCTAGTGTCACTGCCATTCAAGGAGGGCTGAGGAGAGCCCAAAGCCATCTGAGGACAGAACACAGCCCCAGTGGTCCTGGCAACCCTCCCCTCTTGTTCCCCAGCACCCTAATAAGGGACTGTGCCATCTGCACTTATCCCCCCTAGCCCCAGACGAAGTCTGGGTGAAAAGTGGGGGTAGCTTAACGGGTCTGCAGCAAGAGACGGTTACTCGAGCAGTATCTCCGGGCCTCTTGTTAGTTGTTAAATTAGTAATGGTTATAGCATTGGACACAGGTTTTTGTTGGGGGGTGGACCTCTTCCCCTTTCTGCCCTTTGTCCCCACCCCCAGACTTTTTGCTTTAATAAAGAGTGCAGCCGCTAAACCCCAACTTTGTGTCCCTTGCCTCCTTCCATGATGTGGTGAAAAGTGATATTTTTGATGCTCTGGATGAATTGCAGTTATACTCTGGTTCTGTGGGTAATTCATCTTCTAGTCTGGGCCATTTTCCCCTTCTCTTCTTCAGTGTTTCTTGTACTGGGTAATTTGGGACACTCAGTTTCTGAAATATTGACTGGAGCCTCTTGATTTATTATAGCTTGGTTGTCACGACATTCACTTATTCTTGATTTAACACTTTTCATGGTTCTATTAAAAACAATTATAGCAACGTAAGGTACATGTACAAACTCCCGGAAACTGCAAAGATGGGGAATACTGACAAATTAAGGTTGCTGGGCCCCAACCTCCCTTTGCAATTGGTTCAGTAGTACAAGAACACATTGAATACAAGAGGTCAAGTTCATTATATTATGTCGTTAGACAGCTGTGTACTATTAATATGTACGGTCTTGGTATAGCAGTAGCTGCTAAAATCTCGGAAACCTGGACTATTTATCAAACTAAAAGTGCACAGCAATTTCAACCCTTTAAAAGTGAAAATCTCGGAACAAAGAGCAAGCACTAGAAATAAAATGCTTCTTAGTCCATTACAGTTGGAAATACATCATAACTTCAGCCAATACAGTTTGTTCCTTTTAAGTTGCAAATTTCTTACTCCGCTGAAGTTAATGATGAAAACTGAGATCAAAAACGAAAGTGGCTAGTGGGGAAAATATTTCCCTGTCCAACACAACTTAAATTACTCATAACTCACCATAAAAGTGGGAGTGTCAAACCCTCATTAGTGGAAATGGAAAAAAATGACTGCAAAGTAAGTATAAAGATGTAAAAATGATTCAAGATCAAACTGATTCCAGACAATTAAGAAAGCTTTCACTGGTCTGCGCACTTTCTCTGTGACCCTGATGGATAGGTTCTCAATCTGAAATGTTAATATCCTCCCTTGATTACTACATCAGCTAGTGCAAGTTCCACGTGACCTCAGGGCCCCTTTACAATGAGTGAAAAGCCCAGTTTAGCTTTTAAATTATCCCCCAAAAAATGAGGTTCTGTCTCAAAAAGCAAATTATTTAAAACACCATAAACAATCTTATAAATTACTATATTTGAATTAGGGCTGCGCCAAATACGCCTTCCGAGTACTCGGACCAAGTTCCGAAGTTCCAAGTACCTGATCCAGGTACTTGGCCAGACTTTGGAACTTTGTCAGAGTACCTGGAATTCGGACCTTGGAAAACTTCAGAACTTGGAATCACGGAAACCAGAACTCAGAATTACATAAATCTGAACTACTCGGTGCCAAGTGCACCCACAAGCAGTGCACCCACACTGCCAACAAGCAGTGCCCAGAAAAGCAGGCTACCTAGAGTGAGGCAATTGCTCAAGAAGGCAAACCCACAAAAGTGCAACTGTAGGCAGAAATCCAACCTAGTAGTAGTGTACTCACAGCATGCCCCACCATAAGCAATGCACCCACTTTGAAATCATTATGCATTGCCAACCAAGCAGTGCCCAGAAAAGCAGGCTACCAAGAGTGGAACAATCGCTCAAGAAAACAATCCCACAAGAGTGCAACTGCAGAAATAGCCCAAAAGCCAGCAGTAGTGTATCCATAGCATGGCCCACCATCAGCAGTGAGTGCACCCACTTTAAAATCATTATTCCAACCAAGCAGTGCCCAGAAAAGCAGGCTAGCAAGAGTGAGACAATTTCTCAAGAAGACAAACCAACAAACGTGCAACTGCAGGTAGAAATCCCCCCGCCCCGCAGTAGTGTACCCACAGCCTGGCCCACCATCAGCAGTGCACCCACTTTAACATCATTATGCCAACCAAGGACTCCTAGACAGACAGACAGTGCAAGCAACAGCAGCAGGCAGCACCAAGACGTTTTGTACTGGTGGCAACCCCCGGCATTGCCCCTAGTATATGGTTAGCCCAGGCTAGGGGAAGTACAACTAGGCAGATCTCTCTGGCCACCATGGTGCCAAGCAGTGCAGGCAACAATGGCACCTGCTTATTTTTTAAAAAAGGCATGGTATTGGTGTGGCACTGGAAACTTGGACAGCCCAGGTCAGGGGAAGTGGAGCAAGGCAGAGATCCCTCTGACCTCCATGGTGCCTGCCAAGCAGCAGGTAGCAGTAGTGTGGCATTCACTTTAAAAAAATAATAATAATCATGGTATGGCATTGGAAATAAAATAACTAACCCCCATCCTCCAACACTGTCCCTATGGATAGGACAGGCACCCCTCCCCCCTCAAGCCAATTACTTACAGATCAGAAGTGTAGCCCACACCAAATTCACCAAAGAGAATGGAAAATGGCTGTGCGGCCACTTTTATTTTGCCCCTGCCAGTCAATCAAAACTTGCCATCTGGCTTATCCATCACTCAACTGTCCCCTCCCATAACCCTCTCCTACCAAATATGTCATTCAGTTTCATTTCCTAGAGGCTAGGGGCTTAACCCTTCTGGATCATTCTACGTGCACAATGGCACCATCACTTGATGAGGACTTCAGAAGTTTTCCAGGGATCGGGCATGGTACTCAGAACTTAGAACTTCGGAAATTCAGAACCAAGGACTAGAATCCCTAGTGAATTCCAAAGTGTTCCGAGGACTGAGTTTCAGCTCTAATTTGAATATGTATAAATAACATGAAAAGAAAATTGGTTACATCAAGTAACAGTAAAAATATGAGACAACAATATATGATACATAACAATTATTTCAAACAAATCAAAATAAACTTTTGAAACGCCATACTCAGAAATCTTAAATGTTACTTAATGAAACACATTTTTGAGTATGGTGTTTCAAATAGGTATTGTTTAGGTACCATACTAGGAAGTGAGAAGTTATAGTTTACTTCTTTTTCTCTCTGAGTGCATTTGATACATATAAGTTTGTTTTGATTTATCTGAACTATTTGGAGTTTTGTGTAGATCAGGTTTGGTAGTTTGACACATCAGTTCCTCTTCCCCCCCCCCCCTTATTTTATATTTATAGACTGTGATCCAGCTAGCTCTCCCACTGGCACAAGGGACCTTGTGCTGGTGGAGGGTCTGAGAGAGAGCATGTGGCCCAAAATGGGGTGTGTGTGTGTTTGTGTGTGTGTGTGTGTGTGTGTGTGTGTGTGTGTGTGCCAGTGGAAGTGGAGTTGTGCTGGCCAATGGCCACACACCCTCATTAAAAGGGGGAGCCACGTCCCCTGCACTGGAACCAGGGTGGGGAGCACTGCCCTTTCAAGGGTTTCCCAACCCCAGGGCAGGCTCCCCAGGGCCGGTGGGCACCCCAAGCAAAAAAGAATAAGAGAAAAAAAGGGGCTGAGCCCAAACGTGAGTGTTAAAACAATTTTTTTGAGGCTGACATATAAAATAATGTCTCACATTATATACAATTTGAATATATAAAGTTTCTTATTATAATGGAAATTTGTAAATAATAAAACACGTATCCTGACAAAGATGTGGGTATTTTCCCTGCAAGAATAAAATTTTTTGTTTTACTTTGAAGGTGAATAAAGAAGAGGAATTTCATCTTGACTGTATCCCCTTGGGAATATTACAAAAGGAAGGATAGAGATGCTCTTTTCCTCAATAAGATACTGATTATTTCAGTAACATATGCTATGAATAAGCTAATACTTGAATACTGTTAAAGATATTTTCCCACTGAGGAAGGGGGATTCCCCCCCGAAATGTGTTTGATTTTTTTTTATAGACATCTTTGTCAGGATATGTGTGTTATTATTTACAAATTTCCATTATAATGAGAAACTGTATACAAATTGTATATAATTTTAAGCATTTTTTTATGTCTGCCTCAATTTTTTTTAACACTCACATTGTTGTTATAGTATATTAAACTGGGCTCAGTCCCTTTTTTCTCTTATTCTTTTTTGTTTGGTTGCATTGTGGACCTTGGTCCTTGAATAAGGGGATTGTTTTTGCCTTGAAGAACCTTGTGTGTCTGGTGGGCACCCCATCGGGGTTTTCCTGCATGGGGAAGCCCACCCCTCTTCACCTCACGAATGGAGTGGCTGTGCCGGCAGGGACTTATGTCTGCTTTGAGCAGGCGTAAGTCCATTGCAGCCATGCACCGGCCATCCAGACCCCAAGGAGCTGCTTCATGCGCTTACCCGGGTAGCCCCCGAAACCAGCCCACAGCCTTCATTGTCTTTTTAAGGATCCCTGGATGGTTCCCTGTGTGACCTGGGTCTCAAGAGGCACAGGAGGGGCGAGGTCTCATAGGGGACTGTCCTGGGCTCCTGTGAGCAATGGTGAAGGCTGTGGGCCAGTGCCAGGGACTGCCCGGGCCAGCATGCAACTGCTTTCTGGGGTCAGGGAACCCCAGCAAGCCCCACTTCCTGCTGCTCCTCTGTGGTCCCACCACCTCCAGCTCCCCCTGCATGGCACAGGGACTGGAGCTGAATCTGGCGCTGTGTCCTTCAGCGCCCAGGGGCTTGCCCCGGCGCAGCTGCTACCAGCGCTTCCTTACTGCTGGATCAGGATCATGATGTATATGTATTGTAATTGGAAATTTTTATAAGAAGAAAAACCCTGATGAAGGCCTGGAGTTGAAATGTGTTGGCTACTCCAGATATCAATGTGTGAAGCATTAATTGACATTTGGTTCCAAGTATTATGTATTGTTGTTTCAAGTAATTTCAAATTTTGAGTAATTATATAAACAGTTTTTTTCTTTGTTACATATATATTGTTGTCTCATATTTTTATTATTACTCAAAGTAATCAATGTATATGTGTTTTAAAAGTGAATTTGAATGCTAGTGAATTAGAATGTTATTAATGTTATTTATACATATTCAAATATAGTTATTTATGCAATTGTTTACACTGTTTTAAATAATTTCTTTTTTCGAGACAGATTTTTTTGGTGCTAATTATTGTATGGATATGCAGCTATAGGTCTCAGCTATTTGATTATATAACTTTTAAATTATACCCCAACTAAGAACTAAACAAGTCTGTTGCTTGTAAAGCTGAAACAAATTTACTAATACAAAATGTTGATGTTTATTACATTTCCAGACACAAATAGCTATGGAACCAATCTAATCTATGCACACACACCAAGTGCACAGCAAGTACGCAGCAAGTGCAGGATGCATGAACACAAAGTGCGTGATATGTGTGCACATCTTTAGTTGATGTGTGTGCATACTTTGGATTGGGCCCTATATTTGCACTTGTTGATATGAAATCCAATTCAGCACTTTGTGCATGTCATCTAATTGGTTCACTCTCATAGTAATTAATTTGTTACTTGGTACTTGTGAATTTCTCTTGCATTATGTCAATCACATTCAAATTCATCTTAAAATAAGAAAACGAAAAAAATAACACACTAAAAAGTACTGCCAAAGACATAAAATATTATTACAAAGAATAACAAAGTATTATGATTAATACATGTATAATTATATACGTATAATATATACAGAATCTTAGATAAACCTAACCTATGTATAATACAAAACATTCCTATCCTATAATCCTAATATATATAATAAAACAGCGTAATCTATCTATCTATCTATCTATCTATCTATCTATCTGCACACACAACTAATATCTATATCTGTATAAATTATGGACAGGGGGTGAAAGGGAAACTCAGAGGTATATAAACTGTACTACTTCTCTCTCTCTCTCTCTCTCTCTCTCTCTGTACGGGGGTGGGGTGGGGACAGGCAGAAAAAGGGAAAATGTAAGGGTAAGGAATAAGAACTGGAAAGGTAAGGTGGTAGAGATATATATGGAAGGACTTTTAGTGCAAGCACCAGGAGATTCTGCAAATGCACCCTGACAGAGCAATAGCTAACACAGAACCAGAGTCAAGCAGCCCAACCCTGCAGTATAAAGGGTTGCAATGCTCTCCCCCAAAGCTCCCCTGACTGGTTCTGGGAGGCAGGAAGCACTGAGCAATCACAGGGTGCCATTCAACTGCCTGGAATCTGCTTGTGCTGCTCAATGGTCAGCGATTACATCCTATCACAGCCTCAGTTTAAGAGTTCAACACTGTTTCTGGCTCCGAGATGTCTGCTTCCTCCTCCACTTGGCATATTCCCCTCCAAAAAACACCAGCCAGGCTGCTAGGCAATAACTAAATCAATAATAACTTTCATTATCATTATTGATTTCATTATTATTTTTGTTGTTTTTGTTATTGCAATGACGATAATGAAAATGACAAATTTGGTTTTTTATAGATATAACAAAAATGACATGCACATCGCTAAAATAGATCTGAATCTAACCTCCAATGTCACTTCACCCCAAAGAATACAAGTAGATAGAATGAATTGAATTTTATATTTGCTATGATAAACTTCATTTCAGCTCACCTTTCTTGTTCCCTTTCCTCTGTGTTGATGAGCCTCTCTTGAGCAGAGTAACAACAGTAGGGAAAACTAGATATTTAAAATAGAGGCCTGCATCCTGACCCAAGTTCAATGGGACTCTACAGATCCCATTGGGTTCAGGTCAGGGTGGGTGCAACCTCTCCCCAAGCCTGTCAAGCCAGAATACCCATTGTAGGGAGACCACACCCACATGGAATGCTGTGATGTCAAAGGGTAGGTTAAAGCATCCTTTGTGACAAAATTTTCAACTGAGTGGGGCTCTGATCTAAATAGGAAAACCACTAGAGTAAGCTTATGCTGCTTAGGTCCCACTTTTGTAATGAACTTTGAGTGCTGTGATGGAGGCAAAGGAAAAATAGGCACTACACAGTGGCGGCTGGTAGTTTTGGGGGTTGGTGGGGCAGTGGGTGGGTTGAACCTACTGCCGGTGGCTTTGCGGCTGGTGGGCCGGTGAGCCTAGGGGCAGAACCAGGGGCAGCGGTAGGCCAGTGATGTGGCTTAACCCAGCAGCAAGGCATTCCCAGGGTTAACATTGGATAGACATTACATTAGTTAACGCTGGAAATTCCTTGCTGCTGTGTGAAGCACTCCCACTGGGGGATAGAGAACCCTCTTACTGGGGTCCCATCCACTCTCTTCCCCACCGGGTCCAAATTAACCATAGCAGGTTAAAAAAATAGATTACATTGCCATCGCCTAACTTTCTCCTGAATCCTCAATTTTCATGGCATTCTTTTCATTCTCTTCTCAGTGAGAATGAAATGGAAGAGAAGGACAACAGAGGAGAAGTAGGAGGGAAAGGGTTTGGTTTTGGTGCACAAGAAGAGTAAGGGGAAGAGATGGGTTCAGTCGGGGACAGGGGAAAGGGATCCCCTTGTTGTCTGCAGCCTTCTCTTCTGCCATTCTCCTACCTACTTTCTCCTCTGTTCACAAGACCACCAGTTGCAGGCCTGTATAGCAACAAAACACTCCCCATCAAAACCAGCATCCCCAGTACCAACACTGTATCCCTGGCAGTCAAATGCCTGTCCAAAGAAACAGGCCTTTTAAAAAAAAAATGTTTGGCCAGTTTCAGGACTGCATTGCCACCAAACTAGGCCCATCCAGACCAGCATCCCTAGTACCTACACTCTATCCCCAACAGCCAAAATGCCTGTCCAAGCAAACAGGCCTTTTTTAAAAAAAGTTTGGCCAGTTTCAGGGCTAATTTGCCATCAAACCAGGCCCATCGAGACCAGCACCCCCAGTACCTACACCATATCCCTGGCAACCAAATACCGGTCCAAGCACACAGGCCTTTTAAAAAAGTTTGTCCAGTAGGGATGTGCGAACAGAACGTGGTTTGGAGGTTCAGTAGTTTGGTCCAAAATTCGAGTTCGGGTTCGGTAGTTCGGTTCGAAAAAGTTTGGTCTCGCTGAATGTTTGGAGGATTTTTGACCCCCCCCATGAGGCTTGGGGAGCTCCAGGGACCCCCGGGGGTTCCCATGGGGGCATGGCAGGCCATCAGAGACCCAGCAGCAGCAGCAGAAGCAGCAGCAGCAGAGACTGGGAAGGCTTGGGGCTTGGCACCCCGGCTTGCCCGGGCAGGCAGGCTCAGTGCTTGGCCCACGGGGCGATGTCCATGGGGGCATGGCAGGCCATCCCAGACCCAGACCCAGCAGCAGCAGCAGAAGATACCAAGAAGGCTTAGGGCTTTGCGCAGGCAGGCTTGGTGCTTGGCCCCCGGGGGTGCCCGTGGGGGCATGGATGGCCTTCAGAGACCCAGAAGCAGCAGCAGAAGAGACTGGGAAGGCTTGGGGCTTGGCACCCCGACTTGTCCGGGCAGACAGGCTTGGGTCTTGGCCCCCAGGTGTACCCATGAGAGGCTGGGGCCATGGCAGGCCATCAGAGACCCAGCAGAAGAAGAGACCAGGAAGGCTTGGGGCTTGCACCTCAGCTTGCCTGGGCAGGCAGGCTCAGCACTTGCCCCCTAGGGGTGCCAATAGGGGCATGGATGGCCATCACAAACCCAACAGCAGCAGCAGGAGCAAAGGCCAAGAAGGCGCGGGGCTCAGTGGCCAGCCTGTCACCTCTACTTGGCCGGGAATTGTAGGCTGCCAGGCATTGGTGGAGCAGTGGCAGACATTGGATTGTCCAGTAGAAGAAGCTATGGCAGCAGCGGCGGCAGCAGCAGCAGACAGACAGACACCTTGATGAAAAGCAACTGCTCCACCAACTTGGCCCCCGGTCTCAGGGGGTGTGGCACGCAAATGTCCTCCACCCTAGAGAACACCCATTAGCTGGGGACACTCATTGGTGTGCAGGACAAGAGACCCGTGACCACGTTGGACAGGGTCGGCCACACATCCCTACAAGAGCTGTGCTGCCACCATCTTCTGCTCCTCCCTCCCAAATGTTCCATTCAACCCATTGACTTGAGCTTCCTGGATGACCCCACGGACAGCGGCCCCAGCAACAAGATAGAGATGAGCATGGACTGCGTCCAGGTGCAGGATACGGACGTGGGTAACCCCATGTGGGTGAGTAGCAAACCACCTGTCAAATCTTCCCTGGGCTTTAGTCTCCAGCACATTTGGAGCTGCCACTGCCTGTTCTGGTGCCCATAAGGTGGGCAATGGGGCAAGTGGAAGAGGTGGCAGGGGCCATGCCAGTGGAGGGGCAGCAGGCATCAGCAGCAGCCCAAACCCATCACCATGCCCCAAACTGCACAGGCCTGATTTTGTGAGACAGACTTCAGAGGCTCCCAGAAGTGGCACTAGCCAGGGTGTGGTTTGGCAGTGCCTTCTGTCAGCATCATCCACTGCCACGCAGGGCACTGGAAGGCCTGCAGTACATGAGGCTGCGTCTGCCTCTCCTGCTGGAGCAGGTACTTCCGATGTTACTCCAGGGCCACCAATGCCCCCCATTGTTGAGGTGATCCCCAGCAGTCAAGGGCTGGTGGATCCCACCCCGGCTGCTAGAGGCAGGGCCTGATCCCCAGGCAATGTCAGCAGGGAGAGGAGCCACAGCAGCTGTAGCAGCCACAGCAGCCGCAGCAGCTATAGGGGGCAAAGAGAGAGTGGCAGCAGCATGGTGGGCAGTGCATCAGCATCAGGGTCCCAGTACTCCCCTTTGCGGGACATCACTGTGATTGGGGAAAGCGAGTCAGACACTAGTCCTGTGGAGGAGATGTCTGATGCTGTTATTCCCCTCCTAGTAGTGCTGTCAGTAGTGTGTCTGTCACCCAGTGCATGCCAGAAGGAAGGAGGGGACAAAAAGTCCTCAATCTGGGAGCATTTTAAGTTGGTGCCAGAAGGTGGTGAAGCATGGGCAGGTGCTCACCACCCTTGGCACAACTGCCATGGTGAGGCACCTCAAGGTATGCCACAGTACTTTGCTGCTACATGGGTAGGCAGGGGCAGTGGACTCCAATGGGTTCCCAACATCAGCAGCTAGTCGTCCACCTCCATCAGCGGGCAAGCATCCTGCTCTAACAGCTGCCGACAGAAGCAGAAGTGGTATCACTTTGCTTCCAAGCTCCTTGAACGTGTTGTCTACTCCCGCTGCCTTGACTTCCTATCCTCCAACTCCTCCCTTGACCCCCTCCAATCTGGCTTCCACCCCCTTCATTCTACTGAAGCTGCTCTCACTAAGATCACCAATGATCTTCTGGTGACTAAATCTAAACATCTCTATTCCATTCTTGTCCTCCTTGATCTCTCTGCTGCCTTCGATACTGTTGACCACTCACTCTTGCTGGATTCCCTTCACTCCCTTGGCTTTTGTGGCTCTGTCCATAACTGGTTCTCCTCCTACCTCTCTGACCGCTCCTTTAATGTGTCTCTCTCCAACTCCGCCTCCTCCTCCTTCCCCCTCTCAGTTGGTGTTCCTCAAGGCTCTGTTCTTGGCCCTCTCCTCTTCTCGATCTATACCTCATCCTTAGGCAAACTCATTGCCTCCCATGGCTTCCAATACCACCTCTATGCTGATGACACTCAACTCTATCTCTCTACTCCCTCTCTCTCTCCCTCTGTTCAAGCTCGTCTCATCAACTGTCTCTCTGACATCTCTACCTGGATGTCTCAACGTCAACTCAAACTCAACATGGCTAAAACTGAACTCCTTATCTTCCCCCCTCATCCTTCCTCTCCTTCCTCACTGTCAATAACTATTGATGGAGTCACCATCCTGCCTGTCCCCCAAGCCCGTAGCCTAGGCTTCATCTTTGACTCACCCCTTTCTTTTAAACCCTACATTGACTCTGTTGCTAAATCCTGTCGCTTCTCCCTCCATAACATTGCTAAGATTCGCCCTTTTCTCTCTGTCTCGTCTGCCAAAACTCTTGTTCATGCTCTGGTCATCTCTCGCCTCGATTACTGTAACCTCCTTCTCACTGGCCTTCCCCGGTCTCACCTTTCTCCCCTCATCTCTGTCCAAAACTCTGCTGCCAGGGTCATCTACCTCGCCAGTCGCTTCGACCATGTGCAGCCCCTCCTCTCTTCGCTTCACTGGCTTCCCCTTCCTGAACGAATCCTGCACAAGCTCCTAGTCTTCACCTATAAAGCTCTTCACAACCTTGCTCCCCCCTACCTCTCTGCACTTATCGCCCTCCATACTCCAGCCCGTGCACTTCGCTCCTCCTCTGTCCCTTCTCTCACCCTTCCACGCCTTCCCTGCTCCCCTAAGCGCCTTCGTCCCTTCTCACTTGCTGCCCCCCATGCCTGGAACTCCCTCCCTGTCCACATCCGCCTTGCCCCCTCCCTTCATACCTTCAAATCTCTCCTTAAAACTCACCTCTTTCGCTCTGCTCTGTCTGACTCTTTATCCTGCTGAGCCACTATTCCTATACCTACGATCGGTTTACCCTTATCCTTGCAACATGGACCTGCCTGCTGTCATTCTCATCGTAACCAAGCCAAGTACGTGCACTTGAGACCTCGCATCTTCATGAATGTTAGACCCCTTGTCTCTCCCTCTGTTCCCCTTCCTAAGTCTCTCCCCCAGCTCCTGTCTCTCAGATTGTAAGCCCTAGGGGCAAGGACCGTGTCT
Organism: Sphenodon punctatus; assembly: GCA_003113815.1. Taxonomy (NCBI): domain Eukaryota; kingdom Metazoa; phylum Chordata; class Lepidosauria; order Sphenodontia; family Sphenodontidae; genus Sphenodon; species Sphenodon punctatus. Next base: position 331,909 of record QEPC01001291.1, read on the forward strand.
ATTTTATTACTTTGTAAAGTGCCAGGTACACTGCTGGTGCTATATAAATATTTGTTAATAATAATAATAATAATAATAATAATAATAATAATACAGCAGCACAGGTGGCATTGGCAGCAGCATGCAGCAGACTTTGGGTTGCCTGGGTACAGAACCCATGGCACAGACAGAAGCACAGGTGGCATTGAAAGCAGCAGCAAACTTTGGTTTGCCCGGGTATAGAACCCATTTCACAAACAGCAGCAGACGCGGCATTGGGAGCAGCAGCAAACTTTGTATTGATTGGGCACAGAACCCTTGGCACAGACAGTGGAGGCGGCATTGGCAGCAGCAGCAGACATTGAGTTGCCTGGGTACAGAACCCGTGGCACAAACAGACAGCATATCCTGCATTTGCAGCAGCAAACTTTAGATTGATTGCAGGGCAGAGAATCTGTGGCACACACATCATAGCCCGCATTGGCAGCAGCAGCAGCAACAGCAGACTTTGGATTGATTGCCGGGCACAGAACCTGTGGCACAGACAGCATAGCCCACATTGGCAACAGCAGCAGACTTTGGATTGATCGCCGGGCACAGAACCCCTGGAAGAGCAGAGACAGCAGAAGCAGGATTTGCCTGTATGCAGCACCCATGGAGTCAGGATGGTAGGATTTTGTCAGGGAAGAGTTCCCATACAGCAGCAGACGGCAGCACTACACACGATTTCATGGGCACATTTGGATTGGTCAGGGAAGAACCCTCATGGAAAAGCAGACAGCAGTAGTGGACCAGCGGGGCACATCACCCAGGATTTGCATGGGCAGGTAGACAGGCAGCAGAGTGGAAGGCAAGCAGACTGAGGCAGGCTTTGATCTAGGGCCACCTGGGGATGTGGGCAGGCAGTTTGGCAGGAACAGAGGGCACTGGCAGGCACACTAAGACATGGGTCTAGTCCACCTGGATGGGCAGCGTGGCAGGAGCAGAGGGCACTGGGAGGCAGACTGAGGCATGCTTGAATCTAGGCCACCTGGTTGGGAAGCTTGGCAGGAGTGCAAGGAACTGGCAGGCACACTGAGACAGGCATGGATTTAGGCCACCTGGGCGGGCAGTGTGACAGGAGCGCAGGGCACTGGCAGGCTGACTGAGGCAGGCTTGGGTCTAGGCCACCTGGGTGGGCAACTAGACAGGAGTGGAAGGCAGACAGGTACACTGAGACAGATTTGGAACTAGGCCACCTGGGCAGGCAGCTTGGCAGGAGCAGAAGGCAGGCAGGCACACTGAGACAGGCTTGGATCTAGGCCACCTGGGTGGGCAGTTTGGCAGGAGTGCAAGGTAGGCAGGCACATGGAGACAGGCTTGGATCTAGGTCACCTGGGTGGGCAGCTTGGCAGGTGCACAAGGCACTGGCAGGCTGATGACTTAGGCACAGTTTGAGCTTTGCAACCTGGGTGGGCAGACAGGCATTGGGAGGGAGGAACAGCACCTCAGCACAGCAGCAGTAGCCCAGATTGAGGAGGAGGAGCCCCGTCCCAAGACTACCCCTGGCATGGGATGCAATGTGCCACTGCACCATCAATCCTTGTACACCAGGGGAAGCTTGGGGAATACCAGCAGTGGAAGGTTGACCTTTATAAAAAAACAACTGCTCCACCAACTTGGCCCCCAGTCTCAGGTGGTGTGGGGAGCAAATGTCCCCCACCATGAAGAACACCCGCTTGCTGGGGGCACTGGTTGGTGGGCAGGACAACAGACCCTTGGCCACTTTTGACAGGGCCAGCCACACGTTGGTCTTGCTGGCCCAGGAGGCCAAAGGATTACCACTGGGCTCAATTCAGGGCTCCTGCTCCAGGTAGCTCTCCACTGCTTCTGAGGCAAGGTCACACTCCCTCTGGTAGCTATGCTGGGGCACCACCTCCACCACTGCCCTCAGCCATGCTGCCTGCCATGCTGTGCATGGGACCATGCTCTCCAGAGTGGCCTCCACATAGGAGGACCCCTGCTGCTGCTGGCAATAGGGGTGCTGATGCTGCTGGGGCTGCTGCTACCACTAGGGCTGGGAGCAGGGATAGACCCCACTGACTAAAAGGGTTGGCTGCTGCCACTCCCACCATCCGCAGGGGCATCCTGCTGCTGCCGCTGCCACTACCGCACACTCTCGAGGGCCCTCTCTGCCTGCCGGACCTTCTCCACCAAACCAGCCTTCCACAACCTGCACAGTGTTGTCTGCTGTGCCATGCTGCCCTTGACCCTTGGGTCCAACATAGTTGCCAGAACATATTCCTCCTGCTTCAGCAGCTCAGCAAACCACCTCATCAGTTCTGCCTTCAGCTTCTGTGCCAGGCCAACCTCCTCAGACCCTAGCTTCCTGCCCTCAGGGCCATGATGCTGCCCCTGGTGAATCTCATCCAGCCTCCTCTGCAGACTCTGGACCAGAGGGGTCACCTGACTGATGCTGGCCATGGAGGAGCTGATGGTCTCCGTCAAGGTCAGGAATAGTCTCAAAACAAAGACAGTTTAGTATAGGATGTCCCATTCTCCTCTGTTGTACCCTGCGGGTGCCCCGATGTCCAAATATTTTTTTCCCCTCCTGCCTTCTAGCCCGCACCAGGTGATGCACTTCTGGGAGCCGGGGCAGGACATGTGGGTGACACAGATCGCTGAAGGACAGTCATCTCCTCAGCACCAGCAGATACCTTCTCCACAGAACTGTCTGCCTCACTTTCCCCAATCTCAGGCATGTCCCCTCAAGAAGGGGAATATGGGGACCCTGAGCCAAATGGACTACCCCTCATTTTGCTGCCACTCTGAGCAGCACTCTCCCTCTGCCCCCTATATATGCTCCGTTCCCTGATGCCATTGCCCGGGGATTGGGCCCTGCATCTAGCAGCCAGGGTGAGATCCACCGGCCCTGGACCGCTGGGGGAGATCACCTCTACAATGGGGGACAATGCTGGCCCCTGAGGAATTTCAGCCCCTGAAGCACTTACACCTGCAGCTGCAGATGAGACAGCCTCAGCCTCCTGCAATGCAGGCGTTACAGTGCCCCATACAGCAGTGGAGGACGCTGTCAGGAGGCGATGCCTAACCACCACAACCCTAGTTCCACTAGTGCTGGGAGTCTCAGAAGCCTATGCCCCAAAATCAGGCCTGAAAAGCTTGTGGCGTGGTGATGGGCTGCATGCTGCCACTCCACTGGCACGGCCCCTACCCCTTCTGCCTCTGTCATGTGCCCCATTGCCTCCCCTATGGGCAGTAGACCTGTCTCTCCTTCCCTTCTCCATTTGTCCCTCCAAAATAATGTTTTTATATTTTAATTTTTTTAATTCAAATTCTTTATCTAATATTTTTATATATATATATATATATATATATATACACACACACACACACACACACACACACTAAATCTAACTGCTATTAACTGTTCTAAATACTATGAACTCAATGGATTATCTAATAACTACAAAGGCCTAGCCCTACAAACACACTAAATATTAAAACTATATCACCAAACCCTATCTCTGTCTCTCTAAGCTAACTCCTACATCTATCTATCTATCTATCTATCTATCTATCTATCTATCTATCTATCTATCTATCTGGGATGTGGGGAATCACAAACACAAGGAGGAGTACAAAACTGAAATGAAACCTAAGTCAATCTAATTCTACTCTAAATGAATACAAAAACAGGGGAAGGGAATCAGAGATGGAATATATAGAGGGAGAGGGAAAGGATTCAATGGAAGGGGGAGGGAGGAAGGAAGATTGAAAACAGGGAACACAGGGAGGGGTTAAAAAAAACAACAACTCCTAAATCTATCTATTCTAAAGTAAATAAATGACTCTAGGTAGGTGAATATGTGGGAATAGGTAAATAGGAGGAGGATGGCAATGGATTTTGGACGAACACAAACTGCTGGGAGAGGGACACTTCTGAAAACGCCACTGAAATGGTCAGTGGCTAGCTCAGAAGGGTTTGGAAGGGGGTAGGGTAATGACTTTTGTTTCTTTGCTGTGCCGGCCTTTCCACCAGCCCCATTGGCTCTGTGCAGGCTAGCCTGTGACCAATGGCAGCCTCCCAAGTCAGTGGTATGAGTTAAAGAGGGCTTGTGAGTGGTCAGGCAGGCTGCTATTCCAAGTCTCTCCACCCCTGGTGCCAGAAAGTCTGCTCCTGAGCTGTCCCCCCTCCTCCCTGGGCTTGTTTACCCCATTTTTCCCGCCCGAACTCAAAAGAACTAAACCAAACTCAACCAAACTGTTCAGTCAATTGGGTGTTCGGTGTTCAGTCGACCGAACATGCTGAGTTCGGCCTGAACACCGAACATCCGAACCAAGTTTGCACATCCCTATTGGCCAGTTACAGGCCTCTATTGCCACCAAACCAGCCCCATCAAAATATAAACAATGCATTTCTGTTTCTCAACAAAACCCATAGGCAGATGCTTAACGTCACACAGTCACAAGCAGAGAGGCCAGAAACTACTTTCCAGCAGGGAGCAGCAGTGAAACAGTGGAGGGACAATTTTTTAAAAAGAGTACCACGACCAGTAAACCCACAAATTTACAAAATGGCCTCTCTACTCATGCTTGGGAGGGGAGAAGGAAAGCAGCAATGCATCATGCAAACACTAGGGATGGGCAAACGTGGTTCGGAAGTTCGGAGTTCGGACCGAACTCAACCAGTTTGGTCGACTGAACCGAACTTCCGAACCGAACTCGATTTTCGAACTGAACCAAATTTCCAAACTCGTTTCTGTTCGCCCATCCCTAGCAAACATTGAGCAAGCAAAGCAAACCAGCTTAAGGCAACAATGTTATGTGCAGTCCTTAGCACACCATAAAGGCAGCAGCGGGTATTTCCACTTGTTCCCCAAAACATGCTACACAGCTCTGTTGCAATGTAAGAGGTAGTTTCTGCTGCAACTAAACATGAATCATTCATGCAAGGACTAGCCCTTAGTGAAAAAGCCTGCCACAACATCCCACCAAACTGCAAAGGGCGGGGAAAGGAACATTTCAGCAAAGATTAGAAACCCTTCCATCCAAGCCCCTAGGTCCTCCACCTGTAAAACAGAAAACAGACAGTTTATGTCAAAAACAGCCAAGAAATAGACTAATTTTAATTAAAAGTAGCCATGGCCAGTGGAGGCACCAGAAAATTGCCACAGACTTTGCACATGCTTGAATGGTTTGGGAGAGGAGAAGGGGAGACTAGCAGTGTGCATGCAAACATGAACACAGAACAAGCAAGAGCAAACCAGATCTTAAACCAACTGATCCATATTATGTGAAGTCTTAGCACACCACAAAAACAGCTGCGAGGAATTCCACTTGTCCCCCAAAACATGCTTCACTGTTACAGGTCTACTGAAGCCCCATTTTCCCCATCAGCACGCTTAACCCCAACCCAATTTTCACCAGTCTCCCCAAAGCCCCATTCTCTCCTCCCTCCAAGCAGCCCCCCGAAGCCCCATTCTCTCCTCCCCCAAGCAGCCCCCAGAAGCCCTATTCTCTCCCCCCAGGAAGACCCCAGAAGCCCCATTCTCTCCCCCAAGCAGCCCACAGAAGCCCCATTCTCTCCCCCACAAGCAGCCCCTCTGAAGCCCC
>QEPC01001291.1:337524-365788 GCA_003113815.1 Sphenodon punctatus
CTTGCCCCCCCACAGTCCTCCAAAGCCCCATTCTCTCCCCCCCCCCAAAGAAGCCCCCAAGGCCTCTTTTTCACCACTGTTTCCCAGAAAAATAACTAAAAATAACAAACTCATCAATGGGAATGTGTCTGATGCAGATCCAGCAGCAGCGTGGGGTATCAAAACCACAAACAAGTCAGGCCAGCCAGCATTCCCTCACCACCAAAATGATGCAGATCACCAGCATGCCAAAAGAGAAGAACTCTCTTTTACCCCCACCCTTGGGGGTGGCGTAGGGATGTACAAACACCAGGGGGGTTCGTGTTTTGCCTGTTTGGGGTTCACCTCCCCAAAAAAACATTGGGGTTTGGGCTGTTCAACCTGAACCTGTTCGATTTTACTGAACCCGTTTGGGGTGGCAGGGGGCACCTGGTTTTCCCTCCCCCCTCCAGGTTGCATAGGTGGAAGGGGCACCGGAGCTCACCTCCCTCCACACCCTGCCCAGCCTGGTATTTTTTTTAAAAAAACAACAACAACAACAACCCCACCCCAGGGATCAACCTACCTATTGGTGCTGGGGCTCTGGCCCTGTGTCCAGCGGCGGCAGCAGCAGCAGCAGTGGGTCCAGTTCTGGTGGTGCTCTGGAGTCCTTCAGGCTTCTTCTAGGCCTTCTGGGAATGGAAGGAGGATTTCTAGCCCCTCCCCCAGTTCCTGGAAGGCCTAGAAGAGGCCTGAAGAGCTCCTGCATGCTGCCAGAGCCAGATCCGCCAACGCTGCCACTACCGGACCCAGGACCATAGTCCTGGGAACAATAGGTAGGTCAATCCCTGGGGTGGTTTGTTTTTTTTGGTTTTTTTAATTACCAGGATGGTCAGGGTGGGAGGAGGTGAACCCCGGCGCCCCTTCCACCCGCATAGACTGGAGGGGGAGGGAGGAGGGGAAAACCAGGTTCCTCCCTGTCCCCTGCCCCTGCCCAAACGGGTTTGAAATACAAACTTTGTTTGGCTGGTTCAGGCGGGTGACAGTTCAGGTTCAGGGTGTTCACAAACGGCCCGAACACCCTAATTTCAGGCTGAATACTGAACCCCCAAACTCTGTTCGCACATCCCTAGGGTGGGGTACAGGTAGGCAGGCAGCCTGAGCCCTCAACAGCACACGCACACATGGGAACAGGCACACACTGCCTGAGCGTTTGAGTTTCCAGTCCAGACAGAGTCTTCCACAGCAGCCCATAGCGCTCTGTGGAACACTGCCCCCACTGGTGAGAAAAGCAAAGTGCTTTTCCCACTTTGCTTTTCCCATGGGCCCAGCTGCCTAAATCACTTTTGTAAAGTTTTATCCCTTAAGGGACTCCTTAGAGCAGGCTCAGCAGGAGGCAGTTGCCCCCACCCCCTCAGCCCCTGCCTGCACATGTGTCCAGGGAGACACAACAAAAACACCAAGAACTCAGCTGATTGCTGAACTGGAGGACCTGTAGCAAGTCTGGAGTGGATTGCTGCCCCCCAACCCCACCCTTTGGGATTCAGGTGAGGGTTTTTTTTCTTTTTGTTTTTTTTCTTTCTTTTTAAAAGCATGAAGGGTGTGTGGAGGGGGATCACGCCAAGAGGGACAATGACCCTGGTGCCCTGCAATGTGCACCGCACCTGGCATCACAGCATCCTTTGGTGTAGGTGCAACTTGCATCACTGATTATGAACAATGTGAAGGAAGGTCCCATAGGGTCTTCAGTTATCTCTTAGATCAGCACAAAAAGTATCTGGAAGTAGAGGAGGCTGTTTACACTGTTCTTCTCCCTGCTTCCCCCTTCAATATACAGGAGCCAGAGACAAGTCCTTCTGTTAACAATGCCAGTTTCATGGCTGTAAAAAAAGAGGGATGTGTTTGTTATCCTTTTAAGAGCCTGTTTAGCCTTGCATGCATACAAGTTGTTACATTCACCCTGGACAGAAAGTCAGCACTGTGCATTAATAAAATAGGTCCTTAGCAGAGTCCACAATTTAAACTTAAAACACTCAAGTTCTGTCACAAGACTCCTTCTTAAGAACCCATCAAACATGCCTTCCTCTGTGTTTGGAGGGTTGAAATTAAGGAAGGGCATGTCTCCTATGCCCCTCTCCTCATTGCTGGCATTTGAATTTCAAAATAGCTGGATGTGTGGATAGAGAGGCTACCATTTTTGTAGTCAGAACATGGCTTTTGAGGCTCCTGGGAGAGGAGTTGTCCTCTCTCCATACCTCAAGTTGGGTAAAAAAAGATGTGACCTTGTCCACTGTGGCCTGCTTTGACCCACTGTTGCCCGGAACCCACCTACATGTGTTTGCAGTCACCGCCGGATGTTGGCCTGGGATTATCCAGGCCATAGCTAGCCCAGGCCTTGACCATGGCAAATCTCTGAGGTCACATCTCAGACTAAGGCCTTCCTGACAAAGCCACAGTGGGCTTGCTGTTGTTTTCTGGCATGCTGAGCTTGAGCTGGCTGCCATGGCTGTCCAACATGGCAGGGGTGGTGCACTGGGAGCACTGCATGGGTGGGGCAACCCGCCCATCTGTTTTTTTGTGCTCCCAGCCCTGCCCAGGCCATGTGGCAGGTGGGATGCTTCTCTGACCACAGGCATGTCAGTTCAGTGCCCTGAAATGACCCAGGCAGTGTTGCTCACAATTTTCTATCCTGGGGCATCCCGGAGAGTCATCCCACCAGGCCAGCTACCCATTTGTTTTTAGACTTTGGGTTGCTGTTACTCCACTGGTCACTAATGAGGTGATTTTTCTCAGCATTTCAGCAATCACATTTAGGCAGAGCTACATTAAAACAAGGCGAATATAAAAGGTAGTGAGCTCTCCCTTCTACAGATTTATAGAGTCTAATACTGGTGATAGAAGACAGTGCCTGATGTTCTTTGTATGGAGAAGGAGAAGAAACTGTAGAGACTTAATCATGATCCACAAACTACTTGCTTCAGAGTAAATGGTTCATGGCTGCAGCATACATTGGAATGGTGTTGTTTGACCTTTTACCAGGCTTATCTACTTTAACACTCGCATAGAAAGTCAATTTTCTAATTGCTTCTCTGAGAGCTGCTGTACAAGAGCTGGTTTAATCAGAGACGGCCTTTCTCAGTACAATCACTGGGAAAATTAAGCTTGTCTGGAGGCCAGAAAATGGAAACTTAGCTGTTATACTCTGGGAAATTAATAATCTGCAGTTCTGTAACAGAACGTATACCATGGTTGGGAGGGTAGAAGCACTAACCTATAGGAAGAGAGAAGGAAATATTCAAATGGCGTTAACCCCAAAGGCAATTTAGGGAATACTTGTTTAATTTTTCCTACTGAATAGTGATATATGGAAAATATTATTTTTGTACATCCAAAAAAAATCACCAAACATTTTCCATTTCAGTCAACATTTTTTAAATTCATGAAAATTTATATTGGAAATTTTCAGATATTTTGGTCTTATTTTTAGACTTTTGAAAAAAGAAATTTACTCCAAACTGAAATTTTGGTTTCCATAAATTTCAGGTTTTGAAAATCAAAATGATTTGTTTCCAGTTTACCAAGATTGGTAAAAAAAAAAAAAATTTAAAAAAGCATTTCAGAGAACCGCTTAGTCAGTTACTTTATGACTTTTCACGAAAGTTATCTATGGCCGATGATTTATAAATCATTCATTTTATCAGGTGTACTTCACAACCTCCTTGGTTATATATATGGTAAACTTTGATTTTTGTTCACAACATCTTATGGAATGATAAGACTTTTTACCAAATACAGAGCAGAAATATGTCCCTTATCCCAACTCCACAATGGAGCTGAGGGACAGTCTCTCTTAGGCACCTTATCACCTACTTACAACAATGGGTGTTAACAGATGTCACCATGTGATGTCCGTCCCACCCTGGGGAGGGAAGAGCGTCCCCTGGCCGGGTACCCTCTAGCTGCAGAAACAAACATACCACAGCCTCCCCTATCTGGGGACGGAGGTCAGGAGGGCAGAGAGTGGCATGCAGCCACTTGGCCACACTCCTGACATCATCCAACCCCCCACCATGATGGACAGCCGTGGCTGCCTATTACCGGCAGTTGTGGTTCACCGCCATGGCAACCTTCCTGGCATTGGTAGGAGCTCAGCTGGGAACATACGTTCTTGACCAGCTTGCCTGCTTTGTCCCAGCCTGGTGGGAGGTGGGTGAGGACTATGGGCTGGGTTTGTACTAGACCCACATTTCTCACCAAACTCCTATCCGGGTGGCGTTTGAACCAGGCCCATATCTGGCAGGCCTGGAACATACGTTGTGACAGCAGACTGGCATAACTTGGGCGAACTGGGCCTAGCTGAGCCAGCATGCTGTCTGTTTTCACTCACTGTCGTGATCTTTTTTTGAGCCCTCCTCTCACCCCAGTCTCTCTCTTCCTTTTCTTTAGATGGGATTCTTATTGGGGTAGGCACCATTTTGTCATGTATGCGTGAAGAGTGCATTGCAGCCCGTAAGTCCTCTTCTTGATACAAATACTAATAATATAGTAGGTAGGAACTTCTATTTCTTTTGAAAGAAAATAAAGAATGGCAACTATTTTAATCTAATAATTTCTTGTTATTATTCTCCCTGTAATTCCGTTCCTCAAATAATTCCTTACCTGACTGTAATCACCTCTAGGGTTCCTTTTGGATTTTCTGCTGCTGTTGTCCATTAATGTTATATGGAAATGCTTAGAAGAGGTCAGTATTTAAAAAATACTCCACCTGATTATCTCTTGCATCTCCCCATTAATGTTTTCTGGTTCTACCAATTATTTCTCCCAAGTTGCTTCCCATATTTTGTGTGTGTGTTGACACTGAAATAATGAATACTGAAAATAATGTGGCAGCTACCAGGGGCAACTCCCTCTAGGCTTTCCTGTTGCCATACTGATCTCTGAACTTTTGTGCCACTCACTTCATAGGAACAAATTTTACATATTTTTCAGCAGAGCAAGTCAAACCTATTCCTGGCTGTACATTCATTTCAGTGAAGGTAGGTCAGAGATGAAGTTGTCCCATAGATTTTTGACCAATCTTGGAGGCTTTGAAAAATGGAGACTATTTTGCTATTGATCACAACAAGCTTTTATGCAAAGCCTTTTGCTCATAATTCCTGCCCTTTTTGCCCCCTTTGGGTAATTTCAGACATTACGAGATCACAGTCAACCACACTAGATCACACACAAACCCCCAGCGTGGACAATGAACTCTGAATGTCTGTTCAGCAGCATCCAGATGTGCACCCCAGTCGATCAACAGTAGGGGCCAGGGTCAGCCACAGTTCTGGAGCTCGGGATGGGACCATCTCCAGAACCCGAACCATGGTAAATGCAATTCCCACCGGGAAATGGCCAAAAGTAATGTCTGAATGGCAACCGCCAGGCATGATCACACACAATGATCCCCAGCTGGGGCGAATGCTTGCAACATCGCTGCCAGGCAATGACAAACAAATGGAACAAAGAGGGATATTTAAAGGGCACACAGCACCAGGGGAATGAGGAGGTGAGACAATGAACAGGAAGGGAGAGGAGAGGAGAGACATGACATGACACCGTGATGGAGAAGAGCAGCAGCACCTGCAGGATCCACAGCAATCCACCTCACAGGGGGACACCGAAAAGGGGATGGGGCCCCCCGCAAATGGGTAAGGAGACCACAACAGGGGGGGATGGCCAGGTGGGTGAGGTTTCAAGGGTAGAAGACAGCCATGGAGGGAGGGAGGGAGGGTGGAAGGTGGGGACTGGAATGGAGAAAGCATAGCACCCAACCCCTATGTCCACCCAACAGACCATTAAAAGAGCCTGAGCCCTGGAACCCCCATAGGACACCAGCAGGGAGGAGGCAGAGGCGGGGGAGGCAGCACTAGAGCCAGAGGGGCCCAAAGGGAAATGGAGTTGCCAGAGAGGGGGAAATTGGGGATACAAGGAGACACAGGACTTCATAAAGATCTGGGGGTCCCTTGAAAACCAGATAGATCTGGAGATCAACAAGCACAACAAGCACATGTTTGATCAGATAGTCAGGGAAATGGAAGAGGCAGGATACGAAAGGTCAGCATCACAATGCAGGTCCAAGGCCAAGGAACTAATGAGGGGGTATAAGAACATTAAGGATAACAACCAAATGTCTAGTCATGCAACAAGGACAGTGACCTATTATGATGCCCTGGATGGTATCCTGCACATGAAGGGCTTCATTGTGGCCCCCAGACTGGTAGGGAGCACTGTGGTATAGGGCTTGACAAGGCAAGAAGTACCACCACCCCTGGCAACAGCACATGCACCCACGGACACCGCTGACCCCCACCCCAAGAAGAACAGCCCGGGATTTCGGGTAGCAGCAGGTTCCCATCACAGACAGGCATGGGGAGCCCATGACCAATGTCCAGTTCAGGGGCCTCCGACAATGACACACCGGTCACCCTGAGTCACTGGACACGAGAGGAGCACTTGGAGCAGAGCCCAATAGAACAGCCGGCCATGGAGGACTCCGAGACAGATATAGAAGGTAGGCATAGGGTGTGGAAGGCACAGGGGCCAGCATAGACACAGCTAAGGGAGAAGGGGGGGGGACCAACGGGCAGGAAACAGACCTAACCGATCACCACCCCCATTACAGCAGACATGACCGAGGTAGAAGAGGAGGTAATGGAGGGGGTACATGCACCGGGAGTAGTGGTGTGTGTGCTGGGGGCTGGGTGCTTTTTGTGTGTGCTGTTTTCTCTTTAGCCCTGCATTCCAAGCCAAGTGGGCAATGCATGGGCAAGCATGGCTCCCCCCACCCCCCAAAAAACAAGTGGATGGGCAATGCATGGGTAGCATGGGGGCACCCCCCCACACCCTCCCCAAAACAAGACAGGGCTAAAGACAAAAACAGCACAAGCCATGTTGGCCATGTTGGAAATGCATGGGCAAGCATGGGGCACCCCCCACACCCCTCAAAACAAGTGGATGGGCAATGCATGGGTAGCATGGTGGCACCCACCCACCCCCCAAAATAAGACAGGGTTAAAGACAACAACAGCACAAGCCATTCCAAGCCAAGTGGGCAATGCATGGGCAAGCATGGGGGCACCCCCACCCCCCCAAAACAAGTGGATGGGCAATGCATGGGTAGCATGGGTGCACCCCCCCCCACACACACACCCAAACACACACATCATCACACACCATGGTGGCAAGGTCACCATTCCCCACCCCCTGTGCCAGTGGAAAAAACCTCTCAGCATGGCATGCCCTTGACCACTGTTTCCCAGTGCCCTGCCCTATGTGCCCACTGTCCTGTGCACACCATGCTGTCCACCCTCCCCCCCAGCACATATCCTGCTGGCTAAAATCACCCCCCCATCCTATTCCTAAGTCTAGGGGTACCCTACCCAGGCCAGGCCAGTAGTGCCAACCTCCCCATCCCCCTTGCTAAGGGCACCAAGGAGATCCTGTACTAGAGGGAATCAGGAACCCCAAACTTACCAACAGTCGCATGCACGCACGCCTCCAGCAGCTCTGTGGATCCATTCATCTCCAAGGCTGCTGTAAAATGGCTGGCCAGGCACAAGCTCCAGAAGCCCCCAGAAGGAAAGAAAAAACCCCAAGATTATTGGACAGCACCAGGAGCCAGTTAAAGTGCCCATACCCTACAGAAACCTCCAGGATTGGATGACTTTTTTGATTTCAAAAAATTCAACCAATCCAAGGCAGGGTAAAAAAGGTGAAAAATGTATCAATTTGCACCTCTGGGTGGGGGCAGGGTGGGACTCAGTACTTAAAAACAAACTTACATGACAAAAGCCTACCAACTGCCACCTTGACCTTCCCCAATGTAAAAGATTTGGTAACCTGTACCATTACAAAGATCCAGTACGGGTTACCAGATTATCAGATTCCTGGATTTAAATCTGGTACGCCTAATACCAGCATTACCAGTTACCAGTAGAATCGGTATACCCACCCCTAGAGCTAACTTAGTCCTCCCAAGTTCTCTGAGCCATAAGGAAGGCTTGTCCCAAAGCCAATACCTTCAGAAGACTACAGGTGGCCAAGCATGCCATGAAAATTGAAAATTCGAGGGTTCAGGATAAAGGTAGGCGATGGTAACGTGATCTATTTTTTTTAACCTACTATGGTTAATTTGGACCCAGTGGGAAAGATAGCATATAGGACCCCCGTAAGAGGGTTCTCTATTCCCCAGTGGTAGTGCTTCACACAGAAGCATTCCCAGAATTAAGTAATGTAATGGCCATCCAATGTTAACCCTGGGAACTCCTTGCTGCTCGGTTATGCCATGCCACTGTCCTACCGTTGCCCTCGTTCCACCTACCATTGCCCTGGCTCCACCTACCATTGCCCTGGCTCCACGCCTAGGCCTTATTGCCCCTCCAACTCAAAACCCACCAGCTGGCCCTGGGGGGGAGGTGAGCTCCAGTGCCCCTTCCACGCGCGCAGTCTGGAGGGAGGGGAAACCGGGTTACCCCCTGAAGTGTACCCTCCAAGCAGCATTGTCCCATCATGTAAGGGCCCCCTCCAACTATTTCTGGGCCCTGTGCATGGTCCAGAGGTGCCTTTCAGTGGGCATCACAAGCATGACAACACTGAGGAGAGCTGCCTTCCTCCAGTAGTGGTGAGCAGCTGCTTGCCTGAGGGCAACTGGATGGGTTTGTGCAATCAGCATGACCCTGTGCTAAACCCTAGACAGCCTGCACGCCGTGCACATGGTGTGGATGTGGCACTGCCTGTGGTAGGCAAGGAGGTCAGTTGCAGTGAACCGTGTCAGGCATTCCCCCACCCCTGTGTACAGTTTGAGCCACTCCATGGTGACCTGCTGGAGCTCAGTGTGCTGGCGGTACCACTCAGCTATGATCTCTGGTAAGAGCCAATGGGCACCCCACTGGTGCCAATCCATGACAGGTACCAGCGGGGACCTGTGCAGGTAGGTGCCCCTAGAGCACTGGGCATTTTCAGCCACACTGCTCAGAGACTCGCTCCTGCCAATGTGCTGCAGGTTTTGGATCGCTATAATGGGCCTGTGGCCGGACCATGCCCACACACCAGCGACTATTCCATTGGGCCCTGTACCATGATGCTTCACCAATTGGTTGTGGGTTATCCATTAATGGGTGGTCTGAGTGGCACAGGGCTGCTCACCTGTACTGGGAGGGATACACCTGTATGTCATGGACCCCCTGGTACCAGTTGCTGGCAGGTAGTGTGGTGTTGGTTGCTCATGTGCATGGGGGGAAGGACTGTGCTTCAGGCTTGTAGGTGGCTGAATGAGGATGTTGTGTGGGTAATTTATGTTGTCTGCATAACACGGCTGTCTATGTGTAGGTCGTCCCTGGGTTTCGGTTCCTGCACCTGTGCTGTGTCCACTCCCCACGCATCGCTTCCTAGTCATCCCATAGTGTTGCATGTACCCTTAACGCATGTCCTTGGAGTTCCCCTGGTTGCCTCCTATGCCTACTTCAGTTTGTGGGGCCCCTCATTCCTTGCTTCTCAGACTCTCTGCCAGCTGCACCATGGCCAATCCTGCTGCACTGGAGCTTCCACTCTGCAGTTCTGAAACCGGTCCACATTGCTGGATCTACAGGAAGACCATGGCTGTAGCTGATCTCTGGCATTCCAAGCCCGTTCAACTGTTCCTGAGCTTCCCTGCTACCCTCCCGGAAGCCTATAGGTGTCTGAGCTCTGGCCTTTGCCTCTTTGGATATGTGGTTAACGCTTACGTGTGCTGGCTCCATGCAGAGGAGCTGGGCCTCTGTCCCTTTCCAAATGGGCACATTCAGGAGTTGAGGGGGCTGCAGGTGTCATGGTCTGCTGCTGAGCCGGTGTCAGATCTTTCTGTATGTGCCTTGTCCAACTTCCAGACCTGTCTGGTGTAGGACGGCCCTGCCCTGACTGTTTCCTACTTCTGCTGCATCCTGGGGGCCCGTGGCTACCAACGTTCTCATGGGGAGTCTTATAACCACCTGTTGGAGCTTGGACAGCTATCGTGGTCCCCTGCGGCTGACTATGCCTTGCCCGATCCCACAGGACCTGAACTGCTGGGGCTGTCTGAGGTGTGGTCCCATGCCGAATTTCAGGTTGGACTCACTGGTCCCGATTCTTTTGAGGCCTACTATCTCATTGCCCACCACATGACATGGATGGGCTACTGCTGGGGCATGTTGCAGTGGCCGAACTACATTAATCTGTTGGGCTACCCCGTCCCACCCCCCTTCATGACCCCGTGCAGCTGGCTGTAGGTCTCCCCATGGTCATCTGTGTCTCGACTGTCGTCTCCACTCTGTGCTTCTTGCAACTACATGGCCATTCCATTATGTGACCTGCTCCATCATTCCCATTCCGGACCCGTTGCTGTCCTGGCTCCATATAATTCCTCCCTTCAGCTCGGTTGTGCTGGTTTACCTGCATCCTGGAGCCATATGTGTGGCACCACTTTACCATCTGTACCCATGGGGTTCGTTTCACTGACCCACCCCCTGTTCTTCTGTTGGGGGCTATCCAACAACTGTACCGGGATCCCCCCATACCCACCCTACCACTCCACCTTCACCCATCTCCCTTACCAAAGGCTTGGTGGAAAATCCAGGTCTTACAATGGGTATTTTCAGACAATACAATGGGTATTTGTATTGTCTGAAATACAATACATTGTATACAATGCAATACATTGTACACAATATAATGTACACAACATTGTACATTGTACATTGTACACAATACATTGTACATTGTACATTGTACACAATATATTGTACACAACACAATAAAATACATTGTATACAATGTATACAATGGGTATACAATGGGTATACCCAAATACAATGGGTATTTTCAGATGTTACGAGATCACAGTCAACCACAGTGAACCATGGTCAATCCTGCGGTGGGGCCAAAGCTCCCTGAACATCTGTTTCACGGGTGCCAGATGTTCACCACAGTCAATCCCCACCAGAGGTCAAAAATAACCATGCTTCCGGAGCTTCGACCCGGACCATCTCCGAAAGTGTGGTCAAAGCGATTCCCACCGGGAAACAAAAAAAAATAACGACTGAACAGCAACCACCGACCGGAATCAAGCAACATGATTCCGAGCCAGGGACAAATCACGCAGTATCGCTGCCAGGCAACGAGCAACAACACAGGCTGGGCAGGGATATTTAAAGGGCAGACAGCAGTGGGGGAATGTGGCAGGATGGAGTGAGGTGGAAGGGAGAGGACAGCGGAGGGCGATAGAGCAAGGCGCGTGGAGGAGGAGGAGGTGGAGGAGGCGCAGGTGGAAGAGGTGGTGATTGTGCTGCACATGGAGGTAGTGGAGGGACAGCAGAAGCAGCAGCAGCTGGGACGAGCCACCTCGGCACCTTCTGGGTGCTTTGACCATGGCCTGGGATCAGCGTAACGTCTGTTGTGCTGCCCCGAGCCGTGGTCTGTTGGTCCAATTCCCTGCCGTGGTCCTGCTTCTGTCACGTCTGTTTGGGGCCTCTCTTGCCCACGGGGGGTGGTTAGTCATTTTGCCATGGCTGGGAATCCACTGTGGTGAATCGGCTGCCCATAACATCTGAAATCACCCAATATTGTCAGAAAGAGAGGAGATCCGAGATCAGGCAGACCTCAACCGGGAGGGAGTTCCACAGTCATGGTGCAGACACCAAGAACACCAGGGGTGTGCATGTAGTTTTTCTTGTACAATAATGATAACAAAAATAGCTTTTTTCATTATCATTATTGCAATAATGAAAACGACAAATAATAATAATGAAAATAGAAATGAAAATGACATTTTGTTTTTGAAATAAAGGGAAAACACTGAAAAACATATTTCTGGCTATACTTTTTTTTCATATTCACTTCTGATGAAACTTGGGGAGATTGTGCCCCCAATGGAGAAAACTAAGTGTACCACTTTTTGAAAAGATTGGATAAAGGAGACTGATTTACAAAGCAATTTAATGTTGTTCTTTTAATAAAAGCTCCATACACATTAATGGCTACAACGTCTTTATCATCCATCCAATTTGCATCAAACCTGTGAATATTATGGCCCTACATAATATTACTACTTTTGTACATTTTCAGAAAGATTGGATAAAGGGTGCTGATGATATAAGACATTATCTTTAAAATACATTTCCAGCTATAAAATGTTTATATTCCATCCTGTTTACAAGATATTTGTCAGGAATGTATCATATTCCCTGTTATCTCTGTCAAACTACATGTCAATTTGATAAAGGGACCCAATTTTTTAAGCAATTTATGTTGTCCCCTTGAAGACCATTATTCAGATAAATAGCAGCACATGCAGTGCCAGTCAGAGGCAGGCACCTGGCATGGCAGGGGGAGGGAGGCTTTAGGAGGGAGGATGTGGATCAACCCAAAAGACTGACAGACACATTCCCTGGCCAATTACTGTATGCTTCCAGCTTTACAGGACCAATCAGTAGTGACTTTGAGGTGAGCATAGGGGGTGGCCCTGAGGTGGGCATAGAAGGGACATAACTTGGACTTTGGGCATAGCATCTGAAAAATCAGGACACATAGTTTACACATCCAGGCTGGCCACTTATCATCACAATCACATCCTGCAACACTGTGACAAAGGACATAAGAGAATCTCTATTGACTCTTTCCTAAACAGATGCTTCTGACTTTCCAGCAACAAGTGGGGGATAGATGTTGTGATGGTCACAGCACAGAATGAGGATATTTGGTTGATGTTTCTGCTGGCCAATTGACATCACAAACCGATCTTATACCATAGTGACATGTAAGAGAATCCATGGCTTAGGCTCCTTCTTTGCATATGCTGTGAAGGCATATAAAATTAGGACCCTTTATCACATTTTCCTGATATTTGGCAGGGACTATCATGAAAGCGTGATATATAGCCCTGTAAAATTTCATGTACACTGGGTGGATTACATGTTATAGTGAGACATACATTTATAATTTAATTGCTTATACCACAAGGACCCTTTATTCAATCCTTCTGAAAGTTGGTAGAGATAGTAAATATAGGAAGGGGTATAGACGTGCCAAGTTTAATCTACATTAAATGTGAGACAACGAAGTTACAGTTAAGAATGTATATAAAGATTTTTGCAAAATGATATAATTCAACTGCTTATAAAATTGGATTCTTTTATCCAATCTTTTTGGAATTTGGTACACTTAATGCCTTCCATTGAAGGTGGAATCTCACAAAGTATCAGCCAAATATAATGAAAAAATATATATACAGCAAAAATGTGTTTTCCATTGAAACCAATGGAAAACTAAAATGAAAGCAAAAACAAAACCAACAATTTGATATTTATGAAAACAAAAATGAAAAATTTAAATAACAAAAATGAAAACAAAAATGACATGGGACCCTGGTGCACACCTCTAGAGAACATCCTTCTCATCGTTGTTGCCTGGGGAAACACAGGGGACCTCAAGGAGGGTGACCCCAGCCGACCACAGGGGTCAATCCAGAACCCAAGGCATGAGGTGATCCCACAGATAGGTGAGGCCCAGGCAATTTAGGGATTTAAACGTCACCTTGAATTGAGGCCCCAAAACTATTGGCAGTCAGTGCAGAAAACCGAACAACGTAGTCTAATCTTGAGGTGATTAAAGTGTGGATGATAGTGACCAGGTCTGCATCTGAGACATATGGCTTAAGCCATTGCACCAGATGTAATCAGCAAAATGGTCCCTTTGCCACAGCTGCCACCTGAATATCAACCCAAAGCTGTGGGTCCAGGAGCACCCCCAGACTGTGGACCTGGGGTACCAGCGGAGGGTGGACCCCATCTACGATGGGGGCCACCACTCCCCTGGCACCCACCACAAGCATCACCTCCATCTTGTTGGGATTCAAATTCAGGCAGCTTGCCCTCATTCAGTTCTCCAAAGCTGACAAACACCGGGTAAGCACCAAGACTGTCAGGTCTGAGTCAACTGAAAAAAGAGTTACAGTTGGGTGTCATCAGCATATTGATAACACCGTACACTGAGTCCTCTGATGACCTCTCCCAAAGGCTGCATGTACATGTTGAACAGGAGAGGGAATAAGATGGCAACTTGTGGGACTCCACACATGAGGTACTGAGGAAAAGATGAACAATCACCCAGCACAACACGTTGAGCTCTCCCAGCCACGAAAGAGAAGAATCATTCAAGAATGGTACGAACCACTCCGGCTCGGTCCCACAGCTGAGTTACCAACAACTCATGGTCAATGGTATCAACAGTAGCCAAGAGGTCTAATAGGATCAACAGGGTTGAATGGCTCTGGTCCAACTCACAGGAGAGGTCGTCAACCAAGGCCACAAGTGCAGTCTCAGTGCCATAACCCAGATGAAAGAAAGACTGCGAGGGGTCAAGAAACCTGATTTGGTCCAGATGCCCCTGAAGCTGACGGGCCACTGGGTAGTAATAACCTTCCCTAAAAAGGGAAGAGTAGAGACTGGCCAATGTCAAGTGATGGTTTTTTGAGCAGAGGCTGCACCACTGCCTCCTTGAGGCAGCTTGGCACTCTGCGCTCCCTCAGGGAGACATTGACTATCCCTGCCAGAAGCAGGCCCAGTGTCTCCCGACTGGCCTTGACCAGCCAGGATGGGCATGGGTCCAGTTCACAATAAGTAGCCCGAATAAACAGCCCTAAGGACATCCTCTGCATCAGAGGATGATATGCACTGAAATTGAGCCCATAAAACAGGACAGGATGGGGCTTCTATTACCCCAGACTCACTGTCAAAAACGTGGTGTCAAAACCGTGATGAACTTGAGCGATTTTATCCACAATGATGCTATGAGGGCAGCATAGAAATCCTTCTTTGCTGCCCGCACAGGCATAGGTATGCAAACTGACACTATGGGTGATTTCAGAAGTGACGAGTTCCAATTCACCACAGTGAATCCCACCCCGGTGTGAACAGATTCACCGTGGGCTGTGGTGACACGTGCGGCCCCAACAGAAGTGACAGAATCGTGACCACCGCCCGGGGGCAATCAGAGAGAACATGGGCTGGGGGAACACAACAGACAGGTAGTGGAGACGTGGACCGCATTTCGATCCCCAGAATGCACCGTGGCTGGGGTCAATTCCTTCCACCGCGGCTGTGGGTTTCCATTCAGAAGTTACTTTTCATTCACCCCTGCCGTGGTGACCATTCACCACACTTCTGGACTTCTTCCCACCCCTACATCACGAAACGTGGTTAGCTTCACCCCGGGCCGCATTTGACTGTGGTGAACGTCTGGATGCGAGCAAACAGACATGCACGGCACTTTAACCGCCACCCCCCGTGTTTGACTGAGGTTGACTGTGGTGGACATTCACCACGTCACTTCTGAAATCACCCTATGTCACAATCGGTCCACTTCATTTCGCGAGTGGCACCACTGTCGCTCCAACTGCCTCCCTTCCCACTTCATCCGTCACAGGTCCTCTGTATGCCATGGGGACCTGCGATGTTGTCGATTCGGGAGTGGACGCCTAGGAGCCATACAGTCGATGCCTCAGTCAGCACAGAAATCCAGATCATCACGAAGTCATCGAGTGAGTGGTCAACGAAACCAAAGAATATATCCCCCAGAGCATTCCGGAACCTCCCTGGTTCCATAAGTCTCTGGGGGCAAACCATCCAAACTGACTCCGCACCCTTCCAGGGACTGACATGCACCAGGATACTGACCTGGAGGAGATAATGATCCATAACTTTCCCCCCTTTTGTTTTCTTTTTCTTCTTTCCTTTTTTTTTGTTCTTTTCTTTTTCAATTTGCATCATACTTTTATGCTTTTATATACTTTTAATAGAAAGATTTCATCATAAAGTAAGTTCATGTGACTCCCTGCCTCTAGGATGTCAGCAATGTGTGATTACTCATGATATCAAGTTATATGTAATACGATTTTTACCTTTGACAAATGATTTTGATTGTATTATTTTATTGTACTTCTATTGCTGACTGTTTTATTTAATTGTATTCTTATTGTTGACTCTATATTTTTTAGTTAGCGAAGGAATTGATCCTGAGGAAGACCATGAAGTTGAAGCATGTCGACACAAGCGGATATTTTGGATTTTGACTGAGGATTTTCTTATCCATCTTGTCCATTAAAGACTGGATGCCTGTGATTTTCAAATTATATTATTACCAATTAGCATATCAATGACTTTCATAATATTTGATTTTTGTATTTTATCATATGGCATATGCTTTTGCATAATTCTGTCCTAGATGTCCATTTGATAATATAATTTTATAGAGTATTTCGTGCCTTTTGTTTGTCGGAGGTCAGTACCTGTAAGAAGAATAAGCAATGGTAACTTTGCCCCATTGGTGACTTCTACCCACTGGGAGCATTCTTCACTTGTTTTGTAGCACCAGAAACTGGGTCTTATTGTGACTGCAAGGGGGAAGGGTTCAAGTAGGATCTGACTGTGAATAGAATAATTAGCCCCTAAATATTAAATTACAAAGGATCAAGCAAACACCTCCCCCCTACTCATGGAAGGAATCTGTGTATTTCCACTAGAGCTGAAGCAAATATTCCGTGAATAAAATATCCAGTGAATTCTGTGCATTCATGATTGTGAGTTTAAATTTGCCTCATAGTTGCAAATTTCACAATGAAATTCACATCAGGGTTCCTGTAAGCTTTCACTACTTAGTTTGCACTTTATTAGTCCTCCTCAGTCTGTCAGTTATTACCTTTGTCATTCCTAACAGAGGCTAATCAAGAGTCAGATAAGTGTTAACTAAAGGTGGAATCAAACGAGATGATAGCCCATATTAGCCTTCGTCAGGTTCCATTCCTGTGTATCCATCTATTAGGCATTCACCAAATGGCCTCTGCGTGGTCACCACAGAGCTGCAACTCACAGCAAAGTCCAGGGACATCACGGGCTCACTGTGTGGGCCAATCAGGGCTAATGGGTACCCACATGTCTGTGTCTTGTCAATTAGATTTGTCAATTACAGCTCAGTATGGATTAATCCGTAACTGCCTGTTACAAGCAGTTGCCTTGCTGGCATCCAGGTCCACCAGCACATCCAGGTCCACCACCACCTAGCATGCCCAGCCAGCTGAGATGTGGGGAGGGAGATCTCGTGCACCTCAGCTGAGAGGTGGCCCCGGAAGGGAGACCGCTAACACCACTGGTGGAAGCTGCCACAAGCACATGAAATACTGTCAGGGGGTTGTCCGTTTATAAGACTGGATGCGCTAAATATGTGGTTGGGGGCTGCACAGACTGAACATGGACTCCAGCAGGCTATCATATAATTTGATAATACCCTAAGTTTCAGGCCATAGAACCAAAGTGTCTGCTCTGAGTTTGTGCAGTGAATACATTTTGTTTTACACAGTGAGAATTCAACTTTGATCTTAAAGAGGGTGTGGTTGCCACGTTGGTTCCAAATGGAAAAGATGGAGACAAAATATTTTAGATATCTTTTACTGGAATAACTTATGTTGGTGACAGTATGCAAACTTTCAGATACCTGAGAGAAATCTCTGTGTGACCCATAAATCTACATACCCTCACCAATATAAATTGGTGCAATAAAACAGTGGTTCTCAAACTTCTTTTGAACGCCTCTGCTTGCCTGTGATAGTTGAGTCATCACTCAACCACACAAACATACACACATACTAAGGGTGGTGCACCACAGGAAATTGTGGTTCAGTTCCGTTTACAGATTTCGGTTCCACAATTTCCAGGTTTAAATATGGATTTGTATTATGTATTCATATTTAAATCAATAAAATAATAATAATAATAAAAATGCACATGCATAAATGCCCCCCCCAGGCCTTTCTGCACATGCACACCCTTTTCCAAAATGATGGCAGTAGCGTCACCGCCATTTTGGAAAAGGACAGCCGGTCTGCACATGTGCAAAATGGCCACTGTGCATGTGCAGACTGGATGCCCTTTTTCAAAATGGTGGCAATGCCACCACCATTTTAGAAAAGGGCACACATGCGTAGAACAGTCCAGAAGTCATTTTGCACATGCAGTTATTTTGTTTCTTTAAACTGAACTGTAGCGGATATGTTGCCCAATTTTAGAGCTCGGTATGAATTAATCCATAACTGTCTGTTACAAGCAGTTGCATATTAATCCAAATCCAAATTCCTGCCCCATATACATACATGTTGTTCCTTCCCAACCCCTTATTGCTTTTCCTCTCTTCCCCCCCTTGCCAATCTATTATTTTGGAGATTCCTCCTGCCAGGCTCAGTGAGAGTGGAGCTAGGTGTTTTCCAGCTATGGTCCTTCTTGCTCCCCTCTTCTCAGAATACCTTTCATGCCTCCCTGAAAAGCCTGCCCCTTGAGAAGCACTGCAATGAAAGACACCATCTGAACTACTTTGTCTGCATTTCTTTGAATTTTTAAACAAAGCCATGTCAAACTTTAACAAATTCATACCATTCAAAGCCTAATTGTGACTCTGTTAAATAAACAAATTCCATGAATGGGATAAAGTCTAACTTTGTGTGAACATTCACAATGGTGAAAATGTAGATTAGAAGATTTTTTATAGGAAACAAAATACAAAACTTTCATGAACCACAACAGGCTTATTGATTTCCAGCCCTTAATTCCATACAGAACTGCTGTCCTACACAGCTGAAGGGAAGGAACTGCCTCCTGTTATTTATTTATTTATTTATTTAGATTGTTCATTCAACCTTTCCCTGAAGGTTCAGAACAGTTTACACTACAATACGGTATAAAATATAAGGGAACAAAAACCTATACAAATATAAACTCTACAAAATTTGCTAATCAAAATCAGTCCTCAAGCTGTAGCCCCACCTACTAAAGGCCTCGCCAATTAAATAGGTTTCATTACAGTTGAGCTCAGCTTTCTTTTTCTCTTCTTTTCTTTTGGTGGTTTTTCAGAAGGCAATTTTCTGGCTGTAATAGGTGTAATGAAAAAACTGAAAATGAGACCAGAGAATAAACTCAAGGATGAAAAACTACAAAGAAAATTAAAACACCACATTGACCATTTTGTCTATTTATTTATTTTTTATAAAGAAACATAACTTTTAAGACAGTTTGATATTTTGGAATATGGCTCATGCTTTTTGAAAGTTTGAAGTTGGCATTTCAAGCAGTGCTTTGGGAGACCAATAGCAGAACAAGTCAAAACCATTATTTACTGACTGACAGATTTTTTTTTGCTGAAAAAAATGTTTATTTAACTAAACAAGTGGGGGGGGAAGGGGAGGGTGGCAATTACAACGTTTGGTTGAGTTCTTCCTTTATTGGGAATTGGCCAAAACATGCTCATGGTCCTAGGAGTGTCACGATATTATGAAACTCAATAAGATGTCTCACATTAAATGAATAGTATAAAACCAACAAATTATGGTTTAAGTTTCCAAAATTTGGAGCATCTTTATTATTGGGACCCTGCTACGAGGAGATTCCAGCTCAAGCTGAACTGTTGGGTGGCCTAGCCCTTCCCCCTGCCAAACGTGGGAGGTGGGGGGTCTTAATTCCCATGTGTATGGCAGGAGTTGACCATGTGCTGGGCATTTTGGCAGATCATTCCCTTGCCTTAGTTCAGTTTAGTGGATCCTACAAGATGACTCCTGGATTATTTTATTAGTTTTATTAGTTTTCTCTTAAAAGCAAATTTGACTCCACTTTCTGAAGCAACGTCCTAAACCACAGTTGAAATGTGGATACAAAGAGTGGGGCTGGTAAGTGTGCTGTGTCAGTATATTGCTAATGACTACACGGGGGATCTGAGAGAGAATAGCTTACGTTAGTAATCTTTGCTGCTGTGTTTCTTTCTGAGGGGGGTCATTCGGGACTGGTTTTAGAGATCTCACTAAAAATGTGCCTCCTCCAGCCTTTATTTATAGCTAGCCAGCGGGCCCTCAAGGTCCTCCATGCCGTCTGGGACCCACTGATTCGCCTCCCAGGCCATTCAAACTGATGTGCCAGCACAAGCTTCTTGGTGGCTCACGCAGCGGCCTCTTAGAAAATGTGGTGTCTAATAATGAGTTTAAATGCCAGCTTCTATTTTCTTATTGGGTTTTTTGTTCTTATTATAATGAGATAAGGGAGCATATTCTCCCTTTGTTGGGTCCCTGGGGCACAAACCCATACTGAATTTTGGTTGCTTGTAATCACTTCAGGTGACACAGCTCTTCTACTCCACTGATGCCCCACTCACATCTGTGTGAGGAAATTTCAAGATGGTTCCATCTCAATTCTGTGTCACTGGGCTTTCTGATTGATAAGGGAAGAAAGCAGGGACTCTATCATATGTCCTACTGCCCACAAATTAGGGCACCCTTTCTACAGCGGTGTTTCAGTTGTTGTATTGGAGCGATTGTAGAGAATCCAGGGCTCCAAGTGGCAGCATCATGGCTGAGTTCTGGTTCTGGGGCCTACAGGAGAATGAATTTTGACAGCAGTTGGAATCCTGCCAAGACATGGGGCAGACTAAAAGTGGAAAAGGTCATCCCAGTCAAGGCACAGAGGGCAGTGCTTCTGGAGCAACGTCAGATGTGCCCCGCCTCCCCAGTTTGGACTGTTTTTACTCCTCTCGTTGTTGCAAACAGCAACAGAGGAATCAGAACTGACATAATAAAATCAAGATGAGAATATGCCTGGGAACCATAAAAAATACTCTAACCCCTACTTGTCTTGCATCTCTTTGTACAAGCACAGCAATTCTTATTCTTTTATAAGAATAAAAGTGAGAGTGTACGGAGATAGGTAATTGTCTTTTTCCATTCACTGCAGGAGTAGGCGGACTGGAGCTCTGCCTCTGGCCAGTGCTCCAGGTGAACAAGCCTCCTCAGTGTGAGGAAAAATGGAAGAACCATGTCTAGAATACCTCTCGTCGGAACCTGGCAAGGCTTAATAACTAGCAAGATACGTATGAAATTTCACGGGCACAAAGAAGCTGAGAATGCTGTAAACTAATATTTGTCCTCCCTCTTAGGCAAATCTCTGGAGTCACAGTCCTCCCTCTTAGGTCAATGTGACCCACCCCCACCCACCCCTGCACTTACCATAGACATACCCAATCAGGCCACTGTTGGTCCCAACCAGTTCTGGCCACAGACACACCTCTCTTAGTCTGCTCCTTAATTCTGTTTCTTAGAAACCCTCGTTGGAGCACTGTGATCTATGCTGATTGTGACATCACCACTAACTGAATGTCTCCCAGCTTATTTGCATGATTGGTCTATTGGTTGGAAGGCTTCTATAGGAGGTTTCAATTATGCAAAAAGACACATGATTTAAGCTATTCATTTTATTTATTGATTGATTGATTTGATTGATTTGATTTGATTTTACACATTTTTACCCCACCCCTCCTGCCAAAGCAACTTGGGGCGACTAACAAGTATAAAAGATAAAAGTACAATATAAATATAATAAATACAAAAATACTGCGAGGGAAAGAAGAAATAAAATGGTGGTCCAGGGATAGGGGAGTAGAGCTGGTTGAATGGGTGTTTTTAGACAGACCCTGGACCTGCTGCAGAGGTGGACCCCCATGTCTACCCACGTGCCTGCATCAGGTTTATGCGGACCCAGCAGCTGCTGCGGTCTGTAGTCCACCTGCATGGCACCCCCTCCCCCACACCATAGAACTGTAGGTGGAACGACTGATGCTCTAAGCACAACTCTATGGCATTGCCCAGTGCAACCCCTGGCTAAGAGCGGCGCTGCGGTGGCCATCCTCTGAGTAGATGGACTGGAGCTCTGCCTCTGGCCAGTGCTCCAGGTTAATAGAATCTTAGAGTTGGAAGTAACCTCAGAGGTCATGTAGTCCAACCCAAAGCAGGAAATCCATAGCTACAGCATCCCTGGGAGATGGTCATCCAGACTCTGTTTGAAAACCTCCAGTGGAGGAGAGCCCTAGGCAGTCTAGTCTACTGTTGAACATCTCTTACCATTAGGAAGTTCTTCCTAATGTTTAGCCAAAATCTGCTTCCTTGTAATTTGAGCCCACTGGTTCTAGTCTCAAAGGACTTGGTTTCCAGACCCATGACCATCTTTGTCGCTCTCCTGTGAACCCGTTCCAATTTGTCAATGTCCTTCTTAGAATGCGGTGCCCAGAACTGGACACAGTACTCCAGATGAGGTCTGACCAGCGCAGAATAGAATGGAACTATTACTACTTATGACCTGGACGCTATGCTTCTGTTAATGTAGGCTAAAACTGCATAGGTTTGCATGGCCTGTTCTGCTAGCGGTGCTCTGGGATGTTCCGGATCTTCTGTTCTACCCATCTGTTGCCTGGGTGTGAGGCCAAGCCATGAGTGCCATCTGTGTAAAAACACCCAATGAGTCCAGTCAAAAATTTTGTTGTTTTTGTTGCAGAACAGCATATTTCCCCAAATAAGCATTTTAATGGAAATATATCTGTTTCTGCTGAATTTTTTATTTTCCAAAAGTTTTAGCTAGGTTTTTTATTTGAACTCATCTACTCTAATTTTTGGTCATGATGATGAAACTTACAAAAGAACGAAAATGCAGTTGTTAAAAACTGAGTCTTTCCAATGTTTTCTTTGTGACTTAAATATATTAAAATGTTTCAATAACTGATGATTATTCAAAGTATTTATTTATTTATTTATTTATTTGGTGTCTTAACATTATTAGTATTCATTTTGGAGGAAGTACAGAAATTGGGAGAGAAAACACCACATTTAAAAAAAAATAATACTTGAAAGTAAGAAAATATTTTGGCAATTTAATTTAGAGGTTTGTGAGGGCTTTTTTTTTGTGAAAAAAGGATCTTTAGCTTACAGATATTTTAATCTGAAATGACCCAGCTACTGATGTATTCTAAATTCTAACCCTCTCAGAAGTGAAACATTAATTGCTCTTTAGTACTGTGAACTAATGATCTCCATAGTCCTTTGTTCCCTGAGAGTAATGTTTTAAGGCGGTGCCTGGGGTCAAGCATTTGTATTTGTATCTGTATTTGTATTTGTGGTTTTTGTAAAATGCAGTGAACACAGTTCCCTGTGTGTGGACTATTTTGGTGGAGAAGTGCAGTGAGGTTCTGCCAGCTTGACAGGCCTATAAGGAAAGGAAGATGCAGTCAAAACTGCTGCTAAGACTGCTACCAATTTAAAATGGGGGGCAATGATTTGGGGGAGGGAGAATATGGCTAGCTTGGTGGGGAGGTTTTTAGCTTGGGGAGGGTGGAATGGGGCATGGGTTTGTCTCAGGGGTATCACCGGCTTCAGGAAGAGTGAGGCATGCAGTTTGCTCGGCAGAGGGGAGAATGGAACATGAGATTGGCTCATGCGGGAGTTTCTAGCTTGCGGAGGGGATAATGGGGCATGGGTATGGCCAGGTGCTGAAAAAATCTATTGCGGTCAACTGGTTGATCACCTGATGTTCTGAGGTCGTTCCTGGGACAGATGTATCCTGAGCTCAGGTGGCTGCTGCCAGCTTGCCTGTGTGCGCCTGAAACATGTGCACATTGCCACCACTATATTTGCTCTCTCTGCATGCCCCAGGGAGGAAATATGGCAGCAGCTGGTGTGCACATGTCTCAGTTGTGCACAGGGAAGCCAGAAGCCATCACCTGAGTCCGGGACTTAGCTCACTTGGTCAGGCTGCTTGTTCCCTGTTCCCACACCTGCTCACTGCCTACTGCCTCTGCCCACGGTCTCCTCAGGGCTTCTCTTCAGTCTCTGCTCTTAATAGATTTATAGAGTGGAGTGTCTACAAATCCCATCAGCGCACCACATTCCTTACTGAGGACCCTTGCCTCAGGCACTCCTCAGTTTTTAAATGGGGCCCTGGAAACTGGGTTGGCTTGGCTGCACAGAACAAGGCTTGCTGCTGCCGTTCTGCGGTGCTCGGAGGTCAAGCACCCTGGATGGGGGGTGGGGGGAAGAGAGAGAGAAAATACCAACCCCCCTGTCTGCTCACCTGCCAACAGTTCCTTCCCGCTGCCAGTGCCCCCATGTGTGTGTGTGTGTTTTTGTGAGAGTGTGTGTGTGAAAGACTGCCTGTGTGTGTGGGAGAGATGTGTCTGTCTCTGTGAGAGAATGTCTGTCTCTCTCTCTCTCTCTGTGTGAAAGAGGTGTGTCTGTGTATGAGAGTATCCGAGTGTAAGTGAGAGGTGAGTGTGAATGATTGCTCCCTCTGTCGCCCATGCCCTCCCTCCCATGTGGCTGTCTCCCTATCTCCCTGTGCCCCCATATCCCCTCATTTGCATAGCCACACCCACCTGGCTGGGATGTGACTATGAAAATGAGGGGGTAACGCCTTGCAAATTAGGATCAAGCTACACCCCCCCGTGTCACCAGTAAGTCTCCGAACGTTGACATTGCGCTTTGGTAGATCTCTGGCTGGGCAAATGTGGGCATCCCTGACCTACGGTATGTCAGTGGCTTGATGGAGCAATTGGGCATAGGACTGGTTCAGGAGGGTCACTGGCTTGAGGACCGGGGAATGAGGTGGTCAAGGATTCACCATTTCTCTGCTCAGCTCCTCTAGGCTGAGACCGGCTGCAGTTCGGAAGGCTACAGTTCTGAGACAGTGGTGGCCCCTGAAGGTGGGGAAGGCTCACTACAGGCTCCCCAAGCAGGTGGCTAAGTTGACAGTCAGAGAGCAGCCCAGCTCCAAGCTAGATACGTGCTGCAGTTTGCGGGTTTCAATTAAACACCTCAGATGCTATGGTTTTGGGGGAAATGTTGGTTTAACTCAAAACCTGAATATGCAGACCAAGCACGGGGTTGAGTATCATCTGTATGCTGATGATACACAGCTGTATATTTCTTGCCCCGTGAGCCCTGACAACTCAGCCTCTGCCTTGGAATAATGCCTGAATGACATCGCTGCCTGGATGCATTGGAGCTACCTCATGAACAATCCAGAGAAGACTGAGGTGATGTTGGTGGGAAAGGGGCAGCTGATATGAAGATGCCCTTGCCTCCTTCTGGCCCCTATATTTGCCTGGAATCTGAGTGTAGGTAGTGGGCCAGGAAAAGAACTTGGGTGTCGTCTTCAACCACGCTCTGGCCATGACTGCCAAGGTATTGGACGTGGTTAGAAAATGCTTTTTTGAACTACACAATATACATAAATTACGTCCTTATTTATCCTGGGCTGACCTTGCCACAGTGACTTGTGACGTGGTGACTACAAGGCTTGACTTTTGTAACTCACTCTTCTACAGGCTGCCAACAGTGCTTGTCCATAGGGATGTGCGAACAGAACTGAGTTCGGAAATTCGGTTCGGTTCCAAAATCAAGTTCGGTAAGTTCGGTTCGGTCGACCGAACTAGTTGAGTTTGGTCAAATTCCAAACGTCTGAACCAAGTTCGTACATTCAAACCCGGTGTTTTAAGCTGTTTTTCGCCTTCCGAACTGGTTCGTATTCGACCAAACAGTTCAGTCGAATTCGAGTTTGGTTCGAAAGTTCGGTTCAGTCGACCGAACTAGTCGAGTTCGGTCCAAACTCCGAACTTCCGAACCGCATTCGCACATCCCTACTTATCCATCACTTACAGCTTGTTCAGAACGTGGCAGCTTGGCTGCTTACTGTTTTAGGCAGTCGTGATCATATTACTCTTGCCCTGTGATCTCTGCATTGGCTGTGTGTGAAGCTCTGGATTGAGTTTAATATTGTGCTGCTGGTTTTTAGGTTCCTGAATGGTTTAAGCCCTGGCTGTATTCAAGACCTACTCCTGGAACCTCACACTGATGGGTATCTGCTTTCAGGGACCACTCGCTGTTTGGGGGTTCTGATATCACGTCTGAAGTCTGCAGGTGATCGGGCCTTTGCTGTGGTGGGCTCCTCGGTGTGTACCTCCCTCCCTCTGGATGTTCATCTCAATTTCTCCCTCCATACCTTTAAAAAAACACCAAAAACATATTTGTTTTCTAGGTGCTTTTAGGATTCACTGGTGGTACCCTCATTGTACTTTGCCCTCCCTTTTTGCCTGCCCCATTTATAAAAATTTAATGATTGTTTGAAATTGTTTTATTTGTTTTTCTAGTGTTTATATGGTTTTACCTTTGTGAAGTGCTCTGAGTGCCATGTAAGGCAGGGAGACACTATAAAACGATTATATTATTATTATTATTATTATTATTATTATTATTATTATTATTATTATTATTATTAATTAGAGTTTTGAAAATGGAAACCTAAAAAGGGCTTTGGGGGTTTGTGTTTTATTGAAATCCGAATGCACAACCCTTGGTTTTAATGAATTAGGGTGGGTTTTGGTAGAGTTGTGTTCTCTTGGAATTCCTAGGACAGATAATTATATGATTTTTTCCAGTGTTGCCCTTTCGGTCAAGCAGCAGGAGTTGGATGCTGTACAAGTTATTGCCTAATCTCCTTTCAGCAGATTCTTGGAGAAGCAACTCGTGCTTGAAGAAGCTTAATCCGCTCCAGGTTTACAACTAATTCTGTCCTTGTTTCTGAGCCTTTGTTAAGACAGCATTTTCCTCTCCAACAGGAATGTAGCTATCACTTAATAAGGTAGCCATCAACAAGTATATATAGCTTTCCTGGCAGTATTTCTCTTAGCACTTAGGATGAAAGGACAGACTTTATTTTCTATGGACTGCCAAAGGCACAAAAAACAATGGGTAGTCAATAAAACTTGGAACTAACATGTAAAATTGATAACGATTTTGGAAATGTTTCAGTTGCAGTGGTCAAGAGTCAGTGGAGCAAGAGAAATAAAGAATCAGATCCAGGGGTGAAGATTCCTCCTGAGCATCTGAGGAGTCCCCCACCCACAATTTACTGATTCTCCCCCGTCTTCACCACAATCACCCAAACTTCCAATCCTGTTGACCTCATCAGAAGGGAAATATTTCCCGCCATTTTTCCCTCCCTGCAAAAAATAATAATTAAAAAAAGTAAAAAATGAAGTGAGAAGTTGCTCCTCAAGCTACCTCCCTCTCTGATCTCCTAGTGAAATAAAAGAATGGATGGTGCAGCTACTTCAGGACCCACCAGCCTTAGGCAGCCTACAACCTCTGGTGCAGCTGCATGTGTTGCTGTTGGGATGAGTTTGGCAATTCATTCCATCTTCTGCACCAGGGCCCAGTCTAACCTAGCTATACCCCTGGCAGTGAACCTGATCCTGAAAATGTTGCTGTTCATCTCAGCTCCCTCTACTAGGGCAGATCTTGTGTAGTTTGATGCCTCTCTTGAAATTAGGCGGGCTGTGCATTTGGCTTCATGTAGGAGTTAGATGTAGCTGAAATAATAGTATTTGGGCGTTGGATCTAAATCTGGAATAGTGGGCCTGATCCTGCAATTATTATGGCTGTGTACATATTGGGTACATAAGGAGAGAAAGAGGTGGTGGTGTCAGGTATTTTCCAGTTTTCCAGACCCACACTCTGCCTCTCTATCCACCAGAAGTATCAGTGCTCTGCAGGCTGCTGCGAGAGGTACAGACACATCTGACTTCTGGATGCTGCTTGGTCCAGGCTAGCGATAGCAACAGTAATGAGTGACAAGAGTCTGTACTTCTAGCAGTAGCCCGGTGCACTGATGCTAATGGGACACATAGGCAGAGAGCAGGTCTGGAAGCCTGACAAACAACTATGGCCACTGCCTCCTCTACCCAAGCTGATCCTTCTCCCCTCCCATCCCACGTGACAGATCTGCTCTGCAAAACTGGGATTGAGGGAGGGAAGAGGCAGCAAATGCTTTCCCACTAGAGCTGAAACGAGTACCTTCAAAAAATGTAAAAACCTATTGAATCTAATTCTACACTAACCATTAGGATGTGCAGCTGGCATATTATTTGTTTGTATTTTTATTTTCGTTTTCATTTACAAAACCCCTTTTTTGTTTTCAGTGGTTTTCATAAAGGAAAACCTTTGTTTTCATTTTTTTTTTTGTTTATTTTTACTGAAAATAATAAAAAATAATACAAAAATTACTGTCCATGTGCAAAATGGCCACCAGACCATGTGCAAAAATGACACATTCATTTAACACAGGTGATGGCAGGAGATTTTATCTTAGAGATTTCACCACTTTTGTTTCATCATATGTAGTGTATGTTATTCAATGTCCTTGTAATAAATTATATGTAGGAAAGAGTATAAGGAAGCTCAGCATTAGAAATAGTGAACACAGAAGTAACATTAAGAACCAGAAAATCACACCTTTGGTTAATAATTTCTTAGCTGCAGGACATAGTTCTACTGACTTTTATTTTGGGCTATAGAGAGTGTGGATAGTGGAATGAGGGAGCGGGAGTCTTCCATTTTAAGGAGAGAAAC
>QEPC01001291.1:367588-402657 GCA_003113815.1 Sphenodon punctatus
GGCCGAACTCGAACCACGATCTGTTTGCCCATCCCTAGTTACTGTTTGGTTATGTAGATACAACAATAACCCATGGGATATAGTTTTATACATAGCAATTTTATTGTTATGTGTTTTTGTCATAGCCAAAGGGCTAGCTCAATAAAATTATTAATATTATTATTATTAGTAGTAGTAGTTGTAGTTGTAGTTGTAGTTGTAGCTGTAGTAGTAGTAGTAGTAGTAGTAGTATTCTGGGTCCGCACCCTAGTTAACCCCAGGGAGGCAAGGTGCTTAACTTGTTACAAGGGAGGCTGGCTGGCTGTGAAGTCTTGGTGAGACGTATGGCTACCAATCACTCAGGGCTCCCCATACAGCAGTTAAGGCATCTGCTTGCAGTACCTGAATTGGTCAATGGGGCCTTCTTGGGATTGCCAGTAGCCCCCATAGGTGGTGCTCCTGCTCCCATTCCTGAGAAGCCCAGTACTTCAGGAGTTTGCCAAGGAGGGGAGGGGGGGACCCACTCTCGTTCCAGGGATGACACACCAGCAAGTGGAAGTGAGGATCAGCAAGAGATCGAGGCAACAGGTGAATTGCATGTGGATGAGATTCTTCAGATGACTGATGTTTTGGAGCAGGAGATCAGGGTTTTGGCTCAAGGGTAGTTCCAGCCTACATCGCAGAGTGCAGGTGAAAGAGGGCTATCATAGCCCCTCAGGGCAGATTTGGTTGAGGCAGGGCTTGGGCCTAGTTATGGGGATTTAGATGTTTCTAGAGTCAGGGTGCCCTAGTTTCCAGGTCAGCCTGGGGAGTTTGTTATTGTAACCCATCATTTGGTCAGCCCACAGGGATGTAGGTGCGACACCTCTGATGGAATGGGGACATGGGTAGCCTTTCCAACCCACACCAATAGTCCCTCAGCTGCGACATCTCTTGGTTTGGTGAGTAGTATTCAGGCTCCTTATGGGCATGGGAGCAGGTCTGGGGTTCAAGCGACCCATGCAGCGCCGGTGTGGGTGGTTTCACCTGCTGCAGTTGTGCTGGTGGGATCTCAGCACCCTAACCTTGCTGGTGCTTATTCTGTGCCCCCTGTGGCACCTGACATGGGATTGGGCTCAGGTACCTTCCAGCATCCTTCTGTGGGAGAGGGTTATTTCCCCAATTCTGCACTTTATAGCGTTGGTGCTGGTCCAGGGAGTGCAGTACCCTAGTCGCCTATTCTGGTTAGTGGTTTTTCCACACATACCCCACTCCCCTCCGTTTTGGACAGGTTCGACTGCAGGAGTGGGAATGTTACCAGTCAGGCCCCTCCCCTTGGGGGTGGTTATGCTGATGTTTCTGCCTCTATTGTGGAGCACTTGTTGCAAACCATCAGAGTAAAAATTAGGAGAGGGGAGTTCATCGACATTTTTGCCCTCCTTTTCAGTGATCCCATCATGGATCCTACTGACAGGGATGACAAAAAATGATAAAGAGTGCTTCAAGCGGCTGAAGGCAGTCCATAAGTGGTAAAATTAGACTGCAGCTTATTCCATATTTCATGGATTGATGCTCCAAGCATTCCCAGACAGGGCCTCCAACTTACAGAAGTATGCTGACATTGTTAGAAGGGACTATGATTCAGGTTCTCCTGGGGCCTGGTTAAGGTACAATGAGACTTTTAGACATTGTGCCGCTTTCATGCCAGGGCTCAAATGGAATGCACATACTCACAATCTCTGGCTTGATTGTATGAGTGACTTGGTGAATAAATTCGAAATCAGTTATAGGCATGAAACATGTTGCTACCATATTGGAGAAGGCTGTTAGGGAAGGGAGGGTTTCTGGTCCATTTCATTCATCACCTTTAAGCGGTTCGATGGTATCACTGTTGGAACTGGTCCCCCAAAAGGCACCTGGCAAATTTCACCTTATCCATCATTTATCTTATCCTGGGGTGCCTCAGTGAATTATGCTATCCCTAGGGAGTTGATGTTGGTCAATGATGTGCTGTTCAACACTGTGGTTGAATTTATAAAATGTGTTCCTGGTGCCTTGTTGACGAAGTGTGATATAAAGTCTGCATTTCGTCTTTTGCCGGTCCACCCACAGACATTTTATCTTTTGGGATTTCAATTTCAGTGCCAGTACTATTTTGACATGGCCATGCCCAAGAGCTGTTCAATCTCGTGTTCAACTTTTGAAAGATTCAGCATTTTAATACAATGGGTGGTTCTGCGTGATGCTGGTTTAGACCAGGTTACAAAATACCTCAATGATTTCCTGTTTCTGGGAAGAACAGGCTTGAATGAGTGTATCATCCAGATGGAGACTTTTCAGAGAGTTGCAAGGGAGCTTGGAATTTCTTTGGTACAAAAAACCCCCCGGAGGAACCATCGACATCCTTAACGTATCTGGGAATTGAAGTTGATAGTTGCAGTCTTTTCCTCTATTCCAGGAAAAAAATTGATAGCATTAAGATCTAAAATTGACAGTGCATTGGTAAAGAAATTGAGTGTTAAGCAGGTTCAATCACTTGTAGGAAGTCTTAATTTTGCATGTAGGGTAGGGATGGGCAAACAGAACCGAGTTCAGAAATTTGGTTCAGTTCGGTTCAGTTTGGAAATTTGATTCGGTTCGGAAGTTCGGTTCGGTCGACCGAACTATTCGAGTTTGGTTCGAACTCCAAACTTCTGAACAAAGTTCAGAAATTCAAAGCCCATTGAACTAAATGGAATATAATTCGTTTCAGTTCAAAAATCGAGTTTGGTTCGGAAGTTCAGTTCGGTTGACCGAACTGGTCGAGTTTGGTCCAAACTCCAAACTTCTGAACCACGTTCGCCCATCCCTAATGTAGGGTAGTGGCACCTGGCAGGGCTTTCCCTTCCCACCTATATGTAAGGTTAAAGGAGAACCCTCCACTTTCTTGCTACATCAGAGTTACCAAGGAGATGAAGGATGACCTTACAATTTGGGCGCTACTTTTGGACCATTTTAATAGAGTCAGTTTTTGGTCACACCAATTGCTGCTTGAGGCTGAGCTTCAGATTCACTTTGATGTGGCTGGGGTTGTGGGTTTGGGGATCTAATTTAAGGACAGGTGGTGTGCGGCACCATGGTCATTGGAACTGACAGAATCACATATTACTAGAGATCTAAAATTTTTGGAATTTTTAGTGACAGTCCATCTTTGGACTGCAGAATTTGAAAACCATTCTGTCTTATTCTGGTGCGACAACTTGGCAGTTGTGCAAGTAATTAATTCCTTGTCCTCGAAGGCCCAGTGGGTGATTAAGCTAGTTAGGGCATTTGTGTTTGACTGTCTCAATAATAACATCTTTTTTGTTACGAGGCATGCACCTGGCAATGGCATCAATAATGGTGTAGCCGATGCCCTTTCTCACTTCCAGATGGAGCGCTTCAGATCGCTCGCAACTGGAGTCAGACTGAACCCAGAGGCCTTGCCTCCAGCAGTGTGGAGTCTTTAATATTAGAACTGCTTGAGACTATCCAGGGATCCTTGGTGCTTTGTACTTGGGCGACTTACAACAGGACTTTTAGTGAATTTCAGAAATTTCATTACCAGCCAGGGGTGGAGCTCAGGTTTTTCCATTCCAGAATCTCAGTTACTGCAGTTCGTGTTGGCTCTTAGGCATGGTGGGGCTACAGTTGATAGAATAGCTGGTAAGGTTTCAGCACTATCTTTTATGTCAGGTTAGCTGGTTATCCTTCACATGACTGGGGCTTCCTCGTCAGGAGATTATTTGAGAGTTAGTCAAGGGAACAAGGTAGGGTGAAGGATGACTGGGTACCTATTACTCCAGCACTTTTAGTTAAGATTGGTGGGGTTTTGCTATGTGTGTGTTTTGACGCTTTTGAGGCTACATTATTAATGCTGTTTTCAAGGTTGCCTTTTTTGGTGCATTCAGGGTAAGTGAGTTGGTTCCTGAGTCTGCTAGTGATAGCACTAACAGAGCCTTGGTGGTGAGTGATGTGTTCATCAACAGTCAGTCTGTGTGCCTACATCTGTGTCTGTCTAAGACTGATCAACGTGGTAGCAGGGTGACTGTGTCATTGAAAAACTCTGGGGACTTAGAAATATGCCCAGTCCAGGCAGTGGCAATTTGTCTGACTTGACAATTTGTCTGACTTGTCCTGGTGTGTTTTCAGGCATGCTAATGGGGCCTTTCTTACCAGGCACCAGTTTACAGCAGTCCTGCGCAGAGAAGTCAGTTACTTTAATTGGCACCTGGTATCTTTGGATCACACCTGATATCTTTGGATAGGTGCAGCTAGCTTTGCAGCAATCATTAGCATGCCTGAGCAGAATATTGGGGCTTTGGGGTGCTGGTGAACTTGGGCATTTCACTCGTATGTCCGTGAGTTGCCAAATTAACTTTGACTGTATTTATTACTACCAGGTGTCTGAAGAGGCCCCCCAGTGATGGCTGGTGTGGATCATCAGTCACAGTCTAGTGCGTTGGGAAGGCAAGTCTACTGGGATGACCCAGTGGGGAACTCAGCTGGGTTTATCAGCCTTTGTAGAGATCTTCAGAAAAGGGTGCAGTGGCATCAGCTGAGGTCTGCTGCTCAAAGAACTATGGCAGATATGATTGTGTTACACCTGGGAGAAAATGTTTAAATTCCAAAATTAAAGGGAGTGCAATTGATTATTAAAATTAAGAATGATTTATTGGAGGCCATGAGAATTTTTCCTTTGGCTTTGTTTGTCTGGACTGATTTAGTCGAGCGAATAAAGTGGAAATATGCAGTGCACCTGAATGAAATTGACAAGACCAGGAGGACTGTTGACAGGTATGTAGGCAAGTGGATAGAAGGGATTGGTAATGGTCGAATTAGACACCTTGAAATATCGCATAAGAAGCCGGAACCTAATCATTCACATGGGGTGAATTTGTCACCTGCTGGGGTTGAGTGTTACTTGAGGGTATTCAAGGCAAAGTTAGTCGAAATTTTGAGAATGTAGCTAGGATGGGGTGGGTGTTGGTACCGTCCAGTATGCTGGCAGTCCCTTGGTGGCAGGGGTCCAGTACTGTTTATGATGATCATTATATAGTAAATTAGTTGATGAGGGAGTCATCTCCCTAAGAGATGGGGAGGCGACACCTAGCGCTAGGACTGAAGTGGCAATCCCCTTTTCTGCACAGATATTTCATTCTGCCATTTCAAAATTGCCTGTGACTTTCTGCAGCTTTTCCACTGGCATTTTACTAATTCCAACTTCGAAATTATCTGAATTGTCAGAAAGTGTCAGGAATAATCTCAGAAAGTGTCAGAATAATCTTGGAAAGTATCAGAAGAAACATTGTTCCGCTACTTTTGCATTGTGACCACATGTTGGAAAGTGCCGGTGGAAACTGTAGAAGATCTCAGAGAAAAGTAGTGGAATTAACATCTCTATTGCACTGTGCCACTCATTTCAGTAGAGTTCTTTCTGTCAGAAACAGCTACCAAGGTGGCTTTCCATTTCAGCCCTACCTAGTGCAGAAGCAGGGCAAGGCAAGTGCTGGAGTTGTATTCCTGAGAGGGCAGCAAGAAACAGGGACAGTTACCAGCCTTCATCCACCTGACTCCAGTCTGGAAAGGACATTGTCCCCCTCACATGTCTAGTGGCATGGGATGGAGGGGGAGATGTATTTGGTTATAAACTGGAGCTGGCACTTAAGGGCACATCAAGGCCATTTCCCCCTTAATGTTGTATCTGTTGACATTTCATGTCTGTTGTACTAGACCCGAATTGCTTGTTGCAATTACCCCACTTAGCGAAATTAAGAATTTGAATAAAGAGTGCGGCCATTAAAACCCAACTGATTTCTCCTTGCTTCATTCTGAGATGTGCTGACAAATAAACTCATTATGAGTGTCTCTCCCCAACCAAGCAGGAGCTAATGTTGCTGAAAGCAAACTCAGAGAATCCAGTGCAACTGTAAAAGTCCCAGATGAGGAGAGAACTGCAGTTCCAGGCAATAAACATTTTGGGTCCTCCTATCCCCGAACACCCAAATATATTCAGGATTGTCGGTCTCTGTACTGTATGTGGTATAGAGAATTGTGCTTTGGATGACAGCTAAACACAGAACAGTATTGCTGTGATTTCTAGGTCTGAAATGACAAATCATGGCAAATGCTGTTTCTTTTGAAAAGAGGTCATTTATTTTCATTTGTACAACGTGGAGACTTACCACAGTCTTTTCTGCAGTTTTTGTCATTTGGTGTTATTTTCCATGAGTTGAACAGAGCTGCTATGGGCCGATCCCAAGCCCCATATGTGCCCGATGCACCCCTCCCCCACCCCACAAGAGCTATGTAGATGCTTGGGAAGTGTCAGAAATTGCCATATAAGTGCCGTAAAACTGCTGTAAAAGTCCTGAAAAGTCCCCCAAAGTCCTGGAAAGTGACAAAAAGTCCGATAAAGTGACAAAAATGACTGAAAATGATGAAAAATGTCAGAAAGTGATTACATTGATGGAAAATGACAGAAAACCCCAGGTGCCAATATTGACAACAGTGGAAGCACAGCATTACCGGAGACTGACTAAGTACTTATGAACACTGGTGAGTGCTTGTGACAGGTTGGTATTTCCCTGCAGAACAGGAACACTTGCTCTCATCTCATTCCTAGTGCTTTCTGGTCCTTGGACTGCAGTGAAATCGATACTCAGAAGACACATCCTATAGTGTTCGCTAGCTACACAGCCCATTTTCTATAGCGATCCTGGTCAGATTTTGAAGTTCTCAAAACCCTGTTTTCTGGACAAGCTGTTCATCTGGATAGGAGAGATGTCTGGATATGCAGATTAATCTCCACTCAGACTTCAAGCACTGGCACATGCCAAATAGGGATGTGCAATTCATTTTGTTTTTATTAGTTAGTAAAATGAAAGGAGCCCCATTTATTTTATTTATTTATGTTTTGAATGTTTATGCTGCCCTTCCCACAAGGCTCATGGCAGTTCATAGACACAAAAACATTTTTCAAACACTTTAGTAACTAAAGTTCTCAAAACAAATGCATAAGCAAATGACAAGCATTTGCTTCTATTTGTTTTAATTTTAAAATGGGAGGTGGGGGAGAACTGTGCATGTGCAAATGACTGGTGGGCTGTTCTTTGCATGTGCAGCCCTTTTCTAAAATGATGCCAGCAGTATCGCTGCCATTTTGGAAAAGGGTATCCAGTTTGAACATGTGCAAAATGGCAGCGCATTTGCAGAAAGACTGCCCTTTTCCAAAATGGCGGTGATGCTGCTGTCGCCATTTTGGAAAAGGCCTCACATGCACAGACTGGTCTGACAGCTATTTTGTGCATGCACAGTAATTTTACAAATTTTTAATTAGTATTATTTTTTAACATTTTAAAAATGAAAAACTTAACAAAAACGAAAGGTTTTTTTAAAACAAACAAACAAACAAACAAATGGATCT
Source organism: Sphenodon punctatus (assembly GCA_003113815.1). Taxonomy (NCBI): domain Eukaryota; kingdom Metazoa; phylum Chordata; class Lepidosauria; order Sphenodontia; family Sphenodontidae; genus Sphenodon; species Sphenodon punctatus. Next base: position 374,991 of record QEPC01001291.1, read on the forward strand.
GGTTTTTAACCCAGAAAATTGATACAATAAAGGTAAGTGATGCATGCCCCTAATGCCAAACAACTGATCAGCATTCATCAGCTGTTGGGTTCTCTCAGTGTGGAACAGCTGATTAGCACTGACCACACCCAACAGCTGTTGATCACTGAACAGGTGAGATGCATTATCAGTACATCTCCATTCCAGTTAGGCTTTTATGTTGTTATTTGTATAGCAACAACAAAGTGCTTGGCACTGAATATTTGTGATGAGAGAGACATCCCTGCACTAAGGGGCTTACAGACTGAGATGGAAAAGTGAAGGGAAACAAGGCAGGAGAGGAACATAGGGAGAGACAGGGATATATTCAAGAGGATGGGCAATTTCAAAGGTACATGTGCTTAGCTGAAGGAGAGGGATCTTGGAGGATAAGATAGCATAAGGAGAAGCATAAGTAGTTTACCACTCTTGAAAGTAGAGTTGGGCGAACGCATTTCAGAAGTTCGGAGTTCGGATCGAACTCGACCAGTTCGGTCGACCGAACCCGACCAGTTCGGTCGACCGAACCGAGCTTCCGAACTGAACTCGATTTTCGAACCAAACCGAATTTCCGAACTCGGCTCTGTTCGCCCATCCCTAAAAGATAATATTCCATTTAGTTCAATGGGGTTTGAATTTCCGAACTTTGTTTGGATGTTCGGAGTTCGGACCAAACTCGAATAATTAAGTCGACCGAACCGAACTTCCAAACCAAAGTGAATTTCCGAACTGAACTGAACCGAATTTCTGAACTCAGTTCTGTTCGCCCATCCCTACTTGAAAGTAGCAAGGGATATAAGGCACATACAGATTATTTTCTATTCTGGATATGGGAGTTCCAAATAAGAAGACTTAACCTAAGAAGGGACCCAAGCAACTTTGTCAATGTGGCATGTGTGGCTTCATGTTCAGTTTGACTTCTTGCATTACCCCTTTAAGAAAGGTACATGCACGGCCCAGGAGACTATGGTCATTTTTACGCGAGACGGTATCACTCCTGTCCATGCAGCGGATCTGCATGGGCATGAGTGGTACCGTCTCATATAAATCCTGCGACTGGTGAGTGGAGGTGCGTGTGCACTGCCGCAGAGCAATCAGGGGAAATGGAGGTTGCTCCTTGTATGGGGATGCATGGGGGGTGGGTATGTGCTTGTGTGCACTGGCACCGACACACCGCCCATGCTGCTGTGGCCCATGTAAAAAGGGCTTGTATATGAATCACCTCCATCCTTAACTCTAGGGTAGAAGTTCCCAAAATATGGTTCAACATCCCCAATGGGTCCATAATATATACAGATGGCGTTACAATCCTGTTGATTTTTGTTATAATTTGCCTGTTTTTGTTGCACTGAGGGCAAGTAGGGGGAGGTCATGGGATTACAATGAAATCTCAAAATAGGGTAACACTGGCAAAAAGGTTGGGAAGTACTGCTCTAGGGTTTCATGGAAGTGAGATGGGACATTGGTTGTCTTTAGACATCGCGGTAAACACTCACAATAGAATGGTTACTATAACATGAACATCTAAGCACCACAATGATTTCCCTGGTTTGCAGCCGCTACCTTACAGAGAAGATGACGCCCCCTCACAGCAGGCAGCATGAGAAGTGGCATCAGGGATGTAGGTCCAGACTCCTGGACCTGCATCCCTCTTGTCATTACTGCAATTACTGCCATTTTTCCTTCTGGGAAGTGTTGACAGGGAGATGGGTCTCTGCTTTGATGATGCCTCTACTTGGCAAGAGAAATGGTAACCAACTGCAGAAGTGGTGACTCCATCCTGGACCTGCCTCCCTACCACTTTCTCATGCTTTCATTCAAGAAACAGTGGTCTTTATCCAATGCCCTGTGGATCCCCTGCTCGCGTGGTTTCCACGGGGCACAATGTGCCCACTATGGGGATCTGTGTGGTTTGTGCACAGCCACACATGTACACCATCCATTCAGGATCCACAGGACATTGGATCAACCCGTGTCTCACTGTCTCCCCAGTGGCAGCAGGAGAATCCCGATCTAGCGGAAAAGCAAGTGGCAGTGGTAAGGACAGTGACTTGTAGAGGTGGGACTCCAGGGGGTTTACTGGATACTGGACTTACCAGTATCAGATCTCCCGATACCAGTTTTATTGGTATCGGAATAGTGGATTTTTAACATTGCTTATTTTACCAGTTTTTTTTTACATTGTGGCCATTTGTTAAATGGTGGTGATGTAAGAAATCTGATAATGTTAAATGTTAAAAATCCGGTATTCCAATGCTGACAAGTTTCGGTATTATCAGATTAATCTGATACTGGCCATTATTGGTATTATTGGATTAATTCGATACCAATAGTCCCACCCCTAGTCACATGGACCTGACTATGTTCCGGCTATCATTGTTTGCTGGGACCTGTAAGCACCCCGTCAAAAGTTTGTGGGTAGCCAGCAAGTAGCCTTTGTCTACCCACAATTTATTACATCCAAACACTGGCACACAACCAGTTATGTGTTCAGGATTGCCCATGCTGGCAGTCTTGAAGACATAGGTAGTGCAATGTGCAAAGACACCCATTGCATGGAAAACTACCTTTATGAGACTGTTAAATAAATGAAATCTCCTCCACCCCCAAGTTATTCTCAGGCCTATTCCTTATAAGGAGAAGGTAAGGAAGGATCACCCACTATATGCTCCTAAATCACCTGGGACCATCAGAATTAATCCCATCTTTACCATACAATCTTGCAGAAAGGGCAGGTCAATTTTTTTAAAAGGTGGATGATATGAACATGAAATTCTGGAAAGGCTAAGCAAGTTTAGCACAAAAGTTTTGCACAGCTCCTATTCAGTCTTCGTGGTGAACAGACCTTTCAGAATTAGCAGCGATGTATCTTGTACTTATACCTAGGCTGAATACTCAGCCTACAATCACAGAATGGTTTGCTATACAATGCATTGCATTATGTGTTTGCTTCTGTACTCTATTTTTCTAAAGATTTGATGAAATATTCTATGTGTATTCACTGTCTGAATTAGAAAATGAGTCATGGGCCTGGACAGCTCTTTAACAGCATTGTGTGAATCTTTTGCACAGACATGCTGTGCATTAGCTGCAGAGACTGAATCATTCTCAGATGACACTCACTGAACAATGTGTCTTTCTAATGAATCACCATTTGCCAACACGATAGGGGATTTGTGGATTTTTATTTTTAATATCCAGTAGGCAATGTTAAACTTCACCTGTAAAATTAATGTGTTTGCAGCTTTTGTAATTCAAGGTGTGCTCTTGTACACTTACAAAGGCCTCCGTTTTTCAAGAGAGGTAGCTACCATTGGAGGTTTTCTGTCCTTTTTTTTAATGGCAGCCTGGCCTCTTTATTTAATTTTTCATATTCTAACAAAATCATATTGTCCTTGAGGCAAGTGTTACATACATTACATGCTTTCAAGTTGCTTGCAAGTTTTGCTGTACACAATTTTCTATCCCTTTCAATGGGAAAAAGTTCATTAAAGTTCAAAGTACCACTTGTCAAATAATAGCCGGTTAGGTCCTTTTCAAATGGGCTGAGGTGGGTGGAGGGATGGTGTGTGCCTGTGGTGGGTGGAGGTGGGTGTGCTCCTGTTCCCATGGGGGCAAACTCATCTCCACCCACGGAGCAATCAGCATTGGAGCCCATTGCTCCAAGCATGCCCATTGCTCCATGCATGGGTGATGGGTAGAGATGGGTGTAGCGCGGGAGCATGCACGCATCCCCACCAATCTGCCATGACATTCCCACGGGCGCCTCCACCCATCTCTATGCAGTGAAACTGCGTGGAGATGGGTGGGGGTGTCTCATGTGAAAAGGGCCTTAGTTTTGGAACTAACTCACTGGAAGGGCACTCATTGTCAAGGCTTTGTCAATGCATGTTGGAGGAAAAGAAGAAAAGAGTGTAACACAACATGAACTGGCATGCAAGCGTGAAGTCCCATCAGACTTGAACCCTGGCTCTTGGGACTTCAAGACAGCCCCCTTGACCACAGTACCACAACAGCACTGCTCCTGTAAGTGCCTCCTCAGGGCCCCAGAGGTTTGCCATTCCATGATTCAAGCAACATGCCCCTATCTCCCATTGGTTGAGCTACAGTTGAAAAGGCGCATGACAAGAAGTGGAAGCTGTCTGAGCAACCCTGTATCACCTCCCTGAGCTGCCATTGGGCAGGAGGGTATGGTATACAAATGCTGGAAATAAATAAAACTGAAGGCTTTGCTGGCTTCAGCTCCAGACCTGCTGTGACCAATCTTCAGCTGGATTTCAGATTAGTAAAGGAATCTGCATACCAGCCAATCATGAGTAAGAAGGAAGTACAAGGGAAAATGGAATGCAAGAAATGCAGAATTGCGTTTGTATTACCTCTCGGGGATTGGAAGTGATTATGAAGCAGTAATTGATAAAGCAGTAAATGAGATCCTGCTCAGTGAGCGGAAAGTCAGTAAATCAGGAAAGGAAATGGGATTTCCCATTTTGGTGAAATCTTGTTTCAGCCCTATTTGTGACCATTACCAATTATATTGACCAGCACCATCTTGTTGTTATGTTTTCTGTTTGTCCACTGTGTTCAGTAGCTGTCTTTTACTTTAGCTTCTAAGACCTTGGGTGGCGGGGGGGAGAGGAATCATTGATTTCTTTTATATGTTTGTTCAGTACTTGGCACAGTGTGACTGGGGTCTTTTTTTGGGGTGTGTGTGTGTCACCATATTCTTCTAATAACAACCATGTTGCTGCCATTTCTTCTGCCACTGCCACCACGATCACCAAGCACCTCTTTTAAGTGACACCTGGGCTCGGCATGACTATGGGAGGAAGTAAGGAACGACTGTGCCTGCCTGGATAGGGGATTTCCAAAGCAGGAGGGGCCATCAGACTCCCGCTGCTAGAGTAGATTTCCTATCTCAATTATACTAGGGCTGAAATGAGAATAGATTTTATTCTCACAAAAATCTTTTGAGAATTGAGAATCAGGGTCAAGATCTCTCAGACATCTCAATCTAGATTGCAATATTTATCATCCCCGCCCCCTCCAGTGTTCCCAGGCTGGTCTCCCAGTCCGGAAAAAATAAAGTGGAGAGGGGAGGAGGAAGATGTGCTGTTCCCTGACTAGTTTTTTTTACCTTGGCTGGGGCTGGCAGCTGTCTCAGTGGGGAAAGCATCCCAATCACAAAAATTTCAAGAATGGGAGGGGGAACAGCAGGAGGGAAGGGCAGACTCAGCTGATATCTTAACATTCTATTGGCATTCTCTTAGTATTCTCTTTGGTAAAGGATTTGGTAAGTAGGAAGAGGGATTAAGTGGGGAGGTTGTGTGTGGGGGGGGTTAGAGTGGGTAGGTTTTTTGTGGGGAGCTTGTATTTTAATGTCTTTGAACTTTATTTTATGTGTTTGTAAGCTTGCCTGAGCATTCGGGGAACGGTGAGGCATAAATGTCAGCAGCCAACTTCCCTTCAGCTCTCCCCTTCCCATCAGGAAAGTTGGGAAGAGGGAGTCCTTTCCAGATGGGAGGGGGGAGCTGAAAAGAAGAGGTGGGCTAAACACAGCTTTTGAGCATTCTATTGACTGCTGACTTCTTCTAGCCAATAGAATGCTAAGATCTCAAATATTCTATTGGATGCTCAGACTCCTGCCAGCCAATAAAATGCTAAAGATGTCTGCTGAGTCCGTTCCTCATCCAGGGAAACTTGAACTAATCCAACTTAACTGAATCAGGATCAAATGAATCCAAACACTGACAAGTTTCTCAATGGCTATGATTTTGAATTCAAATACTCATCAGTCTTGAAGAATGCTCAAATCTAATGTGTGAATTGCAAATTTCCTGTTCATTTCAGAATGAATAATAGGTTAAGGGTCTTCTTGCCCCCAAATCAAGATTTCATCCAAAGGATAGGAACCATCTAAGTAAATCTTTAGACACAGACGATAGCAATGAAATTGCTTGCATGCCCAAGAAAGTTGGAGCCAATATATTTTCCAGCTCTAGTGACCTGGTGAGAGTATAATACCCACATTAAGAAGCAAAGAGCTAAATAATGATTTTTAATAAGATTAAATTTATGGATTGCAATGCACTAGAACTAAATCTAAGCATGTGTTCCCTAATAAAAACAGAATTAATAATTTAACATTTCCAAAATGTTGTACTAAATTTTGTTTGTCCCAGAGAGGCAGCAAGTATTAAACCCTCCTAGTGATTTAATCACTAGGAGTCACTGCAGCTACTTTCACACCGTAACTCACTAGATGCAAGATAGTTAACTCTGACATTACTTCAGCAAGTCTAGACATTAAAGTAGCCACCAACTCCCACTTCTTTGATGAAAGCAGAGCAAGTGCCCTGCTTCACTTCCTGAACCAAAACCCCCGATCTCCACCTCTTTTCCTTTCTGCTGCATTGAGGGCTCCCCATATTGTTTACTGACCAATTTCTAAGGCAATTTCCATCATGTTATGGATGCACTATGGGTGCTTTTAGATGGACAGCAGCCCCGGTTCTCCCCGCGCCAGCCTGCTTCACCTCCGGGTTGGCTAGTCCATTTAAAAGTGCCCTGCCAGATGTGCAAGTGGAGTGCTCCAGAACATCCCAGAGCACCACCGGTGGAACAAGCTAGCCAAACCCAGGGCACTGGCCTGGAGCAGAGTTTTTGTCTGTCTGCTGGGCAGAATCACACTTTCTGCGTCCAGATGGCCATTGCTCCTGACAGCAGCACAGAGCTCTGGGTGTCAGTGTAGAGCATGAAGCGATGACCTGCAACTCTATGGTGCAGGTGTGGTGTATGAGTGTACCGTGTGCTGGGGAAACTGCTGGGTCCATCTAAAGCAGACCTAGGTGGGGCTGGAGATGGACAAATGTGAGAGGTGCACCCCTGGAGCAGCTCCAGGGGAAGGCAGCCTCTGTATTTGTCTGTTTACACCCTGTGTCACCTTGGTACTACGGTACTATGTTGTACTGAGATGAGAGCAAGTGTTTCCATTCTGTTGGGAGATACCTACCTTTGGGGAGCACTTGCAACAAGTTGTCAATATTTCCCCACTGGTCAGCAATTCCACACTTCTGCCATTACGACATTGGTGCTGGCAATTTTCCATTACATTCCAGGACTTTTGGGGAGTGTCAGGGATTTTTCAGGACTTACTGTCTGAGAAATTTTTGGGACTTTCCTGGACTTTCAGGACTATCCTTTTCATCAGTTTCCAGCACTTTTTAAATTACTTAGCTAGTATATAAAGCAGAAGTTGATAAACATAATTGGTAGCAACTGAGTTCATGTTGCATTCAACCAGCAAAAAATAATGAAAAAGCCAGTGACTTTCCTTGTCACGTGAATGGAGGCAAATGATCTGTTTCCAATGGAAACAGTATTCACTGTGAATTGTTGTTTCAGGCCCATCCATGGTATGGATGAATTTTATTATATAGAACAGCTTTTCTGAACTCTCAGGCTACTTTTACACAAACGGGTCGCTGTGGCGAGACCCGCTCACGCGATATTTCAAAATCTCGCATGGTGGGATTAAGTAAGATGGAAGTCCAGGATCATGCGCATTGAAGGCAGTCATGCATTGTTTTCAAACCATTAATTAAATACCTCAATTGTGAGGTATCTAATTCGAGGTCTGAAAACAATGCGTGACCACCTTCAATGCGCGTGATCCTGGACTTCCTTCTCATCTAATCCCGCCTTGTGGGATTTTGAAATCTCACACAAGCGGGTTGCGCCACAGCGACCTGCTCGGGCAAAAGCACCCTCTGTCTTTGGGTAAAGCAGGCAAGTGTCCTACTATTGGTCTGTGGAAATGGTTGTAGCTAAAACGAAACAGTCTTCAGACTCCATTGGCGCCAATGCTGGGGAGGGAGCTGGGGGTGGGCATGGCCAACGCATATTCATCACAGCCATCCCCTTGTCCCTCCTCCTTCCCCCAGAGACATCCATGACCCTGCTGGGAAACACAGTCTCCTGCCTCGTGCAGCTTCAGCCAGCCCACAATGAACATGTACCAGGCCATAAACATCTCTTGCAGGTATGAGAAATTTGTAGAGTTATCTGTTGTTCATTTGTGCAACAAGGCTTTGAATCACTGATCCAGATAACAGACCATGTATGGAATGTCCATTGACTTCAAGTTCCATGAGTCAAGATATTCTAGTTTTCAGAAGTTCTATTATTACTTCTCATGAAAGACATCTTATCAAAAAGTGTTCTTGACCCTGGAAGAAAGATGAAGAGATGGTGCCATGCTACCTACCAACCTGACATATGATTAAGAATGGATGATAATTAAAAGCAGATATAGAAAATGTAACTCCAGTCCCAAAGTGTACTGAGGCAGAAGGGTCTTCCCTTATTCCCCTAGCAACATCTGTACAGATTGCCCTGCCATGGAAAAACCATTTGAAGGGAATAAACTGAAAATTAGTTCTCCTAGAAATACTACAGATAGATGGATAGTATCTGGCCCATATTTTGGAGAGCACTTAAATCCATTTAGTTGAAATAAAACAATTGTTATTGCTTTTTCAGCTGATTGGACAGCTAAGTGACTCATTCTGTCACAGTTACATCCATTTTTGCTTCACTCACATCTTTGTGTTTTGGCGACCAAAGTGGATGGAAGCTGTCAGAGAAGGATGAAGGATCAGCAGAAAGTGATGATGACATGGCTTCTGGAGGGAATAATTTTGTCTTATGCTCTCAACATATCAATAGACAACTGAGTTAATTTTATTGCTTTTCCAAAGGGGATAAGTGTTCCACTGAAGTTTATGCCAATCTTTTACACAAAACGTTTGGGCCACTGTTCATAACTGTTTGGAAGCTGGGGATACAGTAGGAAAGTGCAAACTCAGTTCAAAAGTTCAGTGTTTGGCCTGAACTCAGGATGTTCGGCCTGTTCGTGAACACCTCAAACAGGACCAGCCTTAACATGGGAGCCCCGCACCCAGCTTCCAGCCTGAACCCAGCAGTAAGGCCGGCACTGAGCACGGGGCCCTCAGGAGCCAGCTCGTCTCATCTGACAGGCAGCGCAGGGGGTCAGCAGAAGTGAGGGAGAAGCAGAGTCCCCACCTCTCCCACACTCCGTGCCCCACCCCGCTGCCTGTCACAGTCGGCCAGGGAAAATGAAGAATAGAGAGACAGAGGCCCCACCCCCCTCATTTCCCCTGGATGAAACTGCCCGCTCGGCTGCCTGGCTCAGTCTGTAACAGATTGAGCCAGGCAGTGGAGGGGGCCCGGCCGGCCAGCGTCACAACATGAGGGAGAAGCGGGGCCTCTGCCTTCTTCTCCCTCACGTGAGGGAGAAGCAGAGGCCCTGCCTCTCCCTCATGCCACTAGCCCCCTCCACATCCTGGCCAGGGCCCAGACCACCTCCGGTCTCAGGCTGGAGTTGACAGCAGTGCAGTGGCGGCAGCCCAGGAAGAGGGGCGATGGACGAGAGCAGCAACAGCGGATCAGGTAGGGGATCCGAATGGCTGCTCAGGCTTGGGGATGGGGGGAGGGGAATGCCCCTCCGCCCATTCCTGAGCCCAGGCCCAGGTAACACCCCACCCCCCCGAGCCCAGCGGGGAGCACCTCCCTGAGCCGGGGAGCATCCCTAGGTCTTGCGACTGCCGGCATCTTTGCCACTGGCAACACCCGAAGTTTGGACCCCACACTCTTTCCCCACCCAGGGCCCCACTTTCAGTAAGGCCGGCCTTGACCCGAAATCTGAACCAACCCCCAACCGAACTGAGTTTGGGTTCCAAACTCTTTTTGGGGGGACCTGTTTTTCCCTCCCCCATCCAAGCTATGCAGATGGAAGGGGCACTTGGGAGCACCTCCCTCCCGCCCAGCCTGGGATTTTTTTTAACCTCCCCAGGATCACCCACGGCCCTACCTTGGGGTGCCGGGGCTCCGGCCCTGGGTCCAGTGGCGGGCAGGTCCAACAGCAGGTCCACTGGCGGTGATGCTCCGGAGCGCTTCAGGCTGCTACTAGGCCTTCCGGGTCTAACTGGAAGGCCTAGTAGCTGCCTGAAGTGCTCCGGACCACTGCCCCCACTGGACCCGCGGCCGCTACCATGGCCACCGCCAGACCTAGAGCCCCAGCACCCCCAGGTAGGGCCACGGGCGATCACGGGCGGGTTTTTTTTTAAAAAAATAAATAAATCCCAGGCTGAGCAGGGTGATGGGAGAGGTGCTCCCCGGCACCTCTTCCACCTGCACAGCCTGGAGGGGGGAAGGAATACTGCTCCCCCTGCCCAAATGGGTTCAGTCCCCCTGAACTGTTTCAGGTTCGGCTAGACCCCAAATGGACCGAACACCTAATCGATCGGTGTTTGCACACCCCTAGGATACAGTCTTCAGTCATAGCTGCTCAGGATCTCCCCACTCATCTATCCACAGCAGTGCTTTGAGTCTGAAGGTCAGGTTCCCCATCTCTTGCCTTACTCAAAGTTCACACAGCTAGTAGACCTTTCTGGCTCAGGACTGGTTTTTGCCACATGCTGCTGCTGCTACCTAGCTAAGTCCATACAGTCAATCCACAGACTTTACTTCCTTGACCAGAGAACTGCTTCCCTCAGCAGTCTCTCAAGCCCCTTTCCTGGGCTTAGCTCAGAGTCCTTCCTTCTGGCTCCTTTCTCTTAGAAGCTCCCTCACAGTGTTGGCCTGGGCTAAGTCCTTATGCAGGTGTAAGCCCCATTAGGTACACTCCTTACTCAGTTGGCACAACTGCAGCCCTACTCATGCTACCACTGGCTCACACGAATCCTCCCAAGGGTGCAACAAGCCCACCAATCTCTGGCCTGCCACACATAGTATTCAGATTCAAGTTTTACTTATTAAGATAATCAGCATGTCTGCCTTATACCCATCAAATCTGATGGATCACCCTACCCTGGGCGACATCCTGTAGGTGTGAGGCTCGGTAATTAAGGTGAAGTTAGGGAATGTCCTAATCTTGGGAAAGGCAATTAAACTTAACAGTCCTAGGGCAGCACCCAACTAGCATGTTCAGGTCAGTACATGGGCAATCATATAGATGCAGGACTTACACATACCTTTGGGGTACAAGCCTCTTAACAGGTACAATGCTGAGAAATTGTTGACCAGCACACAGCCCAGCAGGAAAGACATTTATTATAAAAGTGGTGAATAAATAATAAATAAAAGCTTGGGTGGAAACTGAAGTGTTTCTTTCAAATTCTTCTTTATGTTATGCTTGGAAATATTAATTGCCTGTAGAATTTTCATAAGTACTAATGTCAACCTCCCACTCAAGGCCAATAGAAACAGGGTAACCCACTCCCTTAAGCATTGCGAATATCCCAAGCAGAGCTGCAATGGGTACTAAAATTAGTACCCATGGGTAATGCTAGCATTTTCAGGCACCCAACGGGCTACCTGAGAACAATCGAGTGCCCAATGTCTGAAAATGTGTCAATTACATAGAGCAACTGACAAGCCGCCAGCTGGGAGCACTGCAGAGCCCAGTTCCACAGGGCTCCAGCTGGGGTTTATTCATTTCAAAGAGGGGCTGTGGCTTCCCCCACACAGCACTCTGATAGGCGCTGTGGCCTGGAAGTCACCTTAGGGTCCTGTGGAGCTCTGCAGCAGTCCCAACTCTGGCCTATCACTTTTAAAGGCCAGCTGGTGCTTCCTTCCCACCCCCAACACCTCTCAGGTGAGGGATGCTGTTGGGAGGGGAAGCAGCCTTTGAACCTTACAAGTCCCTGTGCAGCTGGGCTCTGTAGCGGTACCATCTAGGACCTGTAAAGGCCAGCCGGCACATTCAAGCAGCCTATTGGGTTCCATTCAGGCATCAATGGTGCCTAAATGGGGCCAGGTTGATTCAGGCATCCCAGATTTGTTTGGGGGTGGAGCAGTTGTAGCTGTAGTCCCAAGATGTGTGCTTTGTATAGTATAAAACAAATACAGTTGTGAAAACCCAAAATTGCTTGGAGAGAAATCTCAATGTGGGGAAAAGGGATGTTATGTACCTGTTCGTCTATGGAACAAATGAGATGGAATGAAAATCGTGCATTTTTAGCCAGCACATACCATTTACTGGATATTGCTTCCCACTTTGTTTGGCTGGGATGGTGTCTGTACTGAAGATAATAATAACGGTTTTTTCCCTCCTCTTATGCTTTTCATCTTAAAACAATCCTTGATCTGTGAACAATAATCCTAATTTCATTGCTTGCTGTGTTAGGAAAAACAATTACCAGTAACACAGAGTTACATACCTTGAGCTTGGAAGCGGTCCGCAAAATAAGAACAGGAATTTATCTATGACAAAACACCTGATAATATTCCATGGGTAAGATAATGCTAAATTTCTGATTTCCAAGTAGCTATCAAGCTTCCACCAGACACGAAAACTATGAATGCCTTTCTATACGGGGTAGGAAATTAAAATACATGTCTAGAAGTGGTATATGGACCAGGATAAATACTTAAATGAAGAATTCCTTATCACTTTCCAGACAGCTACTTACATGCTTACAGTAAAACCTTTATTGTCTAATAGGAAAGAGCCTTATGAAATATTTTGTCATTGTCTGCCCTGTCCTCCCCAGTCCAAATAATAGTGTGTTTTTGCATGCAGCTATCATGTGCATGAACAAAATACCTAAATAAAAACCTACGTTAGGGCTGCAACTTGGGGTGATTTCAGATGTTACTCGGTCCCGAGTCACCACAGTGGATTCCCAGCAGTGGCGAGCTGCCCAACCACCCCCCGTTGTCAAAGAAGGCACTGAACACATGTGAGGGGATTGGGACCATGGCAGGGAATTGGCCAGGCAGATCACGGGCCAGGAAAGTGCAACAGACATGATGCCGATTCCCAGCCATGGTCAAAACACCCTGAAGGCACTGGGGGGGGGGGTGATTTCAGATGTTACTCGGTCCCGAGTCACCACAGTGGATTCCCAGCAGTGGCGAGCTGCCCAACCACCCCCCGTTGTCAAAGAAGGCACTGAACACATGTGAGNGAAGGCACCGGGGGGGGGTGTGGCACAGACATGGCCAGCTGAGGGCAAACGAAGCCAAAAGCGCCAAAAGGGAACGCCCACACAAGGGAAATGGGAAGAGAGGGGGAAGAGGGAGGAGAGCCACCATGGCAGCGCACACAACAGACACAGGGAAAACGAGCTCACAGCCGAACACACAACACAAACACAGGCCTGGGCGCACACACACCTGCATGGGAAAGGAAGGGAAGGGAGCACACAGTGGGACAGACAGCACACATGGCACATCGGGCACAGGAGGGAGGAAGGGGGGGCAGGGACAGGGAGCAGGGGGGGCAGCCCAGTGAAGGACAAGGGGAACGGCAAACAGAACCCCCACAACAGAACAGCCCGCACGGGCACCCCCACAGCAACACAGGCAGACCCGGAATGGGCGGAACCCCAGGGGCACAGCACAGTCACAGTGGGAGGACCCACAGACTGGGGAGTGGACTGGAAATAGTCCAGTAGGCTGACAAGGATCCCACGCACCAGCCAGGGTGCGATGGATGGGATGGAGGCATGATGGAGATGAGAAGCAGGGCAGCCGGTCCTGCAAAACACACCTCCAATGGGAGGGCACCCGGAGCCCCAGTCCAGAGGCCCTGGAACCCCACAGTCACACAGGCACCTGGGGGGGGTGCAGGAGGGAGCGAGGCCAGAGCAGGAAGGACAGCGGCACCCAGGCTGTCAGGTGTCGGTACACAGTTAGGACACAGCCGCAGGAGAAGGCAGTCATAGAGGAGAACACCTGTTACAGAAGCAGACAGGGGGCCCCTGTGGACAGGGCCCAGAGCCACAGGTAGGGGCAGCAGAACCCCAGATGCTGCCAGCACAGCAGCGAGCCAGAAACATCAGGGAGGGAAGGGACAGTGACTCACGGCACCAGGGCGGAGGCAGGAGCACACACCAGGGCCAGTATCCAGGTCCAGGAAGGCACAGGGGGGCCTCACAGTCAGCTGCAGGATGCCACGAAGGGGCCTGGGGCTGGGTGGCCCTCCAGGTGCACAAATTGGTGGCACTGAAGCATGCCCCAATGGTAGCCCAGCGCAGGCATGTGGTGGGAGACCAGGTTGTATGCCTTGAAGGGGTCCTGGATGGAGAGCCCCACCTGCACATCATATCAGGACCACACACTGGCCAGCGCCACCACCTATGTGTCAGAGGACTCCAACCAGCCATAGTCTGCAGGTGGGGCCCACGGAAGGTGATCCAGCTCCAACAGGTAGTGACAGATCACCCCGCAGAACCACTGGTCACCTCGGGCCCCATGAACACAGCCAAAGAAGGACACAGCCAGGTCAGGTCCCCCCTCTGACAGGAAGGCCATGTAGCCAGACAGGCTGCACACAGAGAGGGTGGACACAGTCTCTAAAGCCGACCACCCCACATGTGAGCACCTCATTTCTGGGATGCATCCATCGGGAAAGGGACACAGACCCAGCGCCTCCGCATGCAGCCGGCAATCGCAGGTGCTCGCCACATGGCCCTAGTACTGAAGCCCAGAGCTCATACTCTTTTAGGCACCTATGAGGCTGTCCGGGCAGCTCAGGAGCAATTGCACAGCCAGAGAATGCCACAGGTCACACAGGGTCATGGTCTCGCAGAAGGTCCAGCTACGCGGGGCGCCCAGGGTTCTGGGACCCGCAAGCCCGGGGGAAGTGCAGCCAACCATGGTCCAGCAAGTGCTTGAGACTAAACACAATGAAAGGGGGCCCCCACCATACCTGGAGGGACTGGAGAGAAAGCCGGGGAGCTCAAAGGCCAAGTGATAAGGGCACAGGCCACAACATTATACGGATACAGAGTGAGGCATGGAGTGCAGACCCAGACCAGCTGCTGGAACAGAGCACACAGACAGGGCAGTCTACACACTAATCAGGGCACCCAGGACAGCAGGAAGCTGACACAGAGAGTTGGGAGGTGATGACAACAGGAATGCAGCTGCTGCCCACATACGCCCACCCGAGGGCAGGACCCAGCACGATGCCCCCTGCTGGGAAGGCATGTATGGGCAGTGGGCCGTCCGCAGCCTCCTCAGATTTCTGGCCCTGCAGGAGGTGGGCCTGTTGGTCTGGGGGGCATCCAGAGTGACCTGGGGCCCTGAGGCCAGTTGGCTGGGTGTGACCAGGGGGAGGGGCTACATCAGTCCCAACCTACAACAGGTGTGGTCCCAACCCACCCGGGCCACCCGTCAACATGGAGCTGGGATGGTTGGGTGCCTGTGGGATGCATGGAGTGGGCACAGGGGTGGTGGGCCAGGGCCCTTGCCCAATGGGATGAGGCCACCTGGAGATCGCACTTTCGGATTGACATGCGCATCCTCCTGTGGCTCGCGGAGCTGCTAACACCCTGGCTGTAGTGGCAGGCCACCCCCATGCAGGCCCCATACCCATGATCCAGCGGGTGGCCATCGGGATCTGGGCCCTCGCAACACCCGACTTCTGCCGCTCCATCTCGCAGCACTTCAGCGTTGGGGTGAGCACTGTCATCGGAATCCTGCGGAATGTCTGCGAGGCAGTGGAAGACATGCTCCTGGACCGAGTGATCCAGCTGGTGTATCAGGAGGCTGTGATGGCTGGCTTTGCGGCTGGGGGGGGTTCCCCAACTGCATTGGCGCTGTGGACGGCACCTACATAGAGATCATGCGCCCATCCGCTGGGGAGGCCTTGGAATATGTCATTTGACATGGGTACCACTCCCTGCAGCTGCAGGTGGTCGTGGACCACTGTGGTCGGTTCATAGACATTTTCACGGGCTACTCTGGTTGCCGTTACGATACCCGGATCATGACCATCTCCCCCTTCTATGCCCAGATGTACCACGGAGACTTTGCGGACATGGGTCTGACCCAGATCAAGGGGGTGATGATGCCCCCATGCATCCTGGGAGACCCAGCCTACCCACTTACCCACTGGCTGATGAAGGTGTATCCAGTCACCAGGAACCCAGGGGAAGCGCTCTACAATACTGGCCTGTGTGCAAGCAGGACCATGCTCGAGAGGGCATTCGGAGCCCTCAAGCAGTGCTGGAGGAACCTCACAGGCTGGTTTGACTACACGGTGGAGACCTCCTCCCTCATGATTGGAGCCTGCTGTATGCTGCACAATGTTTGTGAGTCCGAGGGGGCTGCCCGCGACTATACAGTGCCCTAGTGCCCTCCTGGCCCCGTGCCTCTCTATATGAATGCTGAGAATCCGTGGGAGTACAGATATGCAAAGTGCATCCGTGCCACCCTAGCAAAGCAGATCAGCCAGGAGGCTGAGGCATGAGGTGCAAACCCCTGTCTCCACCTCCCTGGGGCCCTCGCTAGCACCCTGGGCGTGCACCTGCACAGCCACCCACCCCTTTGGCCCCTTACCCATTTCTGGGGTGCCTCATCCCACGGGCCACCAGCGGGCGCTGGGTAGGCCCATCCTGGCTGCTGCTGCAGCTGCTGCTGTCCCTCCACTGCCTACAGGTGCAGCATGACCACCTCCTCCTCTGCCTGCACCTCCACCACCTCCTCCTCTGCCTCCTTCTCCCCCGCCCCCTCCTCTGCCTCCTTCTCCCTTGATCTCTCTCCCTCTGCTCTCCTCTCCCTTCCGCCTTTGCTACATCCTGCCACGTTCCCCTGCTTCTGGTTGCCCTTTCAATCTCCCTCCCCGGCCTGTGTTGTTGCTGGTTGCCTGGCAGTGACGCTGCATGCTTTATCCCTGGCTGGGAATCATTTTGCTTGATTCTGGCCGGTGGTTGCCGTTCAGACGTTACTTTTTTTTGTTTCCCATTCGGAATCGCTTTGACCACACTTTCGGAGATGGTCCGGGCCGGAGCTCCGGAAGCGTGGTTATTTTTGACCCCTGGTGGGGAATGACTGTGGTGAACATCTGGCGACCCCGAAACAGACGTTCAGGGCACTTTGGCCCCGCCACGGGATTGAGTGTGGTTCACTGTGGTTGACTGTAATCTCGTAATGTCTGAAAATACATCTCGAGTTTTTTCTGTTTATCATCGAGAATCACGGTTCCCGACTCATTTTAAGTTAGAAATGATGAGAAAAATACTGATTCTCGATATTTCTTGGTCAAGAATTTTTTAAAAAAATACCGTTTACCATTTATCATTTACTGTTACCGCTTACCGCAGCTTACCATTCACCATATACTGATTTACCATGCACTGCTTACTGTGTACCATGTTAATCCTGGTAATGCACATGCGTAAAGTGGCATTTTGCTCATGCGCATTACCAGGATAAAGGCAGTAAGCGGTACACGGTAAATGGTGAATTGCAGTAAACAAGAATGGTAAATGGTATTTTTTTTAAAAAAATCTCAACCGAAATCTCAGTCTCTTATCGAAATTGTACCAAGATCTTTGTGATAATTCTCAATTCTCACAATATTTTCATGAGCAAAAATATTGCTTCTCATTTCAGACCTAATCAATGTGTATATGGATTTAAGATTGAGAGTACATGTCATTAATGTAAGGATAAAATATCTCACAGGTGTGTGTAAATCAAGAATTGCAAACTAGGGATGTGCGAACAGAATGCAGTTCGGATATTTGACTGTTCGGTCATTCAGTTTGAAAATCGAGTTCGGGTTCGGTAGTTTGGTTCGGCCGAGTTTGGTTCGGCCGAACAAGGCTGAACATTCGAAATAGCGCTATCGGTACCAATACCGATACCAAATATTTTTTTGGTATCGGTATCATTCAGCCCTGAGACCACCCCTGTTTCCAGGAACTCTGCTCCTCATCTGTCTCCCACTTCCAGTCACGTTTTTCCCACCTGAATGGGCCTTCCAGTCATGTTTTTTCCTGCCTAAAACTCATCCGAAGTCACCCGAACATTACTGAACTGTTTGGTTGTTTCCGAGTTCGGTTCAGAAGTTCTGTTCGGTGTCCGAACAGACTGAGTTCAGTCCAAACTCCAAACATCCGAACCGCGTTTGCACATGCCTATTGCAAACTTAGGAAATTCAGAGATAAATTTATAGTTAAAAGAAATACAGGCATGTTAAAGAGCTGTAAATGCACTGTTATGGATCCTAAACAACCTTGACTCTAAACTGTAGTGATGCCTTACAATAACAATACTCTGGCTGAGGCCTAACCAGTGCTGTGTACAGCAGTATACTTTATCCCCAGAATCTTAATTTTGGAATATAAGAAAATCCTAAGATTGCAAAGCCTGAGATAAAATCATGAGAGTTGGGAACTCTCTGCAAAAATAGACATATGGCTGGCAGGAGTACTCCCTAGGCTGCCCTGTGAGGGAAAATCTTGGGCAACATGGTCCAGATCAGGTCAGGGCACTGACATGATGTGACAATGGCCTGGGAGCCAACCTGCCAGTGCCAGTTGCACACCCCAGTACAGCCACGACCACAAAAAACATGCGGGTGGCAGCCGAGGGCATACCTGGGCCAACATCTGACAGCACGTGTTTATATGTACTGCTGGGTCCCAGGCCAAAGTGGGCCAAACCAGGCCCAAATCATGTCTGTTATTCTCCTCTGTGCAGCAGGGACCTGTTCTCAGATGGAGCCTCTAGGCAACAACATGCTACAAGTCATCAATCAATCATTAGTCATCCTCAATTTCATTGTGCTCATTGTTTCACCCATAAAGCTCAGAACACATTGTGATAAGATCTAAGAGAACGGTACCACAGTCTCAGACTGATTTCTAGTTCGCAGTGATTTCTGCTCAGATCAGTGATGTCTGCTTCAGACCAAGAGTTCCATCATTTTCAATACTAGCGACAATTTCTTTCAAGAGTCCCATAATTAATTTTAAAAAAAAAATATTTTACAGGGTATTCATAGTGAAATTCATTATAGGAAATCTTTTCTGCACTATCTTGTGCCCTCACAGATTAATCTAGTTGTTTAACCTGGGGTATTTCTTAAATCACAAAGTGTAATTGACTGTACGGGATAGATATCATGCTAAGCTGGTGCGTTTCCTCTGATCAAGTTTTTGATTTTGAGGTTGATTTTATTTTATTTTATGACTGATTGGTTATTTTTGAGCTGTGAGGTTTATGATACCTTGTGATGTACTGACTTTGTTTTATTTTCAGTGTATTTGTATTGTGCATTTTCCTATGTATGCTACAATGGTCTACGACCACGTAATAAAAGTCAATCAATCAATCAGAGTGAAATTTGAATTTCAGGCAAGCAGAGCAATTGGATAAATAACATTTTTAGATTTGTTACCTAAAAGAAAATTCAGTTCTGTTTCTGGCCAATAAATAATATCGTGGCTTGGATAGAGAGAAGCAATGCAAAGGACTCATTGGTCAAAATATAAAGGGCAAGACAGAAGATCATGGGCGAGCGATTCTAAGGATCTGGAATTGCATGGGCATAGTCGATCCTCATAAGGGACACCTTTGTATCTGTCTAATAAAATATTTGAATAAAATAAGGAACGTCTTAGCTTAGTAAAGCCTTAGTTTTTAGGAAGGAGGGGGGAAACCTAACTGAGGTTTGAATTCAAATCTGGATTTTAAAACTGACCACTAGGGGGCTGTTCTAGAGACACTGACCATTGAGAGATCCTCTTGCATTGAAGCATGCCAGATTCTCTGCCACACTGTCTTTTTGAACTGGGAATGTGAAGGAGCCAAATAGAGGGTTTAGAAACCATGAAGATGTGCCCTCTATCTCTAATACTAGTTTGAGGAGTGGGTCTTCCATTTGAAGATTTTTTATTTTATTTTATTTTTTTAAATGTCTACCCCTCCCATCCTGCCACAGGCAGCTCTGGGCAGCTTACACAATAAAACAATAAAAACAATAAAACAACTTGAAACAATCAGAACCAGGAGGAAATAAAACACCTAGGGATGTGCGAACAAAACCAGGTTCTGATATTCAGCCGTTCGGTGGTTAGGATCAAAATTTGAGTTCAGATTCAGTATTCAATTTGGTCTGGCTCAGTTTGGTCTTCTGGTACTTCTGAGATAGCATCCCAGCAGTCAGAAGACATAGTTTAAACATACCCAGGCTGGCCAATTATCACCACAATCACATCCTGCAGCACTGAGAAAGATGACATAAGAGAATTTCTATTGACTCTTTCCTAAACAGATGCTTCTGACTTCCCAGAAACAAGTGGGGGATAATATGGGATGATCCCAGCACAGAATGAGGATATTTGGTTGACATTTCTGTTGGCCAATTCGCATCACAAACCAATCTTATACCACAGTGACATAAGAGAATCCCAGGCATAGGCCCCTTCTCTACATACGTTGTACAGGCATGTAAAATTGTGACCCTTTATAAAATCTTTCTGATATTTGGCAGAGATGATCATGAAAGTGTAATATATAGCCCTGCCAAATTTCATGTACACTGGTTGGACTATAAAGATGCTATAATCAGATATACATTTATATGTTAATTGCTTATACCACCAAGATCCTTTTTTCAATTCTTCTGAAATTTGGAAAAGTTAGTAAATATTTGAAGGGGTATAAGTCAGACAAGTTTCACCTACATTAGATGTGAGGTAAAGAAGTTACAGCTAAGAATGTGTATGTAGAATATTGCAAAATACAATAATTCAACTTCTTCTATAATCAGATGCCTTTATCCAATTTTTTTGTAATTTGGTACACATAATGCTTTCTATTGGAGGTATAGGCATTCCAACATTCAGCCACATAGCATAAAAACAAAAACATTACAGCCGATAATGTGTTTTCCATTGAAACCAATGGAAATTCAATTTTGAACTCACTGAATGCATCCGAACTGAACGTTCAAATTCGAGTTCGGTTCACACATTCAGTTCAATTAACCAAAATATTTGAGTTCAGTCCGAACTCCGAACTTCCGAACCGCGTTCGCCCATCCCTAAAAATACCCCTGACCACCCACATCCCTAACCCATTCCCCCACCCTCCCCATCCTCCCCATCAGAAGCCAGGAAAAACAGAAATTTTTTGCAATAGCATAATAAAAAGGGAGATCCAGGGCCAAACGGGCCTCCACCAGCAGGGAGCTCTACAGCCATAGAGCAGCCACCAAGAAGGCTCTCCCCATTGTGGCCCCGGGCAGACTCAGGGGACCTTGAGGAGAGCACCCCCCAATGACCACAGGGGGCTGATCCAGGACCAGAGGCGAAGATGAAGAAAGTGCCAGTATTTTAGTCTATGGGCTCGATCCCAAGCCCTGCAGCTTCTGTGAGGAGCTGCACGTGCGTGCAGCCACACACAAACCACATGGATACTCATTGTGAGCATGTTGTGCCCCGCAGAAACTTGCATGCAATCGTACATGAGCACAGGATCTGCAGGGCATGGGATATCAGGAAGAAATGTTACATAAGGAAATCAGGTCTTAACAGGATACCTTAAGTACTAATAGGCACTATTAATATGGATTTCATAAAATAGTTTTGTATTACATCTAGTTTGTTTCCTAACAGTGTACTCCAGACTAGGGCTGCTTTTATATGAGTGGATCGCAGTTGCACAACCCGCTCACGTGATTTTTCAAAACCCCGTAAGGCGGGATTATACGTGATGATGGACACGATTACATGCATTCAAGGTGGTCATGCGTTTTTGCCGACCACAAACTAAATACCTTGATGTGTGAGGTATTTAGTTCATGGTCAGCAAACAATGTGCAACTGCCTTGAATGTGCGTGATCGCATCTATCGCTACGTATAATCCCAATTCACGGAATTTTGAAAAATCGCACGGGTGGGTTGTGCGATTATGACCCACTCGTATAAAAGCAACATGATTCAGCAAAACCTCTACTTTAAGTTCTCCTCCTTATCATTCCAGTTAGTTTCTAATCACCCCATCAATCTAATCTCTGCATTGTCCTCCCAAGTGAATTTATTGGGATGCAATCAGGGAAGAGGTGCCTAAGGTTTGAATTCTGGTCTTTTTTTATCTCTCTCTCCTGAAAGAGGGTCTTGGATCTGTGAAAGAGGGATTATTGGATTCAGCACCCAAAAAAGGACTGTCCCTCCTAAATAGGAACTGATGGGAGGTATGACTATGTGCTCAGTCATCATACAATGAATGTGATGTCACAGAATTCTTGTAGCCAGGATTTCACACATTCAGTTGCTTGCACGTTCTTCATGTGTTTTTTGAGGCTATCTGAATGGGTGCTTTTTAGATGGATGCGGAGGCTGCCTGCCCCCAGAACTATGGCCACTCAGTTGACACTCTAGGCGGGTGGCCAAAGCCCATGGTGCCAACCAGGACAACAGCTGGCCAGCAGCATAGGTCCACCCAACAGGTAGACAGGAGCTCCACTCCCAGCTAGTGCCCCAGGTTTCGTCAGCCTGCTCTGTGTGGTGTTCTCTGGCATGTTCCAGAGTGCCACCAGAGGGGCTGCCTACACAGCCTGCTCCGCTTGCACGTCTGGTGGTGTGCCTTTAGCTGAACCAGCCAACCAGGGGGGGGGGTGAAGCAGGCTGACATGGGAAGAAGAAGAGCTACTGCCTGTTTAAAGGTACCCAATGTCTCAGGCTATCCCACAGATGATATCCCTTGCTACAATGCACCTGGTTTGGAAAAATTGCACAATGGTCAACTTGTGTGGTGCATGCTGCCTCCTGGGCACCCCTGCAGCATGTGTAACCTATGTCTCAAAAAGGCCACCTCCCCAAATACCATTGAAGTCAATGGGAAACTTGCCACGTACTTCAATGGGTTTTGGATCAGGCCCAGTGTGGATTGGACTCATTACCTCTCTAATAACATTAACTAGAGAGGCTTTTTACTGGTAGGACCAGACTCATTTTGATAATCGCTGTGGGCTTTATCCAGACTATTGAAGTTTCCCCCTTGATTTCAATAGACCCCAGTGTATGGAGAGAAAAAAAAGTTGAAGAGAAGGATGAATGACCTGCTAGAAATGGTTTTTTCTCTCTGGACATGCTCAGCCTCTTTTTCTGCTGTCTGCTATGTGCATACACTTGATCTTGAGAGAGTCTTCTCTGCAACGGAGATTCAAGCAAAGGAGACTGTCCTTGTTAAAGGAAAAGATACATGTGAAGAGCTTCTACTTAGGTTTAGTTAGAGCTGAAATGAGATTTCAACAAAATTCAGGAAATTCCAGTTCCTGATATCATCTTGGTTGAATTGAGAACCTGGCTCTCGGTACTCGGTACTGTCTTGACTGACTTTTTATTTCTCAATTTACTGACTTTTCATGAACCAGGATCCCCTTTACCATTTTGCCATTTACCGCTTCACTGTTTACCACTTTGCCGTCCATTTCAAGTCCTGAGAGTTAATACAGACGACACAACACAACATTTCTTGCATTCAATTTTCCCTTTTACTTCCTTGTCACTCATTGGCTGGAATGTAGATTCCTTTACTAATCCACAATCCATTTGCAGACCGGTCAAAACAAAGAGAACAACGTAGAACACTTTTGATTGGAGGGACTGGAGTGGAGGTTAAGGGGCAAAGAGGGAGATTAAGGCATGGACTATTTTCACAGTGATTGGCTCAGAAATGTGGAAGTAAAATGGTACCCTCAGCAATGTGGTAAGCAGCAGTAAATAAACAGTACGCTGTGCATAGTAAACTAAGTGGAAAGTCGGTAACTCAGTACGGTATCTTGTCGTAATGTGAGAATCAAGAAATCACATCAGTATCGAGAAATCAATCCTGGTTCATGATATGGTGAAATTTCTTGTGAGCAGCAACTTAGCTGCTTGTTTCAGCCCCAGTTTAGAAATCTGTAGCAATGCCAACTTCCCAATATTGTTGCTTTTTCAGGGCTGGGCTTAGGAAAAAGTAGTCATCTAGGAACTCCTGCTTCATGAGGCCCCAAGTCACTGTCTGCCAGGTAACCCGTGACTCTTTTGCCCACTCCCCTCTGCACAAAGACTGCCTTTCTTCACACAAGTAAGGAGTGAGGTGCCGAAGGACTTGACTGGCAATCAGTGGAGATAATTGTTTATTTATTTCTTTCTCTGTAAGAGGACCGTGTAGATTAATGTTGTATTTCAAGTCCATAAGCTTCTGACACTTTTAATACACTGGCGGGTGACAGGTTTTTGATGGCAGGGAGGTTTTCCTATCATTGAATGTGACTCCATTCATTTTCTACACATAAATGTGTCAATATCATTTTTATGTAATTCAATATTCATTAGTTTCCTTACAAAAACACAGAGCATCAGGCGGTCTGGCCGAGATGTCTGTGGGAGACCTGCCAGGGACAAGGTTGATGAAACACAGCCTTAGACATGCTCCATCTGTCCTGTATAGCCACACTGCTCAGTGTCAGATCTCGGTGGCAAAAGCAGTAACTTCAAGAGGCTTTTCTAAGCAGGCAGGGAAAGAGGGCTACTCATCACACTAGTTCAAATAAATCATTTTTTAAAAGAGGTGACTGAGGAGGTATATGATAGGGACTTCAAAAATCACAAATGGTGTGGAATAATTAAAAAGAAAGCTGTTGTTTACTTGTTCTTATAATACTAGAATAAGGGTACACCTGATGAATTCAGTTGGCAGTAGGTCTAAAACAAATAAAAGAAAGTACTTTTTCAGACAATGCACAATTAACCTATGGAGCTCATTGCCAGAGTCTGCTCTGAAGGCCAGTAGCCATGTCCTAGAAGACAAGATACTTGTCAAAATGAACCATTGGTCCGACCCCTTGTGACAGCTGTTTGTCTTTGGGGTAGCCTGTACACATTGTAGCCCCAGTAAATTTAGCTAGATTTTTTTATGTCACATAACCTTGTTTTCATGCTGACCCACTTGGTGAAGGGCAGAAGAAAGGAATGAACTTACAAAAGCTACAGGAATGTATTTGGTCTTCCGTTGCAAACCTCATAGTGTTATTAACCTATCACAGTAGGAAAAAAACAACCCAAACCCCCCAACACAGTGCATTCAAGGCTTGCAATAGATCTTTGGCTATCCTTATCAAAATGAATTTTGGTGTTCCTCCCATCCTCACATTATGTAAGTCCTAAGTTATGACTTGCAGTGCCTGAGGGCAATAATGTGAGGGAGTCCAAATCCTCCTCCATGGTGATCAGGATGGACTAGGGCTGAAACTTATTTATTTTTTTTTATACCCAGTGAGAATCATAGATGATCGAGAAAAATCCTGGTTCTCAACACTTTCTCAGTTGAGAATTTTTCTTGAGGTATCATTTACCGTGATTATTATTTATGGTGATTTACTATGTACTGTACACTGATTTATTGTGTACTGCTTACCATGTACCACGTTAATGTGCATGTGCAAAATGGCTGTGTTTTTCCAAAATGGCAGTGACACTGTTGGCACCATCTTGGAAGAGGGCTAGGCATGTACAGAACAGTTGTGGTGGCAATTTTGTGCATGCACAATACCGGGATGAACATGGTACACAGTAAACGGTACACAGTGGATTGGTATATGGTAAAAGGTAAATCATGGTAAACAGTATAAAGTAAATATGGGCTGCCCTGAGGGCAGGAGGGGTGGGATATAAATTTTAAATAAATAAAATAAAAATAAATTAAAAATCACGGTAAACAGTAAATTGAGGGGGAAAATTGTCTGTGATATCAAACCATTATCGAGATTGTCTCGAGATCCCAGTAACGATGCTCAGTTCTCATGAGATTTTATTGAGAAACACATTAATTCTCTTTTCAGCCCTCGGATGGACTCAGCCACAGTGTTCTGAGGCAAAAAAGGTCCACTTTATCCCTTTCTCCATGTGAATCAACAGTTTTCAACATGAATCTCTGAATCGCAAACAGAATGATACCAAAGCGAACAAATACAGAATCTAAACTTCTGTGAACTTCAAAACTAAACTTTTAAAATCTGACAAGAAATTCATCTCAAATCTAAACTTTTGAAGGCAATGGATTGGTCAAATTCAAAAGTTGTTTTGAATATTTGCTTCAGCACTACTTTATCACTTATCGCTCCTCTCATCTTAGTCTTTCTTAATTCAAGTTTTTGCCAGCTGAAATTCATGAAAAAAATTCCCATATACTGCAGATTCCTATAGCCTTCTTCAAATTTGACCTACAAGGTAATGAATGGTGATGATGTGGGGATCAAGGATGGAAAGTGAACCTATTGTTTGGATGTAGCCTACTTTTCTACATTTTTTCTGCATTTGTGTTTTGTGATGATACACAATTATGGCATCATCAATTTCCGGACAGTTTCGTGCTGAATTCTTTTGAAAACATGGCCTTCGGTGTCTGTCTTAGGTTGGGGACCCTAATATTCCAACACATGGCTCATAGAAAGGCAAATGCACCCATGCATCCCAGAATCCACAACAGGAACATGGATCAATCAATTGAACAGTTAGAAATGCTTCATTGCCTTTATTGTTTTCTAGGACACCAGCCCACCATACTCTTGTCCCTTTTCCTCCAAGAGCATAGACACAATAGGGACAGGTAGTGCAACTGCACTGGGAACCATGTTCTGGGGGTGGGCAACATTCACTGATGCAACTTGAAACCATGCCAAAGGAAGGGGATGGGGGGGGCGGCGAGGGGAGGCATTCCATCTTCTACATTAGCGTCCATTCCAACTGATCTATACCCCTATCTTGCTCTTGATGAAACCAGGGATGGAACAAATCGGGATACTTTGATTCACAAAGCAAATTTTAAGATTATTTTCCATTAACAAACCATCCAGCTCAGTTTTAATGAATCCGTTTTTTGCATGAACTTTGTCTTGATTCCATTTGATTACTTTGGTTTTTTAAAGAAGATGAAGACTGAGTTCAATTACTTTTATTTTATTTTTGATATACATTAATTTGAGACTTGAGTTTCAACATTATTAAAATTCACTCATCAAATCAAATACTCTGCTCTATTCTGTACCTTGTGACCAAAACCAACTAATCACAAATTATCGAATGATCAAATACCGAATATTTAATTGTCTAGTCTGTACCTTGCGACCAAACACAACCAATCAAATGATCAAATACCAAAATATTAAATTGCTGAATATCCATTATCAAATTAACAATACTGGGTACTGAATTAAGGAATAGTAATAAAAATATCAGTTTTTCCCCCCAATCCTTTTTTACTTCATAAATTAAATTTACAATTGGGGGGAGAGTTACAATGTCAAGTTTGCAAATGTATATTCACAAAATTCTACAAATTATTCACCTTGAATATTTGTTCC
Organism: Sphenodon punctatus; assembly: GCA_003113815.1. Lineage (NCBI taxonomy): Eukaryota > Metazoa > Chordata > Lepidosauria > Sphenodontia > Sphenodontidae > Sphenodon > Sphenodon punctatus. Next base: position 402,182 of record QEPC01001291.1, read on the forward strand.
AGGACTCATCCAAGTGTATTTGGGCTGTTATTAATCAGTGTTGGGGGGGGGGGCAGGGACTGAATTCCAAATTCAACAGCCCTTTTTGAGGCTACTTTGCCAGTAGCTCACTGTAACAGACAGGATGATGAGCCCCTACAGGGTACAACCCTGGAGAGCAGACCAGGGTGACTTTCTCTTTAAGGAGGGGGGCGTGACAGGGGCTGCTGCCTCCAGTGTCCATCCCTCCTTCTGAGGATATAAGAGCTTGGAAATATGAGACTAATGCAGTCTAATGCTAGCCAGGAGTTTATTTATTTATTTATTTATTTATTTAATGGATTTTTATACCGCCCCATCCTGCCATGCAGCTCGGGGCGGTTTACAACAATAAAAACAATTTAAAAACTTTTAAAATACAAATATAAAACATATAAAACAGGGCAACATATAATGATGAGTAAATAAAAGGTGGGGGATTAAAAATCACCCCCCCC
>QEPC01001291.1:406631-417819 GCA_003113815.1 Sphenodon punctatus
GGGCTTTTAGCCCCTGCTACTTCCGGGTGGGGGGGGAGGGGACAGGACAGCCCACGTGGCTGCCCTCTGCGTTCCCCCCCCTGCCCCCAACTCACAGTTTTTGCATTCTTCTTGTCCCCGCAGGTATCCTGCGGGGATGAAGCAGCAGCGGCGACGGTCCCAGCAGCGGCAGGGATGAAGGCGGCAGCGGCGGCGGTGACAACGCCGGCGAGGAGACCAGCCCCCCCAGCACCACCCGCAAGCAGGTAAGTCCAGGTGGGGGGGGAGATGGGAAGGAGGATCCCCGCAGCAGGCGGAAACAAACCTTCCCTGCAGAGACTGGGAGCTGATCAGGGTGCTAAGTTCTAACTAGAACTGTACCAAATGGTACTTCTGAGTAGTTAGGACAAACACTGAAGTTCCAAGCAATTGGTCTGAGTACTCGGTGACTCTTCGGTGCTATTTCTGAATTTTGGAATTCGTATTGGGAATTCTGGACCTCGGAAAACTTTGGAAACTTTGGAAAGTTGTTGCAAAGTTCTTGAACCCACAGCCAAAGCACTACCCAGAAAAGCACTACCCAGAAAAGCAGACTAGCAAGAGTGGGACAGAAGACAAACCCACAAAAGGGCAACTGCATGCAGAAGTTTTTAAAAAAACCTCAACAGCTGTGTACCCACAGCATGGCCCACCATCAGCAGTGATGCACCCACTTTAATCATTATGTCAAGCAAGCAGTGCAAAAAATGCAGTTTAGCAAGGGACATGTGCTCAAGAAGAATACAACAACCCCGCAAAACAGTCTGCAACTGCATTGAGAAATAAATACCACCAAAAGCCAACAAACTCAGGCCCCAACAGTCACAATATTAAGAAACCAGACATCCATCACCTCCGCTTCCCCCAGTGGCACCCTCTTGGCATGGCATTGGTACTGTGGTACTAATAAATTGAACAGACCAAGCAAGGGGAAGTGGAGGCAGGTAGGAAGATCCCTTCAGCCTCATTGTGCCAAATGCCAACCAAGTAGCAGGCAGAAGTAGAAGCAATGTGGCATCCAATATATTTTAAAAAAAACAAACAGAAAAAAACCTGTATGGCATGGTAAAGGTAAACTCCATCCCCTAGCATTGACCCTATGGACAGGACAGGCCAACCATACCAGGCTAGGCCAGGTTACCACCCTCACCCCCCCCCACGCCAATTACTTACAGATCCATCAGCACTGTGGCGCACAGCAAAATCACCAAAGGGAATGGACAAAAAAAGCTGTAGCCACTTTTATTTTGCTCTGCTAGCCAATCAAAAGCTTGCCATCTGGCTTGGCTAGCCAATCAAACCTTGCTATCTGGCTTACCATCACTCAACTGACCCCTCCCATATGCCCCTGCTACCAAATATGGCACTAAGTTTCATTTCTAGAAGTAGCTCCCCAGGTCCCCATGTGTGTAGTGGTTTTGAAGTTTTCTGAATAACGGCCTTGGTCTTCCGGACTTCAGATTTTCTGAACCGAATGCTGCAATCTTTGGTGATTTCTGAAGTTTTCTGAATACCGTGTTATGGACAGGACAGGCCCAACCATACCAGGCTAGGACAGGTATGCCCCACACCGCAGTTCAGCACAGAGACAGACAGTTAGCAATGTAAGATTTAATAGCACCTATGCGGTACATTGGAGGATCGATTTACACCCCCAGCATTGGTGCATTGGTGCCCTATCAGTTGACAAAGCAGTTACATCTGATTATAGTTTTTTTACACTTTCAAAGTTAATTACAACGTTGATTAAAATATTCCCACCCAGGTTGACACCCCTCTATAATGACATGATCCAATTCAAATGAGACCCCTGTTACATATACATTTTCAACCCCAAAATTCATCCATAGTTGATTAAGAGGTTTATGACTGTCTCTTGGCTCCTCTCTGTCCAGGGGAGTTTGAGCAGAATCACTCTACCATAGCTGCCCCTATGATCTATTCCCTTTCCTTGTCAGGCCAAGTCAGACACACAACCTGGTGTGTTACTCCTCCTGTTGAGCCTGCCTGATTTACTGATAAGATCTCAAGTCAGCTCAGTTTGTTCTTGTCCCAGACCATCCCATGTTTCTCTTTGCTCATGTCATGACTTTCAAAGCACTCTAAAAAATTTATTTTATTTATTTATTTTCCAAATTTATACCCCGCCCCTCCTGAAAACAGCTCGGGGTGGCTTCCAACATATAAAAACAAATATAAAAACTTCCAACATATAAAAACAAATATAAAAACAATTTTAAAACATAAAAAATACAATTTAAGTATTTAAAACAGGGCCCCAGGGTCCCATTCAAGATTAAACAATAAACCGGGTAGGGGAGATAAAAAAAAACCTAACCCTCCCCTCCCCCCCACCCCAAAGGCCTGGGTGAACAGCCAAGTTTTACAACACCATCGGAATGTCAACAGGCTTGGGGCCAGGCAAGCTTCTTCCGGAAGGGAGTTCCAAAGGCGCGGCCCGGCCACCGAGAATGCCCTCTCCATTGTGGCCCCCCTCTTTACGCGGGGAACCTCCAGGAAGGCACCCCCGGCCGACCGAAGGAGCCGCTTTGGGGCACGGAGGGTGAGGCGGTCCCTGAGGTACGAGGGGCCCAGACCGTAAAGTGCCTTATAGATCAACACCAAAACCTTGAACCTAGCTTGGCACGCTATTGGCAACCAGTGCAGAGTTCGGTGCACAGGTGTAATGTGCTTCTGATGACCCATCCCCGTAAGGAGACGGGCCATCGCATTCTGCACTAGCTGCAGCCTCCAAATCAGGAACAAGGGAAGCCCCACGTAGGGCACGTTACAGTAGTCCAGCCTCGAGGTGACAAATGCATGGATGAGGGTGGTCAGGGCTGGGCTGGAGACGAACGGATGCAGCCTTCGCACCAGACGCAACTGGTGGAAGGCAGCCTTAGTGACTGCCTCCACCTGCCGCTCCATGCGGAGGTCTGCGTTCAATATCACTCCCAGACTCCGGACCTGCTGAGCTATAGGGGGGAGAACCCCCCCAATAAGAGGGGGCACTACCTCCCTCACCCTCCCCACCAACATCACCTCCATCTTATCAGGGTTGAGCCTCAGTCTGCTCTGCCGAATCCATTCCACCACGACCTCCAAACACTGGGATAGCAACGAGACAGCAGGGTCTGGGTCAGTTGAAAAAGAGAGGTACAGCTGAGTATCATCAGCATATTGGTGACACCGCACCCCGAACCCTCTCACGACCTCCACCAAGGGCTGCATGTAAACATTAAATAATAATGGAGACAGAATAGAACCCTGCGGAACGCCGCATGATAAGGCGCGGGGGCACGATGTCTCATCCCCCAGCACCACCCACTGGCTCCTCCCCGAGAGGAATGAATGGAACCATTCAAGAACAGTCCCATCCAGTCCCCCCAGGTCACACAGCCGCCTCAACAGCAGCCCATGGTCCACGGTATCAAAAGCGGCTGAGAGATTTAGCAGGATGAGAAATGTTGAACATCCTGCATCCATCTCCCGGCGGAGGTCATCAACCAAGACCACCAGCACCATCTCAGTGCCGTAGCTGGGGCAGAACCCAGATTGAAAAGGGTCTAGGAAGCCGATGCTATCCAGATGCACCTGGAGCTGGAATGCCACCACCCACTCAATAACCTTCCCTAAAAAGGGAAGGTTAGAGACAGGTCAGTAACTGGCGAGCGCATCCACGTCCAATGATGGTTTCTTCAGCAGGGGGAGTACCACAGCCTCCTTGAGGCTGGGCGACAACCTCCCCTGCTGAAAGGACGCATTGACCACCCTCGTCAGCACCCTCACCAACGTCTCCCTGGAGGCTTTCACCAACCAGGACGGGCATGGATTGAGTTCACAACAGGTGGCCCTCACAGACCCCAAGACATCCACTGCATCCGCCAGCATCACTTCCTGAAACTCCCCCCACAAAGCTGGACCGGACGGGGCCTCCATCCCCTTGTGTTCTCCCCCTACTGCCCCTAATTCAGCATCAAAGTCAGTCTGAATCGGAGCAATCTTGTCTGGAAAGTAATTGATAAACTCACAGCGGGCCTGGGACAAGTCCCCATCCAGGCAGAGGGAGGGCGGACTAACCAGCCCCCGCACCACCCGAAACAGCTCCGCCAGGCGTGACTTTGCAGATGCTATGAGGACAGCAAGGAACTCCTTCCTTGCTGTCCTCACAGCCTCAACATAGGGCTGCAAATATGCCCTATGGATAAGACGGTCGGAGTCAGATTGAGACCGGCGCCAGCATCACTGCAGCCTCCTGCCTACTCGCTTCATACACCGCAGCCCCTCAGTAAACCAAGGGGCCCCACAGTGATGAAACTGAGGCAGAGGGCGTCTTGGAGCCACCCTGTCAATGGTCTCCTCCAGCAAGTTGTTCCAATGGTGGACCAGCTCATTGACAGAGTGACCGTCCGGGTCCAGGGTTAACTCCCTCAGAGCCTCCTGGAACTGCTGTGGTTCCATAAGCCTCCGAGATGAATACCTCCTAACAGGCCAGTCCTCTCTAAAAATAATAGCTACACCACCTCCCCGGCCATCCATGTGGGGCTGATGCTGCATGGCATACCCAGCCGGAACGGGATTGGCCAAAGTTGGACCAGCCAACTCATCCAGCCAGGTCTCCGTAATACATGCAAGGTCCACGGCCCCATCCGAGATCAAATCCCGGATAATTGGGGCCTTGTTCACAACAGACCTTGCATTTAGCAGCAACAACCCTCCACGTATGGACTTTGGACCCAGCTCCTCCCTCTCCCTCAGTGGGGGGATGGCAACCTGCACCTCCCTCAGGTACCTCGGTCCCCTAGGGGTGTGAGCCATCTGACCCCATGGGCCATACTGTCGTTGCCTTAGAACCACCCCAATAGCCACACCCTCCCCTCCGTCCACCGGATCCTGGCCCCCCAAACCTGGCTGCTCGCCCTGTGGCCTTCCCCCACAAAAAAACCTCCCCCCCACTCCCCAGCCATCCTGCTGCCACCATTGGCCGGTAGGGACCATACCCCCCTCCCCCCCACCTACCTTCTCTCCCACAGGGGCCGAGTCCACCCCCTCCCCCTCAATAACCCTCCCAATGCTCCCCCTGCTGTCACCAGGGGCAGCCACTGGGATACCCTCCCCCCTACTTCTACTCACCCACCCTACACCCCCACCCTATCTCCCTAGCCCTGAACAAAAGAATCCCACAAAAACAAAAATATCTCCCTGTGTGGGGAATGGGGGCCCCCAGGGGCAGGGGGTGGCCCTGGGGGAGGTATTCAAACGGGGGAACACACGCACTTTCACCAGGAGAAGGGGAGCAGCAAGGCTATGCACGGAAAACAAGCCCTCAGGGTGGAATAGGGCTAGCAGGATGCTTAGTCCCCAGCCTGTTTCATCATCGGGCACCTGGGTGGTCACATGCCTGGTTTGCCACTGGAGCCACACACACACGGGTACAGGAGGGGGCCCGGGCGAGGGGGTGAGATTCGTGGGTAGCGGGGGTGCAAGAGTCCCAGGCAGGGGGGAAAACAGGATAGGGCTTGCACTCCAGGGAAGGCCCCCGGGGGCGGTGCTCCCCTGACACCAAAGGGGAAAAGCTCTTACCTTCACGGGGATGATTACACAAGCACTCACACACACAGGCACCTCACTCACTCCTTCAGGCAGACAGACAAGCAGGCAGGCAGGCAGAGGAACAACAAGCTACAGGTTTCACACTCCAAGCGGGAACAACAAGGGGGCCAGTCTCACGGGCACAAGGGCTCGATCACCAGCGTTTGTCTCTAGCCCTGCATCGGGCTTTTATTCCCCAGCGTGGGGCGTTGGCTGAGTCGCGCTGAGCGACGCAGCGTAAGGGGCGTGGTCGCTTCGGGCGTGGCTCCGCCCTCTGTGCGTCTGTCGGGGAGCGGCTTTGCGGCGTCCTGGGGTTTCTCCGGCAGGCTCTCTGCCGGGGGCTCCCTGTTGCGGGGAGGAGGGTTTTCCCGCTGGCGGGGGGTGAGCTGTATTGGCGGCGGGTCTGCTGCAACAGGGGGATCCCCGGGCCCCGGCAGGGGTGGCGTGGTGGTGCCAGTGGGGGCTTGGATCCTGACACCCTGCCACCCCCTGCGGCCCCGAAGCATCCCAAAGCGCCGCGCCTTTTGGCCGCTGGGCTTTAAAGTCCCGACTATTTCCAGGTGGGAGAGGGGACAAGCCGGCTCTCACAATCGGCTTCTGCATTCCCCCCACACCTCCCAGACACTCACAAGGTTCTTTTTCTTTTTGTCCCCGCAGGTCCAGCACAGTGAGCGGTGGCACAGCAACCCCGTCCTCGCCAGCAGAGATGACAGCGGCGCTCAGCAGAGGGAGGCAGGTAGGTGGATACTCCTGGCACAAGCCGTTGGCCGCTGGGCTTTAAAGTCCCGGATATTTCCAGGTGGGAGAGGGGACAAGCCGGCTCTCACAACCGGCTTCTGCATTCCCCACCCCACCCCCCAGACACTCACAATATTATTTTTCTTTTTCTTTTTGTCCCCGCAGGTCCAGCACAGTGAGCGGTGGCGGCGGCACAGCAACCCCCTCCTCGCTGGCAGAGATGACAGAGGCACTCAGCAGAGGGAGGCAGGTAGGTGGTATTCATACCATATACTGTGTTTAATACCCTTAACTATCATGTTTGAGTATACAGTACCATTACTACTCTATACTACTCTATACTAATGTATATTGTGAATATAATAATCACTTGATGTGTATGCCACCTTGTATGCTTGAGTGTGTCATTTTCATAACAGATCAGTATTTGCCTTCTGACATTCCCCCATTTCTTTTTCCTTTTTTGTCCAAGCCACAGATTCTGCACTGTGTGACCTCCAAGACATCATCACTAATAAGCGAGGTACTTCCTAGGGTGCCAGACCAATTGTACTCCTTGACGTTGCCAGGCACAAGGGTTATCATAGATACCCCGTCCACTAGCCACCCTCGTGAGTCCAATTGACAAGTGTAGCTTGGTAATTAAAGCAGGTCGGGGTATCTGGCTTGCCCCGATACAGCCTTTGTTCATACAAATGTCATAGAAATTGGAACCAAAATCAGTCTGGGTTATGCGCAATAAAGGAAATAAAATAAGATACAACACAGCAGCAATCCAAAGAAAGCAACACATTTGAGAATTAAACCAACAGGTTCAATTAACAGCATTAATACATCCTTATTAGAGAACCAATTTGCCAAACTGTCCCACCAGGATGTCTAAGACTGTTCTTGCACTCTGTTTGCCCAGTGATTTATCTGTTGGACAAGATCATTCATCTTCTTCTCAGCATTCCTGATCCTAACTACAGTCGAATTTACCAATCCATCTTGACTGTGCACTGCTTTTAACAGAGACTGCAGCTCCTTTTCCCTGGAGAATAATAATTTCAACTCTTCCAAATACTCTGTACCTATTGTGGCATTAATATTTATGAGTCTAGAATATTTATGTCTAGAATCCTGTTACCTACAATCAAATTGGCCCTTTTTACATGCTGCTGTGCTGCTGTGGTGGATGGAGGTGTGTGTGTGTCCGTTCCCATGCACACACCCCCATCTCCATCCACAAAGCCTCCTCTGTTTTGTCGAATGGCCTCGTGGGTGGTGATGGGTGGAGGTGGGTGTTACGTGGGAGCACGCACGCACCTCCACCTATGGTGTTCGCATGGGTGAACACTGATTGAACACCTATCCCCCCATTCACTGCTGCACTGTATCCATGGATGCCCCCATGGATCTAACACCCTCACACACACCCGGGCTGGGGGGGAGGGCATCTGTGTAAAAATGGCCATTGTGTTACTGCTCCTAGATACCTTTCAATTCAATCATTTATTTGGTTCATATCTAACTTAGAATACCTACTCAATTGATATCTGAGGTAACCATATGTGTGGCTGTATAATTCTAGCTCTTTGTGTACATACTCCTAGATCTTTGTACATCCCACCTCCCCCTTTTTTTTCTTTTCATTTATTATGAGGCACACATACACCTTAATTTTAAAGACACACTAATACCATCCCGATACCAACATAATAATACCAGTCATATTATCCCAATACAAAGTGCTTTGCCACTAGTTAGACAGAGGTTAAAATAGATCCAAACAATTTTCCATACATTGGTGCCACAGTCGTTTATACTAGGTCATTGGTTGGAATGACATTGCTGGGTGATGAAACATGCTTCCAACTCGCAGTGAGACAGCAACGTGTAATACAATGATGTGATAGCTTGCAATAATATAGTTCAATATGTGAGATTAAACTGTTGGAAGCAGTCAGAGGTTACGAGCACTTGACCCATGGTGAGAAACAGTCTTTACCACCGCTCCTTTGACAGTGATGACTCAGGTGAAGTAGAAAAATTGTGATACACGAGGTTGAAAGTTAAACAAAATCAGGACACTCTAAACTGGAATCTTGCTTAGTAGGGGTGACAATTATTATGAAAACGACAACCGAGAATACCGATAACAATAACAATACTGATACTGATATTAAAAACGATACAATTTTTTTTAACAAAAATGATAACAAGAAACAAAAACGGCAATGTCGTTATCATTGTCATTATTAGTGCTGTGGTAGTTGGATTTTGGAGAGAAAATGTAGAGAAGGGAGGAAGGAGCAAACATCTCAGAATCTTAACAGGGTTGATCTCTTGAACTGTGCCTGTGTTGGGAGGGGCGAGCAGCTCAGCAGTATCTGATGGATGTATCCCTGGCCAATGAGCAGCGCAAGCAGACCCCAGCAGTCTCATGGGACTCTGTGATTGCTCATTGCCTGCTGCCTCCCACAACCAATCAGGGGGGCTCTGGGGGAGGGCACTGCAATCCTTTATAATGGGAAGGCCAGTTTTTTTCTCTCTGTTGTGTGAGATCTCTGCTTGTCATGTTGCATTTACAGAACTGCAGTGCCTGCACATAAAAAATCCTCCCTAGCCCGCATTGTATTATTTATTTATTTATTTATTTTATTAGGTATTTCCACCAATACCTTTCCTTCCTCATACCCTACATTTTACCTTCTCCCTTTCCCTTCCCTTCTCCCACCACATACATTATATATAGAAAGGTAGTATAGATTATATATATATATATATATATTATTGACATATAGATTAGATTAGAATAGTTATATAGATAATTGATTAGATAATAGATAGTTTTCCTTTCCCCTTCCCCTGTTTCCCTTAAATCTAGATAAATATTAGTTGTGCACAGGAATCAATAACTATACCTATATATATATTAAAAAATTATTGTTTGAAATGGTACCAATATCAATAAGATAATGAATATCGATTCCGATAACAAAAACAATACCGATATAAAAAACGATACCAAAAATGATAACAAAAACATTAATGATAATGGGAAGAACATTTTTGAATAATGAAAATGAAAAATGAAAATGACTTTTGTATACACCCCATTGCTTACGAAAACCCTGGCAACTGGCAGCTGAGGTAACGTCGACTGGTAGTGGGGAGCACGGTGAGAGAACCTGTGTAAAACAGACTACCAATCATAACAATATGAAAGGTCAAATGAAAAGTTGTATATGTTTAGGGATACCACTTTTTGGACAAGACAGACAAACACAAAGTGACAGCCATGGTATAAAAACATGGATAAGATCCTAGTCAAAGATTTTAAGAAGAAAAATATCAGTTGTTTGCACAGGGCATGCTGCTCTCTGTTAGTATTTTGTTTTGCTCACACTGATTATTTTGCCTGTGGAAGGCACCAATCCTCAGGAAAAAAATCCATGCAATGCGAGTTTCTTGTTGCTCTATTTAGAATTCATCTTCAATTCAAAAATTAAAAACACTTTCCCAATTTGTGCTCCAATTTTGTTTTACCATTTATCCTAAAAAATGGATAGGTATTCAAATGTCTTCAGTACTTAACTCTATTCATCCCTGCTTTGGGCTGAATATCACCATCCTGCTGGGCTATGAAACTTTGCCAAAACTGATGAGCCATACTCGTGCCTTCTTCAGACACCCACTTCCAGAATCCTTGGAATTCAATCCCCTTTCTGGCAATGGACAGTTGTCCCCAGGATCGTCTTGGCTAGGCTACATCCAATCTCACTGTTACTACTTTGCCTTGACATATAACTAAATAAAAACTCTGTGAGTGCAACAGGTTAGGGATGGACGAACGCGGTTCGGCAGTTCGGTGTTCGGCCCGAACTCGGCCTGTTCAGACTACTGAACATGAACACGAACACAAACACGAACATACCGAACAGAACAGAACACCGAACGGCAAAATGGCAAACATACCGAACAGAACAGAACACTGAAAGGTGAAATACCCAAACAGTTCGGTCAGTTTGGATTGCGTTCGGTTGTGTTCAGGTGGCTCTAACATGGTCTACTGACAGGTCACTGGAAGGCCAAATGTAGCATGGAGGGGGAAGTCATCAGACTCAGCTAGGAGCAGACTTCCAGGCACCAGAGGTGGAGGGTGGATAGTGGCTTGGAGTAGCAGCCAGCCTGCCGAATCACCATCTCTTTTCGCCTCAGACCACTGGCTTGGCAGTCTGCGATTGGCCACGGGCTAGGCTGCACGGAGCCAATTGGGCTTGCAGTGAGGCGGGCGCAGCAAGAAACAAAACTGTCTGGGTCTCAATTCATTATCTGTGAGGGCCTTGTAGACTTCTACCCAGCCTGAGGAGGAGCTCTGCCTGCCCCTCCCACTCCCAAGCACCAGCAAGGCCTCCACGCACCCCACCAGCTCTTAGCCCTGACAATGCGGTGCAATCGAGCAAGATATGAGCTACCGTATCTTCCTTGCCGCTTTTACACATCTGGCACTTCCGGAACTCATGAGGTATACCCCCTTATACCTTCCCTCTACAGAGGCACAAGGAAAAGTATGCATACGCATTCTGGTGAATGTGATTTTTATTGCAGGGTCTGACCACTTAAAAAGATAGAAAGAGTCTGGGCGTGGCCCAGCATAAGTCACCATGCCCGGGGCAACCTTCTGTGTAGCTAGCAAAGCCCCTTCAGATTCGAGGCATTGATCTAAATTCTGGTGTAGCTGAATCACTATAATATTCATCTACTGCAGAATTTTGTTCCAATATGTTAACAGATTTCTGGACATCTGTGTCACCATCAAGTTTATCTTCATAAACTGGACCTACCATCTGCAGAA